>CAUJRU010000898.1:192500-215000 GCA_963277665.1 Viscum album
AAAAACCCAATCCCGCCGCGCCTCCCACATCCCACCATCCGCAGCAACTCAACCACCCTGAGGCGGCTTTTAAGCAAGCCAAGCCGCACTGCTCTAGAGAAGGCGAGGGAAGGGCAGGAGCGTCGAGGGACGACAAAGGAACACCAACCCACCATGCCTCCCACATCCCACCATCCAAGGAACTCCGCCACCGACAGGTGGCCTTTTAAGCAAGCCCGAACCGCAACGCTCCATGAAAGGTGAGGAAAAAGGCGGGCACGGCATGAGACTGGGCAAAAACCCATTCTTTCCAATGCCCCCCACATCCCACCGGTGAGGAAAAGGAATTACAGCGTCCCACCGCCATGCCTCCCACATCCCACCTTCCGAAGGAACTCAACCGCCATGAGGCAGATTTTAAGCAGACGAACCCACAACGCTCCAGGGACGTTGAGGAAAAGGAGTCATGACAGGAACGGAGGCCCTATGTCCCGCCGCACCCCCCACATCCCACCATTCAAAAGAACTCAACCACCGTTGAGAAACTTTTAACCAAGAACCAGGACACCAACCATGCTCATCTATCATCATCCCATCCAAGTTATATCTGTCTAGTATCGCATCGTATTTTTAGCAAGCCCTTGGAAGACGGAACCGCAATTGTGCGAGAGAATTCAACCCAAGCATATAGACGGGGCCCCTACATCAGCACCAAAAAAATTCCACTACCAACAGGGAGAACTCCAAAGGGACAAGTGAGGGTCATCTAGGTGGAGCTCACCCACCTGGGGATTCTTCGCTTGAGATATAACCGAGGAGAAAGTCACCCCTGGCACTGATTTAATGAGACCCGTCACAGTATCACCATCTTTCGATTAGTTTGTCCTTTACATGCGGGACCTGATCTTTGAGACAGGCATATGACTAGTGGAAGGATCAGCCATGTAGCATCACCAACAACATCTGCATTGTTTGGGGTATGACTGAGCTGACCACTCAGACCCCAACACAAGCCCAAACCGTCGTCCCGAACATTCAATTCTGTTCGATTAGTTTGTCCTTTGTACATGCACAACCTGATCTTTGAGACAAGCATATGACTAATGGAAGGATCAGCCAGGTAGCATCACCAACCACATCTGCAATGTTTGAGGTATGACTGAGCAGACCACTCAGACCCCAACACAAGCCCCAACCATCTTCCCAAATCGACAGGATTCCCCTTAATGAGTCATCACCTCCGCATGACGCTCGTGTATCTTGCAGAAACAGTAGATACACATTCTCAAGCCACCCTTATGAACATCATCACCCAAGGCATGGCTGAGGAGGAAGGCACCCCAACTTGTCCAATAATGAACCATGGAAATCGTCACCCTGTTGGTGTGAGTTTCTTAGGACCCAAATAACTCGCACGTGGCCCCGACAATGCGTTGAGCAAAGCACTCCCACCAATCATTGCCCAAGGCAGCTTGCTATGGTTCGCATGAAATATCGCTGAATGAGAAATTTAGGAGCACGCTCTCGCATCCTGGTGATACCGACAGTTTCGCGCTTGAACCACTACCAAAATTCCACAACGCTCCAGAGAAGGTGAGGAAAAGGCGGTACAGCAAGGGACGACAAAGGAACCCAATCCCACCATGCCTCCCACATCCCAACATCTGCAAGAACTCAACCACACTCAGTGGATTTTAAGCAAAGCCCGACCCGCAACGCTCCATGAAAGGTGAGGAAAAAGGTGGGTACGACAGGACGGGGAAACAACCCAATCCCGCCCATACCCCCCACATCCCACCAGTGAGGGAAAAGGTAGGAACGTCAGGGGATGAGGAGGGAAACCCCCATCCCGCCGTGCCTCCCACATCTCACATTCCGTAGGAACTCAACCGCCATGAGGCAGCTTTTAAGCAGACGAACCAGCAACGCTCAAGAGACGTCGAGGAAAAGGAGTCATGGTAGGTACGGGGGTCCTATGTCCCGCCGCGCCGCCCACATCCCACCATCCACAGGATCCCACAAACCGTGAGGCGGTATTTAAGCACCCAGCCCGCAATGCTCCACAGACGGGGAGGAAAAGGCAGGCACGTCAGGGGACGGGGCAAAAACCCAATCCCGCCGCGCCCCCCACATCCCACCATCCGCAGCAACTCAACCACCCTGAGGCAGCTTTTAAGCAAGCAAAGCCGCACTGCTCTAGAGAAGGCGAGGGAAGGGCAGGAGCGTCGAGGGACGACAAAGGAACACCAACCCACCATGCCTCCCACATCCCACCATCCAAGGAACTCCGCCACCAACAGGTGGCCTTTTAAGCAAGCCCGAACCGCAACGCTCCATGAAAGGTGAGGAAAAAGGCGGGCACGGCATGAGACTGGGCAAAAACCCATTCTTTCCAATGCCCCCCACATCCCACCGGTGAGGAAAAGGAATTACAGCGTCCCACCGCCATGCTTCCCACATCCCACCTTCCGAAGGAACTCAACCGCCGTGAGGCAAATTTTAAGCAGACGAACCCACAACGCTCCAGGGACGTTGAGGAAAAGGAGTCATGACAGGAACAGAGGCCCTATGTCCCGCCGCACCCCCCACATCCCACCATTCAAAAGAACTCAACCACCGTTGCGAAACTTTTAACCAAGAACCAGGACACCAACCAAGTTCATCTATCATCATCCCATCCAAGTTATATCTGTCTAGTATCGCATCGTCTTTTTAGCAAGCCCTTGGAACCCGAAACCAAAATTGTGCGAGAGAATTCAACCCAAGCATATAGACGGGGCCCGTACATCAGCACCAACAAAATTCCACTACCAACAGGGAGAACTCCAAAGGGACAAGTGAGGGTCTTCAAGGTGGAGCTCACCCACCTGGGGATTCTTCGCTTGAGGTATAACCGAGGAGAAAGTCAGCCCTGGCACTGATTTAATGAGACCCGTCACAGTATCACCATCTTTCGATTAGTTTGTCCTTTACATGCGGGACCTGATCTTTGAGACAGGCATATGACTAGTGGAAGGATCAACCATGTAGCATCACCAACCACATCTGCAATGTTTGAGGTATGACTGAGCAGACCACTCAGACCCCAACACAAGCCCAAACCGTCGTCCCGAGCATTCAATTCCATTCGATTAGTTTGTCCTTCGTACATGCACAGCCTGATCTTTGAGACAATCATATGACTAATGGAAAGATCAACCGGGTACCATCACCAACCACATCTGCAATGTTTGAGGTATGACTGAGCAGACCACTCAGACCCCAACACAAGCCCGAACCATCTCTTCCCAAATCGACATGTTTCCCCTTAATTAGTCATCACCTCTGCATGACGCTCGTGTATCTTGCAAAAACAGTAGATACACATTCTCAAGCCACCCTTATGAACATCATCACCCAAGGCATGACTGAGGAGGAAGGCACCCCAACTTGTCCAATAATGAACCATGGAAATCGTTACCCTGTTGGTGTGAGTTTCTTAGGACCCAAATAACTCGCACGTGGCCCCGACAATGCGTTGAGCAAAGCACTCCCACCAATCATTGCCCAAGGCAGCTTGCTATGGTTCGCATGGAATATCACTGAATGAGAAATTTAGGAGCACGCTCTCGCATCCTGGTGATACCGACAGTTTCGCGCTTGAACCACTACCAAAATTCCACAACGCTCCAGAGAAGGTGAGGAAAAGGCGGTACAGCAAGGGACGACAAAGGAACCCAATCCCACCATGCCTCCCACATCCCAACATCTGCAAGAACTCAACCACAATCAGTGGATTTTAAGCAAAGCCCTACCCGCAACGCTCCATGAAAGGTGAGGAAAAAGGTGGGTACGACAGGACGGGGAAACAACCCAATCCCACCCATACCCCCCACATCCCACCAGTGAGGAAAAAGGTAGGAACGTCAAGGGATGAGGAGGGAAACCCCCATCCCGCCGTGCCTCCCACATCTCACATTCCGTAGGAACTCAACCGCCATGAGGCAGCTTTTAAGCAGACGAACCAGCAACGCTCAAGAGACGTCGAGGAAAAGGAGTCATGGTAGGTACGGGGGTCCTATGTCCCGCCGCGCCGCCCACATCCCACCATCCACAGGATCCCACAAACCGTGAGGCGGTATTTAAGCACCCAGCCCGCAATGCTCCACAGACGGGGAGGAAAAGGCAGGCACGTCAGGGGACGGGGCAAAAACCCAATCCCGCCGCGCCCCCCACATCCCACCATCCGCAGCAACTCAACCGCCCTGAGGCAGCTTTTAAGCAAGCAGAGCCGCACTGCTCTAGAGAAGGCGAGGGAAGGGCAGGAGCGTCGAGGGACGACAAAGGAACACCAACCCACCATGCCTCCCACATCCCACCATCCAAGGAACTCCGCCACCAACAGGTGGCCTTTTAAGCAAGCCCGAACCGCAACGCTCCATGAAAGGTGAGGAAAAAGGCGGGCACGGCATGAGACTGGGCAAAAACCCATTCTTTCCAATGCCCCCCACATCCCACCGGTGAGGAAAAGGAATTACAGCGTCCCACCGCCATGCCTCCCACATCCCACCTTCCGAAGGAACTCAACCGCCATGAGGCAGATTTTAAGCAGACGAACCCACAACGCTCCAGGGACGTTGAGGAAAAGGAGTCATGACAGGAACGGAGGCCCTATGTCCCGCCGCACCCCCCACATCCCACCATTCAAAAGAACTCAACCACCGTTGCGAAACTTTTAACCAAGAACCAGGACACCAACCATGCTCATCTATCATCATCCCATCCAAGTTATATCTGTCTAGTATCGCATCGTCTTTTTAGCAAGCCCTTGGAACCCGAAACCAAAATTGTGCGAGAGAATTCAACCCAAGCATATAGACGGGGCCCTTACATCAGCACCAACAAAATTCCACTACCAACAGGGAGAACTCCAAAGGGACAAGTGAGGTTCTTCTAGGTGGAGCTCACCCACCTGGGGATTCTTCGCTTGATGTATAACCGAGGAGAAAGTCAGCCGTGTCACTGATTTAATGAGACCCTTCACAGTATCACCATCTTTCGATTAGTTTGTCCTTGTACATGCAGGACCTGATCTTTGAGACACGCATATGACTAGTGGAAGGATCACCCATGTAGCGTCACTAACCACATCTGCAATGTTTGAGGTATGACTGAGCAGACCACTCAGACCCCAACACAAGCCTAAACCGTCGTCCCGAGCATTCAATTCCATTCGATTAGTTTGTCCTTTGTACATGCACAACCTGATCTTTGATACAAGCATATGACTAATGGAAGGATCAGCCAGGTAGCATCACCAACCACATCTGCAATGTTTGAGGTATGACTGAGCAAACCACTCAGACCCCAACACAAGCCCAAACCATCTTCCCAAATCGACATGTTTCCCCTTAATTAGTCATCACCTCTGCATGACGCTCGTGTATCTTGCAAAAACAATAGATACACATTCTTCGCTTGATGTATAACCGAGGAGAACGTCAAACTTGTCACTGATTTAATGAGACCCTTCACAGTATCACCATCTTTCTGTTAGTTTGTCCCTGTACATGCACAGACTGATCTTTGAGACAAGCATATGACTAGTGTTCTCATCGGATATCCAACCAAGCCAAACCGTGTTCCATCATTCACATGGAAACATGTACAAGGACCAAATGAAAGCGAGGAGAAATTAAACCCCCACTTACGGATGAGGGTGCCAACGAGACCAACGTTCCCTTCCCAAAAAAGGGAGACCGCAGTATCTTGACAACCATCCACCACTCCCACACAATCGCGTAAGCACAACCATCAACCCACACAACTGACCGTCACACCTCGAGGGAAGCAACCCGAGAGGCATCACAATGCAGCACATGAAGGCAGGGAAAGCCCGCTATGCATGACACAAGGGAAGGATTGATATACCCAACCCCCTAGCGCCAACGAGACCAACGTTCCATTCCCAAAAAAGGGAGACCGCAGTATCTTGACAACCATCCACCACTTCCACACAATCGCATAAGGGCAACCATCAACCCACACAACTGATCATGCACAACCTGATCTTTGAGACAAGCATATGACTAGTAGAAGGATCAGCCATGTAGCATCACCAACATCATCTGCATTGTTTGAGGTATGACTGAGCTCACCACTCAGACCCCAACACAAGCCCAAACCATCATCCCGAACATTCAATTCCGTTCCATTAGTTTGTCCTTTGTACATGCACAACCTGATCTTTGGGACAAGCATATGACTAATGGAAGGATCAGCCAGGTTGCATCACCAACCACATCTGTAATGTTTGAGGTATGACTGAGCAGACCACTCAGACCCCAACACAAGCCCAAACCGTCTTTCCAAATCGACAGGAACCCAATTAATGAGTCATCACCTCTGCATGATGCTCAATACCGCAATTGTGCGAGAGAATTCAACCCAAGCATATAAACAGGGCCCGTATATCATAACTGACAAAATTCCACTACCAACAGGGAGAACTCCGAAGGGACAAGTGAGGGTCTTCTAGGTGGAGCTCACCCACCTGGGGATTCTTCTCTTGATGTATAACTGAGGAGAAAGTCAGCCCTGGCACTAATTTAATGAGACCCATCACAGTATCACCATCTTTCGATTAGTTTGTCTTTGTACATGCGGGACCTGATCTTTGAGTCAAGCATATGACTAGTTGAAGGATCAGCCATGTAGCATCACCAACAACATCTGCATTGTTTGAGGTATGACTGAGCTAACCACTCAGACCCCAACACAAGCCCAAACCGTCGTCCCGAACATTCAATTCCATTCGATTAGTTTTTCCTTTGTACATGCACCACCTGATCTTTGGGACAAGCATATGACTAATGGAAGGATCAGCCAGGTAGCATCACCAACCACATCTGCAATGTTTGAGGTATGACTGAGCAAACCACTCAGACCCCAACACAAGCCCAAACCATCTTCCCAAATCGACAGGATTCCCCTTAATGAGTCATCACCTCTGCGTGACGACGCTCGTGTATCTTGTCGAAACAATAGATACACATTCTTCGCTTGATGTATAACCGAGGAGAACGTCAAACTTGTCACTGATTTAATGAGACCCTTCACAATATCACCATCTTTCGGTTAGTTTGTCCCTGTACATGCACAGACTGATCTTTGAGACAAGCATTTGACTAGTGTTCTCAACGGATATCCAACCAAGCCAAACCGTGTTCCATCATTCACATGGAAACATGCACAAGGACCAAATGAAAGCGAGGAGAAATTAATCCCCCACTTACGGATGAGGGTGCCAACGAGACCAACGTTCCCTTCCCAAAAAAGGGAGACCGCAGTATCTTGACAACCATCCACCACTCCCACACAATCGCGTAAGCACAACCATCAACCCACACAACTGACCGTGACGCCTCAAGGGAAGCAACCCGAGAGGCATCACAATGCAGCACATGAAGGCAGGGAAAGCCCGCTATGCATGACACAAGGGAAGGATTTATATACCCAACCCCCTAGAGCCAAGGAGACCAACGTTCCCTTCCCAAAAAAGGGAGACCGCAGTATCTTGACAACCATCCACCACTCCCACACAATCGCGTAAGCACAACCATCAACCCACACAACTGACTGTGACGCCTCGAGGGAAGCAACCCGAGAGACATCACAATGCAGCACATGAAGGCAGGGAAAGCCCGCTATGCATGACACAAGGGAAGGATTTATATACCCAACCCCCTAGAGCCAAGGAGACCAACGTTCCCTTCCCAAAAAAGGGAGACCGCAGTATCTTGACAACCATCCACCACTCCCACACAATCGCGTAAGCACAACCATCAACCCACACAACTGACCGTGACGCCTCAAGGGAAGCAACCCCAGAGGCATCACAATGCAGCACATGAAGGCAGGGAAAGCCCGCTATGCATGACACAAGGGAAGGATTTATATACCCAACCCCCTAGAGCCAAGGAGACCAACGTTCCCTTCCCAAAAAAGGGAGACCGCAGTATCTTGACAACCATCCACCACTCCCACACAATCGCGTAAGCACAACCATCAACCCACACAACTGACTGTGACGCCTCGAGGGAAGCAACCCGAGAGACATCACAATGCAGCACATGAAGGCAGGGAAAGCCTGCTATGCATGACACAAGGGAAGGATTGATATACCCAACCCCCTAGAGCCAACGAGACCAACGTTCCCTTCCCAAAAAAGGGAGACCGCAGTATCTTGACAACCATCCACCACTCCCACACAATCGCATAAGCGCAACCATCAACCCACACAACTGATCATGCAGGACCTGACCTTTGAGACAAGCATATGACTAGTGGAAGGATCAGCCATGTAGCATCACCAACAACATCTGCATTGTTTGAGGTATGACTGAGCTCACCACTCAGACCCCAACACAAGCCCAAACCGTCGTCTCGAACATTCAATTCCGTTCGATTAGTTTGTCCTTTGTACATGCACAACCTGATTTTTGAGACAAGCATATGACTAATGGAAGGATCAGACAGGTTGCACCACCAACAACATCTGCAATGTTTGAGGTATGACTGAGCAGACCACTCAGACCCCAACACAATCCCAAACCGTCTTCCCAAATCGACAGGAACCCAATTAATGAGTCTTCACCTCTGCATGATGCTCAAAACCGCAATTGTGCGAGAGAATTCAACCCAAGCATATAAACAGGGCCCGTATATCAGCACTAACAAAATTCCACTACCAACAGGGAGAACTCCGATGGGACAAGTGAGGATCTTCTAGGTGGAGCTCACCCACCTGGGGATTCTTCGCTTGATGTATAACCGAGGAGAAAGTCAGCCGTGTCACTGATTTAATGAGACCCTTCACAGTATCACCATCTTTCGATTAGTTTGTCCCTGTACATGCACTAACTGATCTTTGAGACAAGCATATGACTAGTGGAAGGATCAACCATGTAGCATTACCAACAACATCTGCATTGTTTGTGGTATAACTGAGCAGACCACTCAGACCCCAACACAAGCCCAAACCATCATCCCGAACATTCAATTCCGTTCGATTAGTTTATCCTTTGTAAATGCACAACCTGATCTTTGAGACAAGCATATGACTAATGGTAGGATCAGCCAGGTAGCATCACCAACCACATCTGCAATGTTTGAGGTATGACTGAGCAGACCACTCAAACCCCAACACAAGCCCAAATCATCTTCCCAAATCGACAGGATTCACCTTAATGAGTCATCACCTCTGCATGACGCTCGTGTATCTTGCAGAAACAATAGATACACATTCTTCGCTTGATGTAAAACCGAGGAGAACGTCAGACTTGTCCCTGATTTACTGAGACCCTTCACAGTATCACCATCTTCGATTAGTTTGTCCCTGTACATGCACAGACTGAACTTTGAGACAAGCATATGACTAGTGTTCTCAACGGATATCCAACCAAGCCAAACCGTGTTCCATCATTCACATGGAAACATGCACAAGGACCAAATGAAAGCGAGGAGAAATTAAACCCCCACTTACGGATGAGGGTGCCAACGAGACCAACGTTCCCTTCCCAAAAAAGGGAGACCGCAGTATCTTGACAACCATCCACCACTCCCACACAATCGCGTAAGCACAACCATCAACCCACACAGCTGATCGTGACGCCTCGAGGGATGCAACCCGAGAGGCATCACAATGCAGCACATGAAGGCAGGGAAAGCCCGCTATGCATGACACAAGGGAAGGATTGATATACCCAACCCCCTAGAGCCAACGAGACCAACGTTCCCTTCCCAAAAAAGGGAGACCGCGGTATCTTGACAACCATCCACCACTCCCACACAATCGCATAAGCGCAACCATCAACCCACACAACTGATCATGCAGGACCTGATCTTTGAGACAAGCATATGACTAGTGGAAGGATCAGACATGTAGAATCACCAACAACATCTGCATTGTTTGAGGTATGACTGAGCTCACCACTCAGACCCCAACACAAGCCCAAACCGTCGTCCCGAACATTCAATTCCGTTCGATTAGTTTGTCCATTGTACATGCACAACCTGATCTTTGAGACAAGCATATGACTAATGGAAGGATCAACAAGGTTGCATCACCAACCGCATCTGCAATGTTTGAGGTATGACCCCACCTCAACGTCCTTCCCTTCAAGGCACGCCACATGCACCAAGACGGGACTCGAGGCCCCTTCAAATCGTCTCACTCGGATGCCATTGTCTGGAAACGACTGTCAGCCCGCAAGATCACACATGCGACAAACCCCATCTCGTTGTCATCATTTTTAGGGCGCACTACCTCGGGAAAGACAAGCCCCAAGCACGGGACGAATCATCGAGAATTCATGGCATTGCGTCCATGCCATTTTCCATGTCACTGGGCACGTCATCGGGTGGCTCTAGGCACGCAGGACAAGCCCCACGCCCAGGGGGGGTCGCCGACCACTCCCCCCCCTAAAGAGACATTTATGCATTTCCAGCTATTCCACCAGGAAACATCAACAGTGACGAGGAGACATACTGATGGGTTTAGACCACCCTAAGGGCACCGCAGTGCATGAAAGACAACACGGGTTGCCCTAAAAGAGCTATGAAACCATAGGAAGGGCCACCGACGTGACCCCTTAGGCACATGAAGGCCGCCGACACGTCATGGCATCCGTCCCGCGTCTCGTCCATCACCGCAGAGAAGACACGCCCCATGTCCAGAGCGGGTCCTCACGCATGAAAGGAATTATCTTGAGGCGGTCATTGTCATTACATACCGTACCCAACAACATATGACAAACCCCACCACGTCGTCCTTCCTTGCAAGGCACACCGCATCCTCCAAGGCAAGCCCCGATGCCCCTTCAAATCGTCCCACTCGGGTGGCGTTGTCTCCACGTGATTGTCAGTACGTCGGACCTGACACGCGACGCACCCCGGCTCATTGTCATCACTTTTATGGCGCATTACCTCAGACAAGACAAGCCCCAAGCACCGTATGAATCCTCAAGATTTCATGGATTTGTCTGGAGGCCATTTTTCCATGTCCGTGGGCATGTCACTAGGTGGCTCTGGGCACGTAGGACAAGACCCACGCCCAGGGGGGGTCGCCGACCACTCCCCCCCTAAAGAGACATTTATGCATTTTCAGCTGTCCCACCAGGAAACATCAGCACTGACGAGGAGACATACTAACGGGTTTAGACAACCCTGTGGGCACCACAGCGCATGAAAGACAACACGTGTTGCCCTAAAAGATATATGAAACCATAGGAACAGCCACCGATGTGACCCCTTAGGCACATGAAGGCCGCCGACACGTAGTAGCATTCATCCCGGGTAGCGTCCAACACCGCCGAGAAGACAGGCCCCATGTCCAGAGAGGGTCCTCACGCATGAAATGAATTCTCTTTAGGTGGTCATTGTCATTACATACGGGACACGACAACAGATGACAAACCCCACCGCAACGTCCTTCCTTTCAAGGCACGCCACACGCACCAAGACGGGCCTCGAGGCCCCTTCAAATCGTCTCACTCGGATGCCATTGTCTGGACACGACTGTCAGTCCGCAGGATCACACATGCGACAAACCCCATCTCATTGTCATCGTTTTTAGGGCGCACTACCTCGGGCAAGACAAGCCCCAAGCACGGGACGAATCATCAGAAATTCATGGCACTGCGTCGATGCCATTTTCCATGTCACTCGGCATGTCAGTGGGTGGCTCTAGGCACGCAGGACAAGACCCACGCCCAGGGGGGGTCGCCGACCACTCCCCCCCTAAAGAGACATTTATGCATTTCCAGCTATACCACCAGGAAACATCAACAGTGACGAGGAGACATACTGATGGGTTTAGACCACCCTAAGGGCACCGCAGTGCATGAAAGACAACACGGGTTGCCCTAAAAGAGCTATGAAACCATAGGAAGGGCCACCGACGTGACCCCTTAGGCACATGAAGGCCGCCGACACGTCATGGCATCCGTCCCGCGTCTCGTCCATCACCGCAGAGAAGACGCGCCCCATGTCCAGAGCGAGTCCTCACGCCTCAAAGGAATTATCTTTAGGTGGTCATTGTCAATACATACCGTACCCAACAACATATGACAAACCCCACCACATCGTCCTTCCTTGCAAGGCACACCGCATCCACCAAGGCAAGCCCCGAGGCCCCTTCAAATCGTCTCACTCGGATGCCGTTGTCTCCACGTGATCGTCAGTACGTCGGACCTCACACACGCGACAAACCCCATCTCATTGTCATCGTTTTTATGGCGCACTACCTCGGGCAAGACAAGCCCGAAGCACGGGACGAATCATCAGGAATTCTTGGCATTGCGTCGATGCCATTTTCCACGTCACTCGGCGTGGGTCTGACACGCGACGCACCCCAGCTCATTGTCATCACTTTTATGGCGCATTACCTCAGAAAAGACAAGCCCCAAGCACCGTACGAATCATCAGGCTTTCATGGATTCGTCTGGAGGCCGTTTTTCCATGTCTGTGGGCATGTCACTGGGTGGCTCTGGGCACACAGGACAAGACCCACGCCCAGGGGGGGTCGCCGACCACTCCCCCCCTAAAGAGACATTTATGCATTTCCAGCTGTCCCACCAGGAAACATCAGCACTGACGAGGAGACATACTGATGGGTTCAGACAACCCTGTGGGCACCACAGCGCATGAAAGACAACACGTGTTGCCCTAAAAGAGATATGAAACCATAGGAATAGCCACCAATGTGACCCCTTAGGCACATCAAGGCCGCCATCACGTACTAGCATCCATCCCGGGTAGCGTCCAACACCGCCGAGAAGACAGGCCCCATGTCCAGAGAGGGTCCTCACGCATGAAATGAATTCTCTTTAGGTGGTCATTATCATTACATACGGGACACGAAAACACATGAATAACCACACCTCAACGTCCTTCCTTTCAAGGCACACCGCATGCACCAAGACGGGCCTCGAGGCCCCTTCAAATCGTCTCACTCGGATGCCTTTGTCTGGAAACGACTGTCAGCCCGCAAGATCACACATGCGACAAAACCCATCTCATTGTCATCGTTTTTAGGGCGCACTACCTCGGGAAAGACAAGCCCCAAGCACGGGACGAATCATCGAGAATTCATGGCATTGCGTCCATGCCATTTTCCATGTCACTGGGCACGTCATCGGGTGGCTCTAGGCACGCAGGACAAGACCCACGCCCAGGGGGGGTCGCCGACCACTCCCCCCCCTAAAGAGACATTTATGCATTTCCAGCTATTCCACCAGGAAACATCAACAGTGACGAGGAGACATACTGATGGGTTTAGACCACCCTAAGGGCACCGCAGTGCATGAAAGACAACACGGGTTGCCCTAAAAGAGCTATGAAACCATAGGAAGGGCCACCGACGTGACCCCTTAGGCACATGAAGGCCGCCGACACGTCATGGCATCCGTCCCGCGTCTCGTCCATCACCGCAGAGAAGACACGCCCCATGTCCAGAGCGGGTCCTCACGCATGAAAGGAATTATCTTGAGGCGGTCATTGTCATTACATACCGTACCCAACAACATATGACAAACCCCACCACGTCGTCCTTCCTTGCAAGGCACACCGCATCCTCCAAGGCAAGCCCCGATGCCCCTTCAAATCGTCCCACTCGGGTGGCGTTGTCTCCACGTGATTGTCAGTACGTCGGACCTGACACGCGACGCACCCCGGCTCATTGTCATCACTTTTATGGCGCATTACCTCAGACAAGACAAGCCCCAAGCACCGTACGAATCATCAGGCTTTCATGGATTCGTCTGGAGGCCATTTTTCCATGTCCGTGGGCATGTCACTAGGTGGCTCTGGGCACGCAGGACAAGACCCACGCCCAGGGGGGGTCGCCGACCACTCCCCCCCTAAAGAGACATTTATGCCTTTCCAGCTGTCCCACCAGGAAACATCAGCACTGACGAGGAGACATACTGGAGGGTTTAGACAACCCTGTGGGCACCACAGCGCATGAAAGACAACACGTGTTGCCCTAAAAGATATATGAAACCATAGGAACAGCCACCGATGTGACCCCTTAGGCACATGAAGGCCGCCGACACGTAGTAGCATTCATCCCGGGTAGCGTCCAACACCGCCGAGAAGACAGGCCCCATGTCCAGAGAGGGTCCTCACGCATGAAATGAATTCTCTTTAGGTGGTCATTGTCATTACATACGGGACACGACAACAGATGACAAACCCCACCGCAACGTCCTTCCTTTCAAGGCACGCCACACGCACCAAGACGGGCCTCGAGGCCCCTTCAAATCGTCTCACTCGGATGCCATTGTCTGGACACGACTGTCAGTCCGCAGGATCACACATGCGACAAACCCCATCTCATTGTCATCGTTTTTAGGGCGCACTACCTCGGGCAAGACAAGCCCCAAGCACGGGACGAATCATCAGAAATTCATGGCACTGCGTCGATGCCATTTTCCATGTCACTCGGCATGTCAGTGGGTGGCTCTAGGCACGCAGGACAAGACCCACGCCCAGGGGGGGTCGCCGACCACTCCCCCCCTAAAGAGACATTTATGCATTTCCAGCTATACCACCAGGAAACATCAACAGTGACGAGGAGACATACTGATGGGTTTAGACCACCCTAAGGGCACCGCAGTGCATGAAAGACAACACGGGTTGCCCTAAAAGAGCTATGAAACCATAGGAAGGGCCACCGACGTGACCCCTTAGGCACATGAAGGCCGCCGACACGTCATGGCATCCGTCCCGCGTCTCGTCCATCACCGCAGAGAAGACGCGCCCCATGTCCAGAGCGAGTCCTCACGCCTCAAAGGAATTATCTTTAGGTGGTCATTGTCAATACATACCGTACCCAACAACATATGACAAACCCCACCACATCGTCCTTCCTTGCAAGGCACACCGCATCCACCAAGGCAAGCCCCGAGGCCCCTTCAAATCGTCTCACTCGGATGCCGTTGTCTCCACGTGATCGTCAGTACGTCGGACCTCACACACGCGACAAACCCCATCTCATTGTCATCGTTTTTATGGCGCACTACCTCGGGCAAGACAAGCCCGAAGCACGGGACGAATCATCAGGAATTCTTGGCATTGCGTCGATGCCATTTTCCACGTCACTCGGCGTGGGTCTGACACGCGACGCACCCCAGCTCATTGTCATCACTTTTATGGCGCATTACCTCAGACAAGACAAGCCCCAAGCACCGTACGAATCATCAGGCTTTCATGGATTCGTCTGGAGGCCGTTTTTCCATGTCCGTGGGCATGTCACTGGGTGGCTCTGGGCACACAGGACAAGACCCACGCCCAGGGGGGGTCGCCGACCACTCCCCCCCTAAAGAGACATTTATGCATTTCCAGCTGTCCCACCAGGAAACATCAGCACTGACGAGGAGACATACTGATGGGTTCAGACAACCCTGTGGGCACCACAGCGCATGAAAGACAACACGTGTTGCCCTAAAAGAGATATGAAACCATAGGAATAGCCACCAATGTGACCCCTTAGGCACATCAAGGCCGCCATCACGTACTAGCATCCATCCCGGGTAGCGTCCAACACCGCCGAGAAGACAGGCCCCATGTCCAGAGAGGGTCCTCACGCATGAAATGAATTCTCTTTAGGTGGTCATTATCATTACATACGGGACACGAAAACACATGAATAACCACACCTCAACGTCCTTCCTTTCAAGGCACACCGCAGGCACCAAGACGGGCCTCGAGGCCCCTTCAAATCGTCTCACTCGGATGCCTTTGTCTGGAAACGACTGTCAGCCCGCAAGATCACACATGCGACAAAACCCATCTCATTGTCATCGTTTTTAGGGCGCACTACCTCGGGAAAGACAAGCCCCAAGCACGGGACGAATCATCAAGAATTCATGGCATTGCGTCGATGCCATTTTCCATGTCCCTGGGCATGTCATTGGGTGGCTCTAGGCACGCAGGACAAGACCCACGCCCAGGGGGGGTCGCCGACCACTCCCCCCCTAAAGAGACATTTATGCATTTCCAGCTATTCCACCAGGAAACATCAAAAGTGACGAGGAGACATACTGAGGGGTTTAGACCACCCTAAGGGCACCGCAGTGCATGAAAGACAACACGGGTTGCCCTAAAAGAGCTATGAAACCATAGGAAGGGCCACCGACGTGACCCCTTAGGCACATGAAGGCCGCCGACACGTCATGACATCCGTCCCGCGTCTCGTCCATCACCGCAGAGAAGACACGCCCCATGTCCAGAGCGGGTCCTCACGCATGAAATGAATTATCTTTAGGCGGTCATTGTCATTACATACCGTACCCAACAACATATGACAAACCCCACCACGTCGTCCTTCCTTGCAAGGCACACCGCATCCTCCAAGGCAAGCCCCGATGCCCCTTCAAATCGTCCCACTCGGGTGGCGTTGTCTCCACGTGATTGTCAGTACGTCGGACCTGACACGCGACGCACCCCGGCTCATTGTCATCACTTTTATGGCGCATTACCTCATACAAGACAAGCCCCAAGCACCGTATGAATCCTCAAGCTTTCATGGATTTGTCTGGAGGCCATTTTTCCATGTCCGTGGGCATGTCACTAGGTGGCTCTGGGCACGCAGGACAAGACCCACGCCCAGGGGGGGTCGCCGACCACTCCCCCCCTAAAGAGACATTTATGCCTTTCCAGCTGTCCCACCAGGAAACATCAGCACTGACGAGGAGACATACTGGAGGGTTTAGACAACCCTGTGGGCACCACAGCGCATGAAAGTCAACACGTGTTGCCCTAAAAGATATATGAAACCGTAGGAACAGCCACCGATGTGACCCCTTAGGCACATGAAGGCTGCCGACACGTAGTAGCATTCATCCCGGGTAGCGTCCAACACCGCCGAGAAGACAGGCCCCATGTCCAGAGAGGGTCCTCACGCATGAAATGAATTCTCTTTAGGTGGTCATTGTCATTACATACGGGACACGACAACAGATGACAAACCCCACCGCAACGTCCTTCCTTTCAAGGCACGCCACACGCACCAAGACGGGCCTCGAGGCCCCTTCAAATCGTCTCACTCGGATGCCATTGTCTGGACAAGACTGTCAGTCCGCAGGATCACACATGCGACAAACCCCATCTCATTGTCATCGTTTTTAGGGCGCACTACCTCGGGCAAGACAAGCCCCAAGCACGAGACGAATCATCAGGAATTCATGGCACTGCGTCGATGCCATTTTCCATGTCACTCGGCATGTCATTGGGTGGCTCTAGGCACGCAGGACAAGACCCACGCCCAGGGGGGGTCGCCGACCACTCCCCCCCTAAAGAGACATTTATGCATTTCCAGCTATACCACCAGGAAACATCAACAGTGACGAGGAGACATACTGATGGGTTTAGACCACCCTAAGGGCACCGCAGTGCATGAAAGACAACACGGGTTGCCCTAAAAGAGCTATGAAACCATAGGAAGGGCCACCGACGTGACCCCTTAGGCACATGAAGGCCGCCGACACGTCATGGCATCCGCCCCGCGTCTCGTCCATCACCGCAGAGAAGACACGCCCCATGTCCAGAGCTGGTCCTCACGCCTCAAAGGAATTATCTTTAGGCGGTCATTGTCAATACATACCGTACCCAACAACATATGACAAACCCCACCACGTCGTCCTTCCTTGCAAGGCACACCGCATCCACCAAGGCAAGCCCCGAGGCCCCTTCAAATCGTCCCACTCGGATGGCGTTGTCTCCACGTGATTGTCAGTACGTCGGACCTGACACGCGACGCACCCCGGCTCATTGTCATCACTTTTATGACGCATTACCTCAGACAAGACAAGCCCCAAGCACCGTACGAATAATCAAGCTTTCATGGATTTGTCTGGAGGTCGTTTTTCCATGTTCGTGGGCATGTCACTGGGTGGCTCTGGGCACGCAGGACAAGACCCACGCCCAGGGGGGGTCGCCGACCACTCCCCCCCTAAAGAGACATTTATGCATTTCCAGCTGTCCCACCAGGAAACATCAGCACTGACGAGGACACATACTGATGGGTTCAGACAACCCAATGGGCACCACAACGCATGAAGGACAGCACGTGTTGCCCTAAAAGAGCTACGAATCCATACGAACAGCCACCAAAGTGACCCCTTAGGCACATGAAGGCCGCCGACACGTCATGGCATCCGTCCCGGGTATCATCCAACACCGCCGAGAAGACAGGACCCATGTCCAGAGCGGGTCCCCGCGCATGAAATGAATTATCTTTAGGCGGTCATTGTCTTTACATTCCGAACACAACAACATGTGACAAACCCCACCTCGACGTCCTTCCTTTCAAGAAACGCCGCATGCACCAAGACGGGCCCCGAGACCCCTTCAAATCGTCTCACTCGGATGCCATTGTCTGAACGCGACTGTCAGTCCGCAGGATCTCGAAGGCCACAAACACCATCCCATTGTCATCGTTTTTATGGCGCACTACCTCGGGCAAGACAAGCCCCAAGCACGGGACGAATCATCAGGCATTCATGGCATTAAGTCGATGTCATTTTGCATGTCAATGGGCATCACATTGGGTGGCTCTAGGCACGCAGGACAAGACCCACGCCCGGGGGGGTCGCCGACCACTCCCCCCCTAAAGAGACATTTATGCATTTCCAGCTATTCCACCAGGAAACATCAACACCGACGAGGAGACATACTGATGGGTTTAGACCACCCTGAGGGCAGGGCAGCGCATGAAAGGCAACACGTGTTGCCCTAAAAGAGCTATGAAACCATAGGAAGGGCCACCGACGTGGCCCCTTAGGCACATGAAGGCCGCCGACACGTCATGGCATCCGTCCCACGTATCGTCCATCACCACAGCGAAGACACGCCCCATGTCCAGAGCGGGTCCCCACGCATGAAAGGAATTCTCTTTAGGCGGTCATTGTCATTACATACCGGACCCAACAACATATGACAAACCCCACCTCATTGTCCTTCCATTCAAGGCACACCGCATCCACCAAGGCAAGCCCTGAGGCCCCTTCAAATCCTCTCACCCGGATGGCGTTGTCTCCACCTGATTGTCAGTACGGAGGACCTGACACGCGACGAAACCCGGCTCATTGTCATCACTTTTATGGCGCACTACCTCGAACAAGACAAGCCCCAAGCACCGGACGAATCATCAAGCTGTCTTTGCTTTGTCCGGAGGCTATTTTTCCATGTCCGTGGGCATGTCACTGGGTGGCTCTGGGCACGCAGGACAAGACCCACGCCCAGGGGGGGTCGCCGACCACTCCCCCCCTAAAGAGACATTTATGCATTTCCAGCTGTCCCACCAGGAAACATCAGCACTGACGAGGAGACATACTGATGGGTTTAGACAACCCTGTGGGCACCACAGCGCATGAAAGACAACACGTGTTGCCCTAAAAGAGATATGAAACCATAGGAACAGCCACTGATGTGACCCCTTAGGCACATCAAGGCCGCCGACACGTAGTAGCATTCGTCGCGGGTAGCATCCAACGCCGCCGAGAAGACAGGCCCCATGTCCAGAGCGGGTCCTCGCGCATGAAATGAATTCTCTTTAGGTGGTCATTGTCATTACATACGGGACACGACAACATATGAAAAACCCCACCTCGACGTCCTTCCTTTCAAGGCACGCCGCATGCACCAAGACGGGCCCTGAGGCCCCTTCAAATCGTCTCACTCGGATGCCATTGTCTGGACGCGACTGTCAGTCCGCAGGATCGCACATGCGACAAACCCCGTCTCATTGCCATCGTTTTTAGGGCGCACTACCTCGGGCAAGACAAGCCCCAAGCACGGGACGAATCATCAGGAATTCATGGCATTGCGTCGATGCCATTTTCCATGTCACTGGGCATGTCTGTGGGTGGCTCTCGGCACGCAGGACAAGACCCACGCCCAGGGGGGGTCGCCGACCACTCCCCCCCTAAAGAGACATTTATGCATTTCCAGCTATTCCACCAGGAAACATCAACACTGACGAGGAGACATACTGAGTGGTTTAGACCACCCAGAGGGAACCGCAGCGCATGAAAGGCAACACGTGTTGCCCTAAAAGGGCTATGAAACCATAGGAAGGGACACCGACGTGGCCCCTTAGGCACATGAAGGCCGCCGACACGTCATGGCATCCGTCCCGCGTATCGTCCAACACCGCCGAGGAGACAGGACCCATGTCCAGAGCGGGTCCTCACGCATGAAATGAATTCTCTTTAGGTGGTCATTGTCTTTACATACCGGACACAACATCATATGACAAACCCCACCTCAACGTCCTTCCTTTCAAGGCACGCCGCACGCACCAAGACGGGCCCCGAGGCCCCTTCAAATCGCCTCACTAGGATTCCATTGTCTGGACGCGATTGTCAGTCCGTAGGATCTCACAGGCGACAAACCCCACCCATATCATTGTCATCGGTTTTATGGCGCACCACCTCGGGCAAGACAAGACCCTAGCACGGGAAGAATCATCAGGAATTCAGGGCATTGCGTCGATGCCATTTTCCATGTCACTGGGCATGTCATTGGGTGGCTCTAGGCACGCAGGACAAGACCCACGCCCAGGGGGGTCGCCGACCACTCCCCCCCTAAAGAGACATTTATGCATTTCCAGCTATCCCACCAGGAAACATCAACACTGACGAGGAGACATACTGATGGGTTTAGACCACCCTGAGGGCACCGCAGCGCATGAAAGACAACACGTGTTGCCCTAAAAGAGCTATGAAACCATAGGAAGGGCCACCGACGTGACCCCTTATGCACATGAAGGCCACCGACAAGTCATGGCATCCATCCCGCGTATCGTCGATCACCGCCGAGAAGACACGCCCCATGTCCAGAGCGGGTCCTCACTCATGAAAAGAATTCTCTTTAGGTGGTAATTGTAATTACATACAGGACCCAACAACATATGAAAAACCCCACCTCGACGTCCTTCCTTTCAAGGCACGTCGCATCCACCAAGACATGCCCCGAGGCCACTTCAAATCGTCTCACTCGGATGGCTTTGTCTCCACGCGATTGTCAGTTCGTCGGACCTGACACGCGACGAACCCCGTCTCATTGTCATCGCTTTTATGGGGCACTACCGCGGGCAAGACAAGCCCCAAGCACAGGAGGAATCATCTAGAGGCCATTTTTCCATGTCTGTGGGCATGTCACTGGGTGGCTCTGGGCACGCAGGACAAGACCCACGCCCAGGGGGGGTCGCCGACCACTCCCCCCCTAAAGAGACATTTCTGCATTTCCAGCTCTCCCACCAGGAAACATCAGCACTGACGAGGAGACATACTGAGTGGTTTAGACCACCCAGAGGGAACCGCAGCGCATGAAAGACAACACGTGTTGCCCTAAAAGAGCTATGAAACCATAGGAACGGCAACCGACGTGACCCCTTAGGCACGTGAAGGCCGCCGACACGTCATGGCATCCTTCCCGCGTATCGTCGACCACCGCCGAGAAGACAGACCCCATGTCCAGAGCGGGTCCTCACGCATGAAATGAATTCTCTTTAGGTGGTCGGTGTCGTTACATACCGAACCCAACAACATATGACAAACCCCAGCTCGGCGTCCTTCCTTTCAAGGCACCCCGCATCCACCAAGACAAGCCTCGAGGCCCCTTCAAATCGTCTCACTCGGATGGCATTGTCTCCACGCGATTGTCGGTACGTAGGACCTCACACGCGACGAACCCCGGCTCATTGTCAAAGCTTTTAAGGCGCACTACCCCGGAGAAGACAAGCCCCAAGCACCGGACGAATCATCACGCATTGATGGAATTGTCTAGAGGCCATTTTTCCATGTCCGTGGGCATGTCACTGGGTGGCTCGAGGCACGCAGGACAAGACCCACGCCCAGGGGGGGTCGCCGACCACTCCCCCCCTAAAGAGACATTTATGCATTTACAGCTATCCCACCAGGAAACATCAGCACTGACGAGGAGACATACTGAGTGGTTTAGACCACCCAGAGGGCACCCCAGCTCATGAAAGACAACGCGAGTTGCCCTAAAAGAGCTATGAAACCATAGGAACGGCCACCGACGTGACCCCTTAGGCACATGAAGGCCGCCGGCACGTCATGGCATCCGTCCCGCGTGTCGTCGACCACCGCCGAGAAGACAACCCCATGTCCAGAGCGGGTCCTCACGCATGAAACGAATTCTATTTAGGTGGTCATGGACGTTACATACCGGACCCAACAAGATATGGCAAACCCCAGCTCGGCGTCCTTCCTTTCAAGGCACCCCGCATCCACCAATGCAAGCCCCGATGCCCCTTCAAATCGTCTCACTCGGATGGAATTGTCTCCACGCGATTGTCAGTACGTAGGACCTGACACGCGACGAACCCCGACTCATTTTCAAAGCTTTGATGGCGCACTACCCCGGACAAGACAAGCCCCAAGCACCGGACGAATCATCAAGCATTCATGGGATTGTCTAGAGGCCATTTTTCCATGTCCGTGGGCATGTCAT
>CAUJRU010000898.1:225000-250000 GCA_963277665.1 Viscum album
AAACGAACCAGCAACGCTCAAGAGACGTCGAGGAAAAGGAGTCATGGTAGGTACGGGGGTCCTATGTCCCGCCGCGCCGCCCACATCCCACCATCCACAGGATCCCACAAACCGTGAGGCGGTATTTAAGCACCCAGCCCGCAATGCTCCACAGACGGGGAGGAAAAGGCAGGCACGTCAGGGGACGGGGCAAAAACCCAATCCCGCCGCGCCTCCCACATCCCACCATCCGCAGCAACTCAACCACCCTGAGGCGGCTTTTAAGCAAGCCAAGCCGCACTGCTCTAGAGAAGGCGAGGGAAGGGCATAAGCGTCGAGGGACGACAAAGGAACACCAACCCACCATGCCTCCCACATCCCACCATCCAAGGAACTCCGCCACCGACAGGTGGCCTTTTAAGCAAGCCCGAACCGCAACGCTCCATGAAAGGTGAGGAAAAAGGCGGGCACGGCATGAGACTGGGCAAAAACCCATTCTTTCCAATGCCCCCCACATCCCACCGGTGAGGAAAAGGAATTACAGCGTCCCACCGCCATGCCTCCCACATCCCACCTTCCGAAGGAACTCAACCGCCATGAGGCAGATTTTAAGCAGACGAACCCACAACGCTCCAGGGACGTTGAGGAAAAGGAGTCATGACAGGAACGGAGGCCCTATGTCCCGCCGCACCCCCCACATCCCACCATTCAAAAGAACTCAACCACCGTTGAGAAACTTTTAACCAAGAACCAGGACACCAACCATGCTCATCTATCATCATCCCATCCAAGTTATATCTGTCTAGTATCGCATCGTATTTTTAGCAAGCCCTTGGAAGACGGAACCGCAATTGTGCGAGAGAATTCAACCCAAGCATATAGACGGGGCCCCTACATCAGCACCAAAAAAATTCCACTACCAACAGGGAGAACTCCAAAGGGACAAGTGAGGGTCATCTAGGTGGAGCTCACCCACCTGGGGATTCTTCGCTTGAGATATAACCGAGGAGAAAGTCACCCCTGGCACTGATTTAATGAGACCCGTCACAGTATCACCATCTTTCAATTAGTTTGTCCTTTACATGCGGGACCTGATCTTTGAGACAGGCATATGACTAGTGGAAGGATCAGCCATGTAGCATCACCAACAACATCTGCATTGTTTGGGGTATGACTGAGCTGACCACTCAGACCCCAACACAAGCCCAAACCGTCGTCCCGAACATTCAATTCTGTTCGATTAGTTTGTCCTTTGTACATGCACAACCTGATCTTTGAGACAAGCATATGACTAATGGAAGGATCAGCCAGGTAGCATCACCAACCACATCTGCAATGTTTGAGGTATGACTGAGCAGACCACTCAGACCCCAACACAAGCCCCAACCATCTTCCCAAATCGACAGGATTCCCCTTAATGAGTCATCACCTCCGCATGACGCTCGTGTATCTTGCAGAAACAGTAGATACACATTCTCAAGCCACCCTTATGAACATCATCACCCAAGGCATGGCTGAGGAGGAAGGCACCCCAACTTGTCCAATAATGAACCATGGAAATCGTCACCCTGTTGGTGAGAGTTTCTTAGGACCCAAATAACTCGCACGTGGCCCCGACAATGCGTTGAGCAAAGCACTCCCACCAATCATTGCCCAAGGCAGCTTGCTATGGTTCGCATGAAATATCGCTGAATGAGAAATTTAGGAGCACGCTCTCGCATCCTGGTGATACCGACAGTTTCGCGCTTGAACCACTACCAAAATTCCACAACGCTCCAGAGAAGGTGAGGAAAAGGCGGTACAGCAAGGGACGACAAAGGAACCCAATCCCACCATGCCTCCCACATCCCAACCATGCTCATCTATCATCATCCCATCCAAGTTATATCTGTCTAGTATCGCATCGTATTTTTAGCAAGCCCTTGGAAGACGGAACCGCAATTGTGCGAGAGAATTCAACCCAAGCATATAGACGGGGCCCCTACATCAGCACCAAAAAAATTCCACTACCAACAGGGAGAACTCCAAAGGGACAAGTGAGGGTCATCTAGGTGGAGCTCACCCACCTGGGGATTCTTCGCTTGAGATATAACCGAGGAGAAAGTCACCCCTGGCACTGATTTAATGAGACCCGTCACAGTATCACCATCTTTCGATTAGTTTGTCCTTTACATGCGGGACCTGATCTTTGAGACAGGCATATGACTAGTGGAAGGATCAGCCATGTAGCATCACCAACAACATCTGCATTGTTTGGGGTATGACTGAGCTGACCACTCAGACCCCAACACAAGCCCAAACCGTCGTCCCGAACATTCAATTCTGTTCGATTAGTTTGTCCTTTGTACATGCACAACCTGATCTTTGAGACAAGCATATGACTAATGGAAGGATCAGCCAGGTAGCATCACCAACCACATCTGCAATGTTTGAGGTATGACTGAGCAGACCACTCAGACCCCAACACAAGCCCCAACCATCTTCCCAAATCGACAGGATTCCCCTTAATGAGTCATCACCTCCGCATGACGCTCGTGTATCTTGCAGAAACAGTAGATACACATTCTCAAGCCACCCTTATGAACATCATCACCCAAGGCATGGCTGAGGAGGAAGGCACCCCAACTTGTCCAATAATGAACCATGGAAATCGTCACCCTGTTGGTGAGAGTTTCTTAGGACCCAAATAACTCGCACGTGGCCCCGACAATGCGTTGAGCAAAGCACTCCCACCAATCATTGCCCAAGGCAGCTTGCTATGGTTCGCATGAAATATCGCTGAATGAGAAATTTAGGAGCACGCTCTCGCATCCTGGTGATACCGACAGTTTCGCGCTTGAACCACTACCAAAATTCCACAACGCTCCAGAGAAGGTGAGGAAAAGGCGGTACAGCAAGGGACGACAAAGGAACCCAATCCCAACATGCCTCCCACATCCCAACATCTGCAAGAACTCAACCACACTCAGTGGATTTTAAGCAAAGCCCGACCCACAACGCTCCATGAAAGGTGAGGAAAAAGGTGGGTACGACAGGACGGGGAAACAACCCAATCCCGCCCATACCCCCCACATCCCACCAGTGAGGGAAAAGGTAGGAACGTCAGGGGATGAGGAGGGAAACCCCCATCCCGCCGTGCCTCCCACATCTCACATTCCGTAGGAACTCAACCGCCATGAGGCAGCTTTTAAGCAGACGAACCAGCAACGCTCAAGAGACGTCGAGGAAAAGGAGTCATGGTAGGTACGGGGGTCCTATGTCCCGCCGCGCCGCCCACATCCCACCATCCACAGGATCCCACAAACCGTGAGGCGGTATTTAAGCACCCAGCCCGCAATGCTCCACAGACGGGGAGGAAAAGGCAGGCACGTCAGGGGACGGGGCAAAAACCCAATCCCGCCGCGCCCCCCACATCCCACCATCCGCAGCAACTCAACCACCCTGAGGCAGCTTTTAAGCAAGCAAAGCCGCACTGCTCTAGAGAAGGCGAGGGAAGGGCAGGAGCATCGAGGGACGACAAAGGAACACCAACCCACCATGCCTCCCACATCCCACCATCCAAGGAACTCCGCCACCAACAGGTGGCCTTTTAAGCAAGCCCGAACCGCAACGCTCCATGAAAGGTGAGGAAAAAGGCGGGCACGGCATGAGACTGGGCAAAAACCCATTCTTTCCAATGCCCCCCACATCCCACCGGTGAGGAAAAGGAATTACAGCGTCCCACCGCCATGCTTCCCACATCCCACCTTCCGAAGGAACTCAACCGCCGTGAGGCAGATTTTAAGCAGACGAACCCACAACGCTCCAGGGACATTGAGGAAAAGGAGTCATGACAGGAACAGAGGCCCTATGTCCCGCCGCACCCCCCACATCCCACCATTCAAAAGAACTCAACCACCGTTGCGAAACTTTTAACCAAGAACCAGGACACCAACCATGCTCATCTATCATCATCCCATCCAAGTTATATCTGTCTAGTATCGCATCGTCTTTTTAGCAAGCCCTTGGAACCCGAAACCAAAATTGTGCGAGAGAATTCAACCCAAGCATATAGACGGGGCCCGTACATCAGCACCAACAAAATTCCACTACCAACAGGGAGAACTCCAAAGGGACAAGTGAGGGTCTTCAAGGTGGAGCTCACCCACCTGGGGATTCTTCGCTTGAGGTATAACCGAGGAGAAAGTCAGCCCTGGCACTGATTTAATGAGACCCGTCACAGTATCACCATCTTTCGATTAGTTTGTCCTTTACATGCGGGACCTGATCTTTGAGACAGGCATATGACTAGTGGAAGGATCAACCATGTAGCATCACCAACCACATCTGCAATGTTTGAGGTATGACTGAGCAGACCACTCAGACCCCAACACAAGCCCAAACCGTCATCCCGAGCATTCAATTCCATTCGATTAGTTTGTCCTTCGTACATGCACAGCCTGATCTTTGAGACAATCATATGACTAATGGAAAGATCAACCGGGTACCATCACCAACCACATCTGCAATGTTTGAGGTATGACTGAGCAGACCACTCAGACCCCAACACAAGCCCGAACCATCTCTTCCCAAATCGACATGTTTCCCCTTAATTAGTCATCACCTCTGCATGACGCTCGTGTATCTTGCAGAAACAGTAGATACACATTCTCAAGCCACCCTTATGAACATCATCACCCAAGGCATGACTGAGGAGGAAGGCACCCCAACTTGTCCAATAATGAACCATGGAAATCGTTACCCTGTTGGTGTGAGTTTCTTAGGACCCAAATAACTCGCACGTGGCCCCGACAATGCGTTGAGCAAAGCACTCCCACCAATCATTGCCCAAGGCAGCTTGCTATGGTTCGCATGGAATATCACTGAATGAGAAATTTAGGAGCACGCTCTCGCATCCTGGTGATACCGACAGTTTCGCGCTTGAACCACTACCAAAATTCCACAACGCTCCAGAGAAGGTGAGGAAAAGGCGGTACAACAAGGGACGACAAAGGAACCCAATCCCACCATGCCTCCCACATCCCAACATCTGCAAGAACTCAACCACAATCAGTGGATTTTAAGCAAAGCCCGACCCGCAACGCTCCATGAAAGGTGAGGAAAAAGGTGGGTACGACAGGACGGGGAAACAACCCAATCCCACCCATACCCCCCACATCCCACCAGTGAGGAAAAAGGTAGGAACGTCAGGGGATGAGGAGGGAAACCCCCATCCCGCCGTGCCTCCCACATCTCACATTCCGTAGGAACTCAACCGCCATGAGGCAGCTTTTAAGCAGACGAACCAGCAACGCTCAAGAGACGTCGAGGAAAAGGAGTCATGGTAGGTACGGGGGTCCTATGTCCCGCCGCGCCGCCCACATCCCACCATCCACAGGATCCCACAAACCGTGAGGCGGTATTTAAGCACCCAGCCCGCAATGCTCCACAGACGGGGAGGAAAAGGCAGGCACGTCAGGGGACGGGGCAAAAACCCAATCCCGCCGCGCCCCCCACATCCCACCATCCGCAGCAACTCAACCGCCCTGAGGCAGCTTTTAAGCAAGCAGAGCCGCACTGCTCTAGAGAAGGCGAGGGAAGGGCAGGAGCGTCGAGGGACGACAAAGGAACACCAACCCACCATGCCTCCCACATCCCACCATCCAAGGAACTCCGCCACCAACAGGTGGCCTTTTAAGCAAGCCCGAACCGCAACGCTCCATGAAAGGTGAGGAAAAAGGCGGGCACGGCATGAGACTGGGCAAAAACCCATTCTTTCCAATGCCCCCCACATCCCACCGGTGAGGAAAAGGAATTACAGCGTCCCACCGCCATGCCTCCCACATCCCACCTTCCGAAGGAACTCAACCGCCATGAGGCAGATTTTAAGCAGACGAACCCACAACGCTCCAGGGACGTTGAGGAAAAGGAGTCATGACAGGAACGGAGGCCCTATGTCCCGCCGCACCCCCCACATCCCACCATTCAAAAGAACTCAACCACCGTTGCGAAACTTTTAACCAAGAACCAGGACACCAACCATGCTCATCTATCATCATCCCATCCAAGTTATATCTGTCTAGTATCGCATCGTCTTTTTAGCAAGCCCTTGGAACCCGAAACCAAAATTGTGCGAGAGAATTCAACCCAAGCATATAGACGGGGCCCTTACATCAGCACCAACAAAATTCCACTACCAACAGGGAGAACTCCAAAGGGACAAGTGAGGTTCTTCTAGGTGGAGCTCACCCACCTGGGGATTCTTCGCTTGATGTATAACCGAGGAGAAAGTAAGCCGTGTCACTGATTTAATGAGACCCTTCACAGTATCACCATCTTTCGATTAGTTTGTCCTTGTACATGCAGGACCTGATCTTTGAGACACGCATATGACTAGTGGAAGGATCACCCATGTAGCGTCACTAACCACATCTGCAATGTTTGAGGTATGACTGAGCAGACCACTCAGACCCCAACACAAGCCTAAACCGTCGTCCCGAGCATTCAATTCCATTCGATTAGTTTGTCCTTTGTACATGCACAACCTGATCTTTGATACAAGCATATGACTAATGGAAGGATCAGCCAGGTAGCATCACCAACCACATCTGCAATGTTTGAGGTATGACTGAGCAAACCACTCAGACCCCAACACAAGCCCAAACCATCTTCCCAAATCGACATGTTTCCCCTTAATTAGTCATCACCTCTGCATGACGCTCGTGTATCTTGCAAAAACAATAGATACACATTCTTCGCTTGATGTATAACCGAGGAGAACGTCAAACTTGTCACTGATTTAATGAGACCCTTCACAGTATCACCATCTTTCGGTTAGTTTGTCCCTGTACATGCACAGACTGATCTTTGAGACAAGCATATGACTAGTGTTCTCATCGGATATCCAACCAAGCCAAACCGTGTTCCATCATTCACATGGAAACATGTACAAGGACCAAATGAAAGCGAGGAGAAATTAAACCCCCACTTACGGATGAGGGTGCCAACGAGACCAACGTTCCCTTCCCAAAAAAGGGAGACCGCAGTATCTTGACAACCATCCACCACTCCCACACAATCGCGTAAGCACAACCATCAACCCACACAACTGACCGTCACGCCTCGAGGGAAGCAACCCGAGAGGCATCACAATGCAGCACATGAAGGCAGGGAAAGCCCGCTATGCATGACACAAGGGAAGGATTGATATACCCAACCCCCTAGCGCCAACGAGACCAACGTTCCATTCCCAAAAAAGGGAGACCGCAGTATCTTGACAACCATCCACCACTTCCACACAATCGCATAAGGGCAACCATCAACCCACACAACTGATCATGCACAACCTGATCTTTGAGACAAGCATATGACTAGTAGAAGGATCAGCCATGTAGCATCACCAACATCATCTGCATTGTTTGAGGTATGACTGAGCTCACCACTCAGACCCCAACACAAGCCCAAACCATCATCCCGAACATTCAATTCCGTTCCATTAGTTTGTCCTTTGTACATGCACAACCTGATCTTTGGGACAAGCATATGACTAATGGAAGGATCAGCCAGGTTGCATCACCAACCACATCTGCAATGTTTGAGGTATGACTGAGCAGACCACTCAGACCCCAACACAAGCCCAAACCGTCTTTCCAAATCGACAGGAACCCAATTAATGAGTCATCACCTCTGCATGATGCTCAATACCGCAATTGTGCGAGAGAATTCAACCCAAGCATATAAACAGGGCCCGTATATCATAACTGACAAAATTCCACTACCAACAGGGAGAACTCCGAAGGGACAAGTGAGGGTCTTCTAGGTGGAGCTCACCCACCTGGGGATTCTTCTCTTGATGTATAACTGAGGAGAAAGTCAGCCCTGGCACTAATTTAATGAGACCCATCACAGTATCACCATCTTTCGATTAGTTTGTCTTTGTACATGCGGGACCTGATCTTTGAGTCAAGCATATGACTAGTTGAAGGATCAGCCATGTAGCATCACCAACAACATCTGCATTGTTTGAGGTATGACTGAGCTAACCACTCAGACCCCAACACAAGCCCAAACCGTCGTCCCGAACATTCAATTCCATTCGATTAGTTTTTCCTTTGTACATGCACCACCTGATCTTTGGGACAAGCATATGACTAATGGAAGGATCAGCCAGGTAGCATCACCAACCACATCTGCAATGTTTGAGGTATGACTGAGCAAACCACTCAGACCCCAACACAAGCCCAAACCATCTTCCCAAATCGACAGGATTCCCCTTAATGAGTCATCACCTCTGCGTGACGACGCTCGTGTATCTTGTCGAAACAATAGATACACATTCTTCGCTTGATGTATAACCGAGGAGAACGTCAAACTTGTCACTGATTTAATGAGACCCTTCACAATATCACCATCTTTCGGTTAGTTTGTCCCTGTACATGCACAGACTGATCTTTGAGACAAGCATTTGACTAGTGTTCTCAACGGATATCCAACCAAGCCAAACCGTGTTCCATCATTCACATGGAAACATGCACAAGGACCAAATGAAAGCGAGGAGAAATTAATCCCCCACTTACGGATGAGGGTGCCAACGAGACCAACGTTCCCTTCCCAAAAAAGGGAGACCGCAGTATCTTGACAACCATCCACCACTCCCACACAATCGCGTAAGCACAACCATCAACCCACACAACTGACCGTGACGCCTCAAGGGAAGCAACCCGAGAGGCATCACAATGCAGCACATGAAGGCAGGGAAAGCCCGCTATGCATGACACAAGGGAAGGATTTATATACCCAACCCCCTAGAGCCAAGGAGACCAACGTTCCCTTCCCAAAAAAGGGAGACCGCAGTATCTTGACAACCATCCACCACTCCCACACAATCGCGTAAGCACAACCATCAACCCACACAACTGACTGTGACGCCTCGAGGGAAGCAACCCGAGAGACATCACAATGCAGCACATGAAGGCAGGGAAAGCCCGCTATGCATGACACAAGGGAAGGATTTATATACCCAACCCCCTAGAGCCAAGGAGACCAACGTTCCCTTCCCAAAAAAGGGAGACCGCAGTATCTTGACAACCATCCACCACTCCCACACAATCGCGTAAGCACAACCATCAACCCACACAACTGACCGTGACGCCTCAAGGGAAGCAACCCCAGAGGCATCACAATGCAGCACATGAAGGCAGGGAAAGCCCGCTATGCATGACACAAGGGAAGGATTTATATACCCAACCCCCTAGAGCCAAGGAGACCAACGTTCCCTTCCCAAAAAAGGGAGACCGCAGTATCTTGACAACCATCCACCACTCCCACACAATCGCGTAAGCACAACCATCAACCCACACAACTGACTGTGACGCCTCGAGGGAAGCAACCCGAGAGACATCACAATGCAGCACATGAAGGCAGGGAAAGCCCGCTATGCATGACACAAGGGAAGGATTGATATACCCAACCCCCTAGAGCCAACGAGACCAACGTTCCCTTCCCAAAAAAGGGAGACCGCAGTATCTTGACAACCATCCACCACTCCCACACAATCGCATAAGCGCAACCATCAACCCACACAACTGATCATGCAGGACCTGACCTTTGAGACAAGCATATGACTAGTGGAAGGATCAGCCATGTAGCATCACCAACAACATCTGCATTGTTTGAGGTATGACTGAGCTCACCACTCAGACCCCAACACAAGCCCAAACCGTCGTCTCGAACATTCAATTCCGTTCGATTAGTTTGTCCTTTGTACATGCACAACCTGATTTTTGAGACAAGCATATGACTAATGGAAGGATCAGACAGGTTGCACCACCAACAACATCTGCAATGTTTGAGGTATGACTGAGCAGACCACTCAGACCCCAACACAATCCCAAACCGTCTTCCCAAATCGACAGGAACCCAATTAATGAGTCTTCACCTCTGCATGATGCTCAAAACCGCAATTGTGCGAGAGAATTCAACCCAAGCATATAAACAGGGCCCGTATATCAGCACTAACAAAATTCCACTACCAACAGGGAGAACTCCGATGGGACAAGTGAGGATCTTCTAGGTGGAGCTCACCCACCTGGGGATTCTTCGCTTGATGTATAACCGAGGAGAAAGTCAGCCGTGTCACTGATTTAATGAGACCCTTCACAGTATCACCATCTTTCGATTAGTTTGTCCCTGTACATGCACTAACTGATCTTTGAGACAAGCATATGACTAGTGGAAGGATCAACCATGTAGCATTACCAACAACATCTGCATTGTTTGTGGTATAACTGAGCAGACCACTCAGACCCCAACACAAGCCCAAACCATCATCCCGAACATTCAATTCCGTTCGATTAGTTTATCCTTTGTAAATGCACAACCTGATCTTTGAGACAAGCATATGACTAATGGTAGGATCAGCCAGGTAGCATCACCAACCACATCTGCAATGTTTGAGGTATGACTGAGCAGACCACTCAAACCCCAACACAAGCCCAAATCATCTTCCCAAATCGACAGGATTCACCTTAATGAGTCATCACCTCTGCATGACGCTCGTGTATCTTGCAGAAACAATAGATACACATTCTTCGCTTGATGTAAAACCGAGGAGAACGTCAGACTTGTCCCTAATTTACTGAGACCCTTCACAGTATCACCATCTTCGATTAGTTTGTCCCTGTACATGCACAGACTGAACTTTGAGACAAGCATATGACTAGTGTTCTCAACGGATATCCAACCAAGCCAAACCGTGTTCCATCATTCACATGGAAACATGCACAAGGACCAAATGAAAGCGAGGAGAAATTAAACCCCCACTTACGGATGAGGGTGCCAACGAGACCAACGTTCCCTTCCCAAAAAAGGGAGACCGCAGTATCTTGACAACCATCCACCACTCCCACACAATCGCGTAAGCACAACCATCAACCCACACAGCTGATCGTGACGCCTCGAGGGATGCAACCCGAGAGGCATCACAATGCAGCACATGAAGGCAGGGAAAGCCCGCTATGCATGACACAAGGGAAGGATTGATATACCCAACCCCCTAGAGCCAACGAGACCAACGTTCCCTTCCCAAAAAAGGGAGACCGCGGTATCTTGACAACCATCCACCACTCCCACACAATCGCATAAGCGCAACCATCAACCCACACAACTGATCATGCAGGACCTGATCTTTGAGACAAGCATATGACTAGTGGAAGGATCAGACATGTAGAATCACCAACAACATCTGCATTGTTTGAGGTATGACTGAGCTCACCACTCAGACCCCAACACAAGCCCAAACCGTCGTCCCGAACATTCAATTCCGTTCGATTAGTTTGTCCATTGTACATGCACAACCTGATCTTTGAGACAAGCATATGACTAATGGAAGGATCAACAAGGTTGCATCACCAACCACATCTGCAATGTTTGAGGTATGACCCCACCTCAACGTCCTTCCCTTCAAGGCACGCCGCATGCACCAAGACGGGACTCGAGGCCCCTTCAAATCGTCTCACTCGGATGCCATTGTCTGGAAACGACTGTCAGCCCGCAAGATCACACATGCGACAAACCCCATCTCGTTGTCATCGTTTTTAGGGCGCACTACCTCGGGAAAGACAAGCCCCAAGCACGGGACGAATCATCGAGAATTCATGGCATTGCGTCCATGCCATTTTCCATGTCACTGGGCACGTCATCGGGTGGCTCTAGGCACGCAGGACAAGACCCACGCCCAGGGGGGGTCGCCGACCACTCCCCCCCCTAAAGAGACATTTATGCATTTCCAGCTATTCCACCAGGAAACATCAACAGTGACGAGGAGACATACTGATGGGTTTAGACCACCCTAAGGGCACCGCAGTGCATGAAAGACAACACGGGTTGCCCTAAAAGAGCTATGAAACCATAGGAAGGGCCACCGACGTGACCCCTTAGGCACATGAAGGCCGCCGACACGTCATGGCATCCGTCCCGCGTCTCGTCCATCACCGCAGAGAAGACACGCCCCATGTCCAGAGCGGGTCCTCACGCATGAAAGGAATTATCTTGAGGCGGTCATTGTCATTACATACCGTACCCAACAACATATGACAAACCCCACCACGTCGTCCTTCCTTGCAAGGCACACCGCATCCTCCAAGGCAAGCCCCGATGCCCCTTCAAATCGTCCCACTCGGGTGGCGTTGTCTCCACGTGATTGTCAGTACGTCGGACCTGACACGCGACGCACCCCGGCTCATTGTCATCACTTTTATGGCGCATTACCTCAGACAAGACAAGCCCCAAGCACCGTATGAATCCTCAAGCTTTCATGGATTTGTCTGGAGGCCATTTTTCCATGTCCGTGGGCATGTCACTAGGTGGCTCTGGGCACGCAGGACAAGACCCACGCCCAGGGGGGGTCGCCGACCACTCCCCCCCTAAAGAGACATTTATGCATTTTCAGCTGTCCCACCAGGAAACATCAGCACTGACGAGGAGACATACTAACGGGTTTAGACAACCCTGTGGGCACCACAGCGCATGAAAGACAACACGTGTTGCCCTAAAAGATATATGAAACCATAGGAACAGCCACCGATGTGACCCCTTAGGCACATGAAGGCCGCCGACACGTAGTAGCATTCATCCCGGGTAGCGTCCAACACCGCCGAGAAGACAGGCCCCATGTCCAGAGAGGGTCCTCACGCATGAAATGAATTCTCTTTAGGTGGTCATTGTCATTACATACGGGACACGACAACAGATGACAAACCCCACCGCAACGTCCTTCCTTTCAAGGCACGCCACACGCACCAAGACGGGCCTCGAGGCCCCTTCAAATCGTCTCACTCGGATGCCATTGTCTGGACACGACTGTCAGTCCGCAGGATCACACATGCGACAAACCCCATCTCATTGTCATCGTTTTTAGGGCGCACTACCTCGGGCAAGACAAGCCCCAAGCACGGGACGAATCATCAGAAATTCATGGCACTGCGTCGATGCCATTTTCCATGTCACTCGGCATGTCAGTGGGTGGCTCTAGGCACGCAGGACAAGACCCACGCCCAGGGGGGGTCGCCGACCACTCCCCCCCTAAAGAGACATTTATGCATTTCCAGCTATACCACCAGGAAACATCAACAGTGACGAGGAGACATACTGATGGGTTTAGACCACCCTAAGGGCACCGCAGTGCATGAAAGACAACACGGGTTGCCCTAAAAGAGCTATGAAACCATAGGAAGGGCCACCGACGTGACCCCTTAGGCACATGAAGGCCGCCGACACGTCATGGCATCCGTCCCGCGTCTCGTCCATCACCGCAGAGAAGACGCGCCCCATGTCCAGAGCGAGTCCTCACGCCTCAAAGGAATTATCTTTAGGTGGTCATTGTCAATACATACCGTACCCAACAACATATGACAAACCCCACCACATCGTCCTTCCTTGCAAGGCACACCGCATCCACCAAGGCAAGCCCCGAGGCCCCTTCAAATCGTCTCACTCGGATGCCGTTGTCTCCACGTGATCGTCAGTACGTCGGACCTCACACACGCGACAAACCCCATCTCATTGTCATCGTTTTTATGGCGCACTACCTCGGGCAAGACAAGCCCGAAGCACGGGACGAATCATCAGGAATTCTTGGCATTGCGTCGATGCCATTTTCCACGTCACTCGGCGTGGGTCTGACACGCGACGCACCCCAGCTCATTGTCATCACTTTTATGGCGCATTACCTCAGAAAAGACAAGCCCCAAGCACCGTACGAATCATCAGGCTTTCATGGATTCGTCTGGAGGCCGTTTTTCCATGTCTGTGGGCATGTCACTGGGTGGCTCTGGGCACACAGGACAAGACCCACGCCCAGGGGGGGTCGCCGACCACTCCCCCCCTAAAGAGACATTTATGCATTTCCAGCTGTCCCACCAGGAAACATCAGCACTGACGAGGAGACATACTGATGGGTTCAGACAACCCTGTGGGCACCACAGCGCATGAAAGACAACACGTGTTGCCCTAAAAGAGATATGAAACCATAGGAATAGCCACCAATGTGACCCCTTAGGCACATCAAGGCCGCCATCACGTACTAGCATCCATCCCGGGTAGCGTCCAACACCGCCGAGAAGACAGGCCCCATGTCCAGAGAGGGTCCTCACGCATGAAATGAATTCTCTTTAGGTGGTCATTATCATTACATACGGGACACGAAAACACATGAATAACCACACCTCAACGTCCTTCCTTTCAAGGCACACCGCATGCACCAAGACGGGCCTCGAGGCCCCTTCAAATCGTCTCACTCGGATGCCTTTGTCTGGAAACGACTGTCAGCCCGCAAGATCACACATGCGACAAAACCCATCTCATTGTCATCGTTTTTAGGGCGCACTACCTCGGGAAAGACAAGCCCCAAGCACGGGACGAATCATCGAGAATTCATGGCATTGCGTCCATGCCATTTTCCATGTCACTGGGCACGTCATCGGGTGGCTCTAGGCACGCAGGACAAGACCCACGCCCAGGGGGGGTCGCCGACCACTCCCCCCCCTAAAGAGACATTTATGCATTTCCAGCTATTCCACCAGGAAACATCAACAGTGACGAGGAGACATACTGATGGGTTTAGACCACCCTAAGGGCACCGCAGTGCATGAAAGACAACACGGGTTGCCCTAAAAGAGCTATGAAACCATAGGAAGGGCCACCGACGTGACCCCTTAGGCACATGAAGGCCGCCGACACGTCATGGCATCCGTCCCGCGTCTCGTCCATCACCGCAGAGAAGACACGCCCCATGTCCAGAGCGGGTCCTCACGCATGAAAGGAATTATCTTGAGGCGGTCATTGTCATTACATACCGTACCCAACAACATATGACAAACCCCACCACGTCGTCCTTCCTTGCAAGGCACACCGCATCCTCCAAGGCAAGCCCCGATGCCCCTTCAAATCGTCCCACTCGGGTGGCGTTGTCTCCACGTGATTGTCAGTACGTCGGACCTGACACGCGACGCACCCCGGCTCATTGTCATCACTTTTATGGCGCATTACCTCAGACAAGACAAGCCCCAAGCACCGTATGAATCCTCAAGCTTTCATGGATTTGTCTGGAGGCCATTTTTCCATGTCCGTGGGCATGTCACTAGGTGGCTCTGGGCACGCAGGACAAGACCCACGCCCAGGGGGGGTCGCCGACCACTCCCCCCCTAAAGAGACATTTATGCATTTTCAGCTGTCCCACCAGGAAACATCAGCACTGACGAGGAGACATACTAACGGGTTTAGACAACCCTGTGGGCACCACAGCGCATGAAAGACAACACGTGTTGCCCTAAAAGATATATGAAACCCTAGGAACAGCCACCGATGTGACCCCTTAGGCACATGAAGGCCGCCGACACGTAGTAGCATTCATCCCGGGTAGCGTCCAACACCGCCGAGAAGACAGGCCCCATGTCCAGAGAGGGTCCTCACGCATGAAATGAATTCTCTTTAGGTGGTCATTGTCATTACATACGGGACACGACAACAGATGACAAACCCCACCGCAACGTCCTTCCTTTCAAGGCACGCCACACGCACCAAGACGGGCCTCGAGGCCCCTTCAAATCGTCTCACTCGGATGCCATTGTCTGGACACGACTGTCAGTCCGCAGGATCACACATGCGACAAACCCCATCTCATTGTCATCGTTTTTAGGGCGCACTACCTCGGGCAAGACAAGCCCCAAGCACGGGACGAATCATCAGAAATTCATGGCACTGCGTCGATGCCATTTTCCATGTCACTCGGCATGTCAGTGGGTGGCTCTAGGCACGCAGGACAAGACCCACGCCCAGGGGGGGTCGCCGACCACTCCCCCCCTAAAGAGACATTTATGCATTTCCAGCTATACCACCAGGAAACATCAACAGTGACGAGGAGACATACTGATGGGTTTAGACCACCCTAAGGGCACCGCAGTGCATGAAAGACAACACGGGTTGCCCTAAAAGAGCTATGAAACCATAGGAAGGGCCACCGACGTGACCCCTTAGGCACATGAAGGCCGCCGACACGTCATGGCATCCGTCCCGCGTCTCGTCCATCACCGCAGAGAAGACGCGCCCCATGTCCAGAGCGAGTCCTCACGCCTCAAAGGAATTATCTTTAGGTGGTCATTGTCAATACATACCGTACCCAACAACATATGACAAACCCCACCACATCGTCCTTCCTTGCAAGGCACACCGCATCCACCAAGGCAAGCCCCGAGGCCCCTTCAAATCGTCTCACTCGGATGCCGTTGTCTCCACGTGATCGTCAGTACGTCGGACCTCACACACGCGACAAACCCCATCTCATTGTCATCGTTTTTATGGCGCACTACCTCGGGCAAGACAAGCCCGAAGCACAGGACGAATCATCAGGAATTCTTGGCATTGCGTCGATGCCATTTTCCACGTCACTCGGCGTGGGTCTGACACGCGACGCACCCCAGCTCATTGTCATCACTTTTATGGCGCATTACCTCAGACAAGACAAGCCCCAAGCACCGTACGAATCATCAGGCTTTCATGGATTCGTCTGGAGGCCGTTTTTCCATGTCCGTGGGCATGTCACTGGGTGGCTCTGGGCACACAGGACAAGACCCACGCCCAGGGGGGGTCGCCGACCACTCCCCCCCTAAAGAGACATTTATGCATTTCCAGCTGTCCCACCAGGAAACATCAGCACTGACGAGGAGACATACTGATGGGTTCAGACAACCCTGTGGGCACCACAGCGCATGAAAGACAACACGTGTTGCCCTAAAAGAGATATGAAACCATAGGAATAGCCACCAATGTGACCCCTTAGGCACATCAAGGCCGCCATCACGTACTAGCATCCATCCCGGGTAGCGTCCAACACCGCCGAGAAGACAGGCCCCATGTCCAGAGAGGGTCCTCACGCATGAAATGAATTCTCTTTAGGTGGTCATTATCATTACATACGGGACACGAAAACACATGAATAACCACACCTCAACGTCCTTCCTTTCAAGGCACACCGCAGGCACCAAGACGGGCCTCGAGGCCCCTTCAAATCGTCTCACTCGGATGCCTTTGTCTGGAAACGACTGTCAGCCCGCAAGATCACACATGCGACAAAACCCATCTCATTGTCATCGTTTTTAGGGCGCACTACCTCGGGAAAGACAAGCCCCAAGCACGGGACGAATCATCAAGAATTCATGGCATTGCGTCGATGCCATTTTCCATGTCCCTGGGCATGTCATTGGGTGGCTCTAGGCACGCAGGACAAGACCCACGCCCAGGGGGGGTCGCCGACCACTCCCCCCCTAAAGAGACATTTATGCATTTCCAGCTATTCCACCAGGAAACATCAAAAGTGACGAGGAGACATACTGAGGGGTTTAGACCACCCTAAGGGCACCGCAGTGCATGAAAGACAACACGGGTTGCCCTAAAAGAGCTATGAAACCATAGGAAGGGCCACCGACGTGACCCCTTAGGCACATGAAGGCCGCCGACACGTCATGACATCCGTCCCGCGTCTCGTCCATCACCGCAGAGAAGACACGCCCCATGTCCAGAGCGGGTCCTCACGCATGAAATGAATTATCTTTAGGCGGTCATTGTCATTACATACCGTACCCAACAACATATGACAAACCCCACCACGTCGTCCTTCCTTGCAAGGCACACCGCATCCTCCAAGGCAAGCCCCGATGCCCCTTCAAATCGTCCCACTCGGGTGGCGTTGTCTCCACGTGATTGTCAGTACGTCGGACCTGACACGCGACGCACCCCGGCTCATTGTCATCACTTTTATGGCGCATTACCTCATACAAGACAAGCCCCAAGCACCGTATGAATCCTCAAGCTTTCATGGATTTGTCTGGAGGCCATTTTTCCATGTCCGTGGGCATGTCACTAGGTGGCTCTGGGCACGCAGGACAAGACCCACGCCCAGGGGGGGTCGCCGACCACTCCCCCCCTAAAGAGACATTTATGCCTTTCCAGCTGTCCCACCAGGAAACATCAGCACTGACGAGGAGACATACTGGAGGGTTTAGACAACCCTGTGGGCACCACAGCGCATGAAAGTCAACACGTGTTGCCCTAAAAGATATATGAAACCGTAGGAACAGCCACCGATGTGACCCCTTAGGCACATGAAGGCCGCCGACACGTAGTAGCATTCATCCCGGGTAGCGTCCAACACCGCCGAGAAGACAGGCCCCATGTCCAGAGAGGGTCCTCACGCATGAAATGAATTCTCTTTAGGTGGTCATTGTCATTACATACGGGACACGACAACAGATGACAAACCCCACCGCAACGTCCTTCCTTTCAAGGCACGCCACACGCACCAAGACGGGCCTCGAGGCCCCTTCAAATCGTCTCACTCGGATGCCATTGTCTGGACAAGACTGTCAGTCCGCAGGATCACACATGCGACAAACCCCATCTCATTGTCATCGTTTTTAGGGCGCACTACCTCGGGCAAGACAAGCCCCAAGCACGAGACGAATCATCAGGAATTCATGGCACTGCGTCGATGCCATTTTCCATGTCACTCGGCATGTCATTGGGTGGCTCTAGGCACGCAGGACAAGACCCACGCCCAGGGGGGGTCGCCGACCACTCCCCCCCTAAAGAGACATTTATGCATTTCCAGCTATACCACCAGGAAACATCAACAGTGACGAGGAGACATACTGATGGGTTTAGACCACCCTAAGGGCACCGCAGTGCATGAAAGACAACACGGGTTGCCCTAAAAGAGCTATGAAACCATAGGAAGGGCCACCGACGTGACCCCTTAGGCACATGAAGGCCGCCGACACGTCATGGCATCCGCCCCGCGTCTCGTCCATCACCGCAGAGAAGACACGCCCCATGTCCAGAGCTGGTCCTCACGCCTCAAAGGAATTATCTTTAGGCGGTCATTGTCAATACATACCGTACCCAACAACATATGACAAACCCCACCACGTCGTCCTTCCTTGCAAGGCACACCGCATCCACCAAGGCAAGCCCCGAGGCCCCTTCAAATCGTCCCACTCGGATGGCGTTGTCTCCACGTGATTGTCAGTACGTCGGACCTGACACGCGACGCACCCCGGCTCATTGTCATCACTTTTATGACGCATTACCTCAGACAAGACAAGCCCCAAGCACCGTACGAATAATCAAGCTTTCATGGATTTGTCTGGAGGTCGTTTTTCCATGTTCGTGGGCATGTCACTGGGTGGCTCTGGGCACGCAGGACAAGACCCACGCCCAGGGGGGGTCGCCGACCACTCCCCCCCTAAAGAGACATTTATGCATTTCCAGCTGTCCCACCAGGAAACATCAGCACTGACGAGGACACATACTGATGGGTTCAGACAACCCAATGGGCACCACAACGCATGAAGGACAGCACGTGTTGCCCTAAAAGAGCTACGAATCCATACGAACAGCCACCAAAGTGACCCCTTAGGCACATGAAGGCCGCCGACACGTCATGGCATCCGTCCCGGGTATCATCCAACACCGCCGAGAAGACAGGACCCATGTCCAGAGCGGGTCCCCGCGCATGAAATGAATTATCTTTAGGCGGTCATTGTCTTTACATTCCGAACACAACAACATGTGACAAACCCCACCTCGACGTCCTTCCTTTCAAGAAACGCCGCATGCACCAAGACGGGCCCCGAGACCCCTTCAAATCGTCTCACTCGGATGCCATTGTCTGAACGCGACTGTCAGTCCGCAGGATCTCGAAGGCCACAAACACCATCCCATTGTCATCGTTTTTATGGCGCACTACCTCGGGCAAGACAAGCCCCAAGCACGGGACGAATCATCAGGCATTCATGGCATTAAGTCGATGTCATTTTGCATGTCAATGGGCATCACATTGGGTGGCTCTAGGCACGCAGGACAAGACCCACGCCCGGGGGGGTCGCCGACCACTCCCCCCCTAAAGAGACATTTATGCATTTCCAGCTATTCCACCAGGAAACATCAACACCGACGAGGAGACATACTGATGGGTTTAGACCACCCTGAGGGCAGGGCAGCGCATGAAAGGCAACACGTGTTGCCCTAAAAGAGCTATGAAACCATAGGAAGGGCCACCGACGTGGCCCCTTAGGCACATGAAGGCCGCCGACACGTCATGGCATCCGTCCCACGTATCGTCCATCACCACAGCGAAGACACGCCCCATGTCCAGAGCGGGTCCCCACGCATGAAAGGAATTCTCTTTAGGCGGTCATTGTCATTACATACCGGACCCAACAACATATGACAAACCCCACCTCATTGTCCTTCCATTCAAGGCACACCGCATCCACCAAGGCAAGCCCTGAGGCCCCTTCAAATCCTCTCACCCGGATGGCGTTGTCTCCACCTGATTGTCAGTACGGAGGACCTGACACGCGACGAAACCCGGCTCATTGTCATCACTTTTATGGCGCACTACCTCGAACAAGACAAGCCCCAAGCACCGGACGAATCATCAAGCTGTCTTTGCTTTGTCCGGAGGCTGTTTTTCCATGTCCGTGGGCATGTCACTGGGTGGCTCTGGGCACGCAGGACAAGACCCACGCCCAGGGGGGGTCGCCGACCACTCCCCCCCTAAAGAGACATTTATGCATTTCCAGCTGTCCCACCAGGAAACATCAGCACTGACGAGGAGACATACTGATGGGTTTAGACAACCCTGTGGGCACCACAGCGCATGAAAGACAACACGTGTTGCCCTAAAAGAGATATGAAACCATAGGAACAGCCACTGATGTGACCCCTTAGGCACATCAAGGCCGCCGACACGTAGTAGCATTCGTCGCGGGTAGCATCCAACGCCGCCGAGAAGACAGGCCCCATGTCCAGAGCGGGTCCTCGCGCATGAAATGAATTCTCTTTAGGTGGTCATTGTCATTACATACGGGACACGACAACATATGAAAAACCCCACCTCGACGTCCTTCCTTTCAAGGCACGCCGCATGCACCAAGACGGGCCCTGAGGCCCCTTCAAATCGTCTCACTCGGATGCCATTGTCTGGACGCGACTGTCAGTCCGCAGGATCGCACATGCGACAAACCCCGTCTCATTGCCATCGTTTTTAGGGCGCACTACCTCGGGCAAGACAAGCCCCAAGCACGGGACGAATCATCAGGAATTCATGGCATTGCGTCGATGCCATTTTCCATGTCACTGGGCATGTCTGTGGGTGGCTCTCGGCACGCAGGACAAGACCCACGCCCAGGGGGGGTCGCCGACCACTCCCCCCCTAAAGAGACATTTATGCATTTCCAGCTATTCCACCAGGAAACATCAACACTGACGAGGAGACATACTGAGTGGTTTAGACCACCCAGAGGGAACCGCAGCGCATGAAAGGCAACACGTGTTGCCCTAAAAGGGCTATGAAACCATAGGAAGGGACACCGACGTGGCCCCTTAGGCACATGAAGGCCGCCGACACGTCATGGCATCCGTCCCGCGTATCGTCCAACACCGCCGAGGAGACAGGACCCATGTCCAGAGCGGGTCCTCACGCATGAAATGAATTCTCTTTAGGTGGTCATTGTCTTTACATACCGGACACAACAACATATGACAAACCCCACCTCAACGTCCTTCCTTTCAAGGCACGCCGCACGCACCAAGACGGGCCCCGAGGCCCCTTCAAATCGCCTCACTAGGATTCCATTGTCTGGACGCGATTGTCAGTCCGTAGGATCTCACAGGCGACAAACCCCACCCATCTCATTGTCATCGGTTTTATGGCGCACCACCTCGGGCAAGACAAGACCCTAGCACGGGAAGAATCATCAGGAATTCAGGGCATTGCGTCGATGCCATTTTCCATGTCACTGGGCATGTCATTGGGTGGCTCTAGGCACGCAGGACAAGACCCACGCCCAGGGGGGTCGCCGACCACTCCCCCCCTAAAGAGACATTTATGCATTTCCAGCTATCCCACCAGGAAACATCAACACTGACGAGGAGACATACTGATGGGTTTAGACCACCCTGAGGGCACCGCAGCGCATGAAAGACAACACGTGTTGCCCTAAAAGAGCTATGAAACCATAGGAAGGGCCACCGACGTGACCCCTTATGCACATGAAGGCCACCGACAAGTCATGGCATCCATCCCGCGTATCGTCGATCACCGCCGAGAAGACACGCCCCATGTCCAGAGCGGGTCCTCACTCATGAAAAGAATTCTCTTTAGGTGGTAATTGTAATTACATACAGGACCCAACAACATATGAAAAACCCCACCTCGACGTCCTTCCTTTCAAGGCACGTCGCATCCACCAAGACATGCCCCGAGGCCACTTCAAATCGTCTCACTCGGATGGCTTTGTCTCCACGCGATTGTCAGTTCGTCGGACCTGACACGCGACGAACCCCGTCTCATTGTCATCGCTTTTATGGGGCACTACCGCGGGCAAGACAAGCCCCAAGCACAGGAGGAATCATCTAGAGGCCATTTTTCCATGTCTGTGGGCATGTCACTGGGTGGCTCTGGGCACGCAGGACAAGACCCACGCCCAGGGGGGGTCGCCGACCACTCCCCCCCTAAAGAGACATTTCTGCATTTCCAGCTCTCCCACCAGGAAACATCAGCACTGACGAGGAGACATACTGAGTGGTTTAGACCACCCAGAGGGAACCGCAGCGCATGAAAGACAACACGTGTTGCCCTAAAAGAGCTATGAAACCATAGGAACGGCAACCGACGTGACCCCTTAGGCACGTGAAGGCCGCCGACACGTCATGGCATCCTTCCCGCGTATCGTCGACCACCGCCGAGAAGACAGACCCCATGTCCAGAGCGGGTCCTCACGCATGAAATGAATTCTCTTTAGGTGGTCGGTGTCGTTACATACCGAACCCAACAACATATGACAAACCCCAGCTCGGCGTCCTTCCTTTCAAGGCACCCCGCATCCACCAAGACAAGCCTCGAGGCCCCTTCAAATCGTCTCACTCGGATGGCATTGTCTCCACGCGATTGTCGGTACGTAGGACCTCACACGCGACGAACCCCGGCTCATTGTCAAAGCTTTTAAGGCGCACTACCCCGGAGAAGACAAGCCCCAAGCACCGGACGAATCATCACGCATTGATGGAATTGTCTAGAGGCCATTTTTCCATGTCCGTGGGCATGTCACTGGGTGGCTCGAGGCACGCAGGACAAGACCCACGCCCAGGGGGGGTCGCCGACCACTCCCCCCCTAAAGAGACATTTATGCATTTACAGCTATCCCACCAGGAAACATCAGCACTGACGAGGAGACATACTGAGTGGTTTAGACCACCCAGAGGGCACCCCAGCTCATGAAAGACAACGCGAGTTGCCCTAAAAGAGCTATGAAACCATAGGAACGGCCACCGACGTGACCCCTTAGGCACATGAAGGCCGCCGGCACGTCATGGCATCCGTCCCGCGTGTCGTCGACCACCGCCGAGAAGACAACCCCATGTCCAGAGCGGGTCCTCACGCATGAAACGAATTCTATTTAGGTGGTCATGGACGTTACATACCGGACCCAACAAGATATGGCAAACCCCAGCTCGGCGTCCTTCCTTTCAAGGCACCCCGCATCCACCAATGCAAGCCCCGATGCCCCTTCAAATCGTCTCACTCGGATGGAATTGTCTCCACGCGATTGTCAGTACGTAGGACCTGACACGCGACGAACCCCGACTCATTTTCAAAGCTTTGATGGCGCACTACCCCGGACAAGACAAGCCCCAAGCACCGGACGAATCATCAAGCATTCATGGGATTGTCTAGAGGCCATTTTTCCATGTCCGTGGGCATGTCATTGGGTGGCTCTGGGCACGCAGGACAAGACCCACGCCCAGGGGGGGTCGCCGACCACTCCCCCCCTAAAGAGACATTTATGCATTTCCAGCTATCCCACCAGGAAACATCATCAGTGACGAGGAGACATACTGAGGGGTTTAGACATCCCAGAGGTCAGTGCAGCGCATGAAAGACAACACGTGTTGCCCTAAAAGAGCTATGAAACCATAGGAACGACCACCGACGTGACCCCTTAGGCACTTGAAGGCCGCCGACACGTCATGGCATCCGTCCCGCGTATCGTCGATCACCGCCGAGAAGACATGCCCCATGTCCACAGCGGGTCCTCACGCATGAAATGAATTCTCATCAGGTGGTGATTGTCGTTACATATAGGACCCAACAACATTTCACCAACCACCACCTCCATGTCTTTCCTTTTAAGGCACACCGCATCCACCAAGACAAGCCCCGAGGCCCCTTCAAATCGCCTCACCCGGATGGCATTGTCTCCACGCGATTGTCAGTACGTAGGACCTGACACGTGACGAACCCTGGCTCATTGTCATCGCTTTCATGGCGCAATACCCCGGACAAGACAAGCCCCAAGCACCGGACGAATCACCAAGCATTCATGGCATTGTCTAGAGGCCATTTTTTCATGTCCGTGGGCATGTCATTGGGTGGATCTGGGCGCGCAGGACAAGACCCACGCCCAGGGGGGGGGTCGCCGACCACTCCCCCCCCCCCTGAAGAGACATTTATGCATTTCCAGCTATCCCACCAGGAAACATCAACAGTGACGAGGAGACATACTGAGGGGTTTAGACGTCCCAGAGGGCAGCGCAGCGCATGAAAGACCACACGTGTGGCACTGAAAAACCTATGAAAACGTAGGAATGACCACCGACGTGACCCCTTAAGCGCAGGAAGGCCACCCACACGTCGTGGCATCCGTCCGACGTATCGTCCATCACCGGGGACATGACAAAACCCATGTCCCAAGTCCGTCCTCACGCAAGAATTGAATTTTATTTTGGTGATTGTCCTTACATACAGGAAACAACAACATATGACAAACCCCAGCTCAATGCCTTTCCATAGGCTGATTGCAAACCCCAAGCCCGCGCCGAATCATCCCACTTGGATGGCATTCTCAATCTCAGCCATTGGGGTCTCACTCGCTACAAACCCCAGCTCAAAGTCTTTCCTTTCAAAGTGCACCGCTTCCCACAAGCG
>CAUJRU010000898.1:257500-267938 GCA_963277665.1 Viscum album
TTTGAGTTTCATGCCACTCAAACAACCAACAGACATTCTTGAATCTCGCCGCATATCAGGGCCATCCACGTACCACTTGGATCATAACCTGCCACAATTCTCCGTATATGCACTAGTATACCCAATTTCGATCAATCACTTCATAAACTACAAACAGAGCCCTCACCGACATGATGCATGCGGAATCTAAGTGCCCAGATGTAAATTTCATGCAATGTGGGAACAAACCTTTGGGAAACACGCAACCGAGGGACTATCAAGGGCCACACATCACCACCATGCACTAACATGCGATGGGGTCACAACATTCGATCTTCGCTCATCATTCATAAGAATTTCCTGCCCGAAACCTGATCATTTAGGATCGGACTACCCAACATTTTATAGGATCTCCCTGTAAAGAGTCTTCACCTCCCAATGATGCTCAAGTACACCGCACCGAAAAAATAGATCCGACTTCCAACACTTCTTTTATTCCAGAGACAAGAATGAATCATCATCGACGAGGTCTCAGCATTCATTCCTTCCTTTACCCAGCACCGATGAGAATAGCCAAACCGATCACTTCCCACGAATCCACAAGATCCCGGTTAATGAGTCATCACCTCCGCATGACGCTCGTGTATCTTGCAGAAACAGTAGATACACATTCTCAAGCCGCCCTTATGAACATCATCACCCAAGGCATGACTGAGGAGGAAGGCACCCCAACTTGTCCAATAATGAACCATGGCAACCGTTTGCCTGGTGGTGTGAGTTTCTCAGGACCCAAATAACTCACAGGTGGCCCCGACAATGCGTTGGGCAAAGCACTCCCGCAAATCACTGCCCAAGGAAGCTTGCTACGGTTCGCATGGAATATCACTGAATGGGAAATTTAGGAGCACGGTCTCTCATCCTGGTGATACCGACAGTTTCGCGCTTGAACCACTACCAAAATCCCACAACGCTCCAGAGAAGGTGAGGAAAAGGCAGGTACAGCAAAGGACGACAAAGGAACCCAATCCCACCATGCCTCCCACATCCCAACATCTGCAAGAACTCAACCACACTCGGTGGCTTTTAAGCATAGCCCGACCCGCAACGCTCCATGAAAGGTGAGGAAAAAGGTGGGTACGACAGGACGGGGAAACAACCCAATCCCGCCCATACCCCCCACATCCCACCAGTGAGGAAAAAGGTAGGAACGTCAGGGGATGAGGAGGGAAACCCCCATCCCGCCGTGCCTCCCACATCTCACATTCCGTAGGAACTCAACCGCCATGAGGCAGCTTTTAAGCAGACGAACCAGCAACGCTCAAGAGACGTCGAGGAAAAGGAGTCATGGTAGGTACGGGGGTCCTATGTCCCGCCGCGCCGCCCACATCCCACCATCCACAGGATCCCACAAACCGTGAGGCGGTATTTAAGCACCCAGCCCGCAATGCTCCACAGACGGGGAGGAAAAGGCAGGCACGTCAGGGGACGGGGCAAAAACCCAATCCCGCCGCGCCTCCCACATCCCACCATCCGCAGCAACTCAACCACCCTGAGGCGGCTTTTAAGCAAGCCAAGCCGCACTGCTCTAGAGAAGGCGAGGGAAGGGCAGGAGCGTCGAGGGACGACAAAGGAACACCAACCCACCATGCCTCCCACATCCCACCATCCAAGGAACTCCGCCACCGACAGGTGGCCTTTTAAGCAAGCCCGAACCGCAACGCTCCATGAAAGGTGAGGAAAAAGGCGGGCACGGCATGAGACTGGGCAAAAACCCATTCTTTCCAATGCCCCCCACATCCCACCGGTGAGGAAAAGGAATTACAGCGTCCCACCGCCATGCCTCCCACATCCCACCTTCCGAAGGAACTCAACCGCCATGAGGCAGATTTTAAGCAGACGAACCCACAACGCTCCAGGGACGTTGAGGAAAAGGAGTCATGACAGGAACGGAGGCCCTATGTCCCGCCGCACCCCCCACATCCCACCATTCAAAAGAACTCAACCACCGTTGAGAAACTTTTAACCAAGAACCAGGACACCAACCATGCTCATCTATCATCATCCCATCCAAGTTATATCTGTCTAGTATCGCATCGTCTTTTTAGCAAGCCCTTGGAAGACGGAACCGCAATTGTGCGAGAGAATTCAACCCAAGCATATAGACGGGGCCCCTACATCAGCACCAAAAAAATTCCACTACCAACAGGGAGAACTCCAAAGGGACAAGTGAGGGTCATCTAGGTGGAGCTCACCCACCTGGGGATTCTTCGCTTGAGATATAACCGAGGAGAAAGTCACCCCTGGCACTGATTTAATGAGACCCGTCACAGTATCACCATCTTTCGATTAGTTTGTCCTTTACATGCGGGACCTGATCTTTGAGACAGGCATATGACTAGTGGAAGGATCAGCCATGTAGCATCACCAACAACATCTGCATTGTTTGGGGTATGACTGAGCTGACCACTCAGACCCCAACACAAGCCCAAACCGTCGTCCCGAACATTCAATTCTGTTCGATTAGTTTGTCCTTTGTACATGCACAACCTGATCTTTGAGACAAGCATATGACTAATGGAAGGATCAGCCAGGTAGCATCACCAACCACATCTGCAATGTTTGAGGTATGACTGAGCAGACCACTCAGACCCCAACACAAGCCCCAACCATCTTCCCAAATCGACAGGATTCCCCTTAATGAGTCATCACCTCCGCATGACGCTCGTGTATCTTGCAGAAACAGTAGATACACATTCTCAAGCCACCCTTATGAACATCATCACCCAAGGCATGGCTGAGGAGGAAGGCACCCCAACTTGTCCAATAATGAACCATGGAAATCGTCACCCTGTTGGTGTGAGTTTCTTAGGACCCAAATAACTCGCACGTGGCCCCGACAATGCGTTGAGCAAAGCACTCCCACCAATCATTGCCCAAGGCAGCTTGCTATGGTTCGCATGAAATATCGCTGAATGAGAAATTTAGGAGCACGCTCTCGCATCCTGGTGATACCGACAGTTTCGCGCTTGAACCACTACCAAAATTCCACAACGCTCCAGAGAAGGTGAGGAAAAGGCGGTACAGCAAGGGACGACAAAGGAACCCAATCCCACCATGCCTCCCACATCCCAACATCTGCAAGAACTCAACCACACTCGGTGGCTTTTAAGCATAGCCCGACCCGCAACGCTCCATGAAAGGTGAGGAAAAAGGTGGGTACGACAGGACGGGGAAACAACCCAATCCCGCCCATACCCCCCACATCCCACCAGTGAGGAAAAAGGTAGGAACGTCAGGGGATGAGGAGGGAAACCCCCATCCCGCCGTGCCTCCCACATCTCACATTCCGTAGGAACTCAACCGCCATGAGGCAGCTTTTAAGCAGACGAACCAGCAACGCTCAAGAGACGTCAAGGAAAAGGAGTCAGGGTAGGTACGGGGGTCCTATGTCCCGCCGCGCCGCCCACATCCCACCATCCACAGGATCCCACAAACCGTGAGGCGGTATTTAAGCACCCAGCCCGCAATGCTCCACAGACGGGGAGGAAAAGGCAGGCACGTCAGGGGACGGGGCAAAAACCCAATCCCGCCGCGCCTCCCACATCCCACCATCCGCAGCAACTCAACCACCCTGAGGCGGCTTTTAAGCAAGCCAAGCCGCACTGCTCTAGAGAAGGCGAGGGAAGGGCAGGAGCGTCGAGGGACGACAAAGGAACACCAACCCACCATGCCTCCCACATCCCACCATCCAAGGAACTCCGCCACCGACAGGTGGCCTTTTAAGCAAGCCCGAACCGCAACGCTCCATGAAAGGTGAGGAAAAAGGCGGGCACGGCATGAGACTGGGCAAAAACCCATTCTTTCCAATGCCCCCCACATCCCACCGGTGAGGAAAAGGAATTACAGCGTCCCACCGCCATGCCTCCCACATCCCACCTTCCGAAGGAACTCAACCGCCATGAGGCAGATTTTAAGCAGACGAACCCACAACGCTCCAGGGACGTTGAGGAAAAGGAGTCATGACAGGAACGGAGGCCCTATGTCCCGCCGCACCCCCCACATCCCACCATTCAAAGAACTCAACCACCGTTGAGAAACTTTTAACCAAGAACCAGGACACCAACCATGCTCATCTATCATCATCCCATCCAAGTTATATCTGTCTAGTATCGCATCGTCTTTTTAGCAAGCCCTTGGAAGACGGAACCGCAATTGTGCGAGAGAATTCAACCCAAGCATATAGACGGGGCCCCTACATCAGCACCAAAAAAATTCCACTACCAACAGGGAGAACTCCAAAGGGACAAGTGAGGGTCATCTAGGTGGAGCTCACCCACCTGGGGATTCTTCGCTTGAGATATAACCGAGGAGAAAGTCACCCCTGGCACTGATTTAATGAGACCCGTCACAGTATCACCATCTTTCGATTAGTTTGTCCTTTACATGCGGGACCTGATCTTTGAGACAGGCATATGACTAGTGGAAGGATCAGCCATGTAGCATCACCAACAACATCTGCATTGTTTGGGGTATGACTGAGCTGACCACTCAGACCCCAACACAAGCCCAAACCGTCGTCCCGAACATTCAATTCTGTTCAATTAGTTTGTCCTTTGTACATGCACAACCTGATCTTTGAGACAAGCATATGACTAATGGAAGGATCAGCCAGGTAGCATCACCAACCACATCTGCAATGTTTGAGGTATGACTGAGCAGACCACTCAGACCCCAACACAAGCCCCAACCATCTTCCCAAATCGACAGGATTCCCCTTAATGAGTCATCACCTCCGCATGACGCTCGTGTATCTTGCAGAAACAGTAGATACACATTCTCAAGCCACCCTTATGAACATCATCACCCAAGGCATGGCTGAGGAGGAAGGCACCCCAACTTGTCCAATAATGAACCATGGAAATCGTCACCCTGTTGGTGAGAGTTTCTTAGGACCCAAATAACTCGCACGTGGCCCCGACAATGCGTTGAGCAAAGCACTCCCACCAATCATTGCCCAAGGCAGCTTGCTATGGTTCGCATGAAATATCGCTGAATGAGAAATTTAGGAGCACGCTCTCGCATCCTGGTGATACCGACAGTTTCGCGCTTGAACCACTACCAAAATTCCACAACGCTCCAGAGAAGGTGAGGAAAAAGGCGGTACAGCAAGGGACGACAAAGGAACCCAATCCCACCATGCCTCCCACATCCCAACATCTGCAAGAACTCAACCACACTCGGTGGCTTTTAAGCATAACCCGACCCGCAACGCTCCATGAAAGGTGAGGAAAAAGGTGGGTACGACAGGACGGGGAAACAACCCAATCCCGCCCATACCCCCCACATCCCACCAGTGAGGAAAAAGGTAGGAACGTCAGGGGATGAGGAGGGAAACCCCCATCCCGCCGTGCCTCCCACATCTCACATTCCGTAGGAACTCAACCGCCATGAGGCAGCTTTTAAGCAGACGAACCAGCAACGCTCAAGAGACGTCAAGGAAAAGGAGTCAGGGTAGGTACGGGGGTCCTATGTCCCGCCGCGCCGCCCACATCCCACCATCCACAGGATCCCACAAACCGTGAGGCGGTATTTAAGCACCCAGCCCGCAATGCTCCACAGACGGGGAGGAAAAGGCAGGCACGTCAGGGGACGGGGCAAAAACCCAATCCCGCCGCGCCTCCCACATCCCACCATCCGCAGCAACTCAACCACCCTGAGGCGGCTTTTAAGCAAGCCAAGCCGCACTGCTCTAGAGAAGGCGAGGGAAGGGCAGGAGCGTCGAGGGACGACAAAGGAACACCAACCCACCATGCCTCCCACATCCCACCATCCAAGGAACTCCGCCACCGACAGGTGGCCTTTTAAGCAAGCCCGAACCGCAACGCTCCATGAAAGGTGAGGAAAAAGGCGGGCACGGCATGAGACTGGGCAAAAACCCATTCTTTCCAATGCCCCCCACATCCCACCGGTGAGGAAAAGGAATTACAGCGTCCCACCGCCATACCTCCCACATCCCACCTTCCGAAGGAACTCAACCGCCATGAGGCAGATTTTAAGCAGACGAACCCACAACGCTCCAGGGACGTTGAGGAAAAGGAGTCATGACAGGAACGGAGGCCCTATGTCCCGCCGCACCCCCCACATCCCACCATTCAAAAGAACTCAACCACCGTTGCGAAACTTTTAACCAAGAACCAGGACACCAACCATGCTCATCTATCATCATCCCATCCAAGTTATATCTGTCTAGTATCGCATCGTATTTTTAGCAAGCCCTTGGAAGACGGAACCGCAATTGTGCGAGAGAATTCAACCAAGCATATAGACGGGGCCCCTACATCAGCACCAAAAAAATTCCACTACCAACAGGGAGAACTCCAAAGGGACAAGTGAGGGTCTTCTAGGTGGAGCTCACCCACCTGGGGATTCTTCGCTTGAGATATAACCGAGGAGAAAGTCACCCCTGGCACTGATTTAATGAGACCCGTCACAGTATCACCATCTTTCGATTAGTTTGTCCTTTACATGCGGGACCTGATCTTTGAGACAGGCATATGACTAGTGAAGGATCAGCCATGTAGCATCACCAACAACATCTGCATTGTTTGGGGTATGACTGAGCTGACCACTCAGACCCCAACACAAGCCCAAACCGTCGTCCCGAACATTCAATTCTGTTCGATTAGTTTGTCCTTTGTACATGCACAACCTGATCTTTGAGACAAGCATATGACTAATGGAAGGATCAGCCAGGTAGCATCACCAACCACATCTGCAATGTTTGAGGTATGACTGAGCAGACCACTCAGACCCCAACACAAGCCCCAACCATCTTCCCAAATCGACAGGATTCCCCTTAATGAGTCATCACCTCCGCATGACGCTCGTGTATCTTGCAGAAACAGTAGATACACATTCTCAAGCCACCCTTATGAACATCATCACCCAAGGCATGACTGAGGAGGAAGGCACCCCAACTTGTCCAATAATGAACCATGGAAATCGTTACCCTGTTGGTGTGAGTTTCTTAGGACACAAATAACTCGCACGTGGCCCCGACAATGCGTTGAGCAAAGCACTCCCACCAATCATTGCCCAAGGCAGCTTGCTATGGTTCGCATGGAATATCGCTGAATGAGAAATTTAGGAGCACGCTCTCGCATCCTGGTGATACCGACAGTTTCGCGCTTGAACCACTACCAAAATTCCACAACGCTCCAGAGAAGGTGAGGAAAAGGCGGTACAGCAAGGGACGACAAAGGAACCCAATCCCAACATGCCTCCCACATCCCAACATCTGCAAGAACTCAACCACACTCAGTGGATTTTAAGCAAAGCCCGACCCGCAACGCTCCATGAAAGGTGAGGAAAAAGGTGGGTACGACAGGACGGGGAAACAACCCAATCCCGCCCATACCCCCCACATCCCACCAGTGAGGGAAAAGGTAGGAACGTCAGGGGATGAGGAGGGAAACCCCCATCCCGCCGTGCCTCCCACATCTCACATTCCGTAGGAACTCAACCGCCATGAGGCAGCTTTTAAGCAGACGAACCAGCAACGCTCAAGAGACGTCGAGGAAAAGGAGTCATGGTAGGTACGGGGGTCCTATGTCCCGCCGCGCCGCCCACATCCCACCATCCACAGGATCCCACAAACCGTGAGGCGGTATTTAAGCACCCAGCCCGCAATGCTCCACAGACGGGGAGGAAAAGGCAGGCACGTCAGGGGACGGGGCAAAAACCCAATCCCGCCGCGCCCCCCACATCCCACCATCCGCAGCAACTCAACCACCCTGAGGCAGCTTTTAAGCAAGCAAAGCCGCACTGCTCTAGAGAAGGCGAGGGAAGGGCAGGAGCGTCGAGGGACGACAAAGGAACACCAACCCACCATGCCTCCCACATCCCACCATCCAAGGAACTCCGCCACCAACAGGTGGCCTTTTAAGCAAGCCCGAACCGCAACGCTCCATGAAAGGTGAGGAAAAAGGCGGGCACGGCATGAGACTGGGCAAAAACCCATTCTTTCCAATGCCCCCCACATCCCACCGGTGAGGAAAAGGAATTACAGCGTCCCACCGCCATGCTTCCCACATCCCACCTTCCGAAGGAACTCAACCGCCGTGAGGCAGATTTTAAGCAGACGAACCCACAACGCTCCAGGGACGTTGAGGAAAAGGAGTCATGACAGGAACAGAGGCCCTATGTCCCGCCGCACCCCCCACATCCCACCATTCAAAAGAACTCAACCACCGTTGCGAAACTTTTAACCAAGAACCAGGACACCAACCAAGTTCATCTATCATCATCCCATCCAAGTTATATCTGTCTAGTATCGCATCGTCTTTTTAGCAAGCCCTTGGAACCCGAAACCAAAATTGTGCGAGAGAATTCAACCCAAGCATATAGACGGGGCCCGTACATCAGCACCAACAAAATTCCACTACCAACAGGGAGAACTCCAAAGGGACAAGTGAGGGTCTTCAAGGTGGAGCTCACCCACCTGGGGATTCTTCGCTTGAGGTATAACCGAGGAGAAAGTCAGCCCTGGCACTGATTTAATGAGACCCGTCACAGTATCACCATCTTTCGATTAGTTTGTCCTTTACATGCGGGACCTGATCTTTGAGACAGGCATATGACTAGTGGAAGGATCAACCATGTAGCATCACCAACCACATCTGCAATGTTTGAGGTATGACTGAGCAGACCACTCAGACCCCAACACAAGCCCAAACCGTCGTCCCGAGCATTCAATTCCATTCGATTAGTTTGTCCTTCGTACATGCACAGCCTGATCTTTGAGACAATCATATGACTAATGGAAAGATCAACCGGGTACCATCACCAACCACATCTGCAATGTTTGAGGTATGACTGAGCAGACCACTCAGACCCCAACACAAGCCCGAACCATCTCTTCCCAAATCGACATGTTTCCCCTTAATTAGTCATCACCTCTGCATGACGCTCGTGTATCTTGCAAAAACAGTAGATACACATTCTCAAGCCACCCTTATGAACATCATCACCCAAGGCATGACTGAGGAGGAAGGCACCCCAACTTGTCCAATAATGAACCATGGAAATCGTTACCCTGTTGGTGTGAGTTTCTTAGGACCCAAATAACTCGCACGTGGCCCCGACAATGCGTTGAGCAAAGCACTCCCACCAATCATTGCCCAAGGCAGCTTGCTATGGTTCGCATGGAATATCACTGAATGAGAAATTTTAGGAGCACGCTCTCGCATCCTGGTGATACCGACAGTTTCGCGCTTGAACCACTACCAAAATTCCACAACGCTCCAGAGAAGGTGAGGAAAAGGCGGTACAGCAAGGGACGACAAAGGAACCCAATCCCACCATGCCTCCCACATCCCAACATCTGCAAGAACTCAACCACAATCAGTGGATTTTAAGCAAAGCCCGACCCGCAACGCTCCATGAAAGGTGAGGAAAAAGGTGGGTACGACAGGACGGGGAAACAACCCAATCCCACCCATACCCCCCACATCCCACCAGTGAGGAAAAAGGTAGGAACGTCAGGGGATGAGGAGGGAAACCCCCATCCCGCCGTGCCTCCCACATCTCACATTCCGTAGGAACTCAACCGCCATGAGGCAGCTTTTAAGCAGACGAACCAGCAACGCTCAAGAGACGTCGAGGAAAAGGAGTCATGGTAGGTACGGGGGTCCTATGTCCCGCCGCGCCGCCCACATCCCACCATCCACAGGATCCCACAAACCGTGAGGCGGTATTTAAGCACCCAGCCCGCAATGCTCCACAGACGGGGAGGAAAAGGCAGGCACGTCAGGGGACGGGGCAAAAACCCAATCCCGCCGCGCCCCCCACATCCCACCATCCGCAGCAACTCAACCGCCCTGAGGCAGCTTTTAAGCAAGCAGAGCCGCACTGCTCTAGAGAAGGCGAGGGAAGGGCAGGAGCGTCGAGGGACGACAAAGGAACACCAACCCACCATGCCTCCCACATCCCACCATCCAAGGAACTCCGCCACCAACAGGTGGCCTTTTAAGCAAGCCCGAACCGCAACGCTCCATGAAAGGTGAGGAAAAAGGCGGGCACGGCATGAGACTGGGCAAAAACCCATTCTTTCCAATGCCCCCCACATCCCACCGGTGAGGAAAAGGAATTACAGCGTCCCACCGCCATGCCTCCCACATCCCACCTTCCGAAGGAACTCAACCGCCATGAGGCAGATTTTAAGCAGACGAACCCACAACGCTCCAGGGACGTTGAGGAAAAGGAGTCATGACAGGAACGGAGGCCCTATGTCCCGCCGCACCCCCCACATCCCACCATTCAAAAGAACTCAACCACCGTTGCGAAACTTTTAACCAAGAACCAGGACACCAACCATGCTCATCTATCATCATCCCATCCAAGTTATATCTGTCTAGTATCGCATCGTCTTTTTAGCAAGCCCTTGGAACCCGAAACCAAA
>CAUJRU010000899.1:0-267005 GCA_963277665.1 Viscum album
TCATCATGTAATTGAGTGTCGATGTAATGGGAAAAAGGTAGAAAATGATGTGAATAGAGAAAAGTCTACAGAGAACGCACCACCAACACTTCAATGCTACAAGTGCAAGGAAATGGGGCATTAGGCTAACCAATGCCCTAAATACAAGGGTTAATGATGATCGACATCAACAACCTCCTAATGAAAAGGACAAAGGGAAGTCACATGAAACCACTATTGGAAATGTTGAGTATGACAACGATGTGGTGGAATGATTAAGTGTTTATGTAACGGGATTCCAAAATAATGTTGTGGAATCTCATTTATAGTATCGTGGAATAATGGAATATCTATGTATTGGTTTATTGTTGTTTTCAATAATTATATGGTACCGGTAACTATGAAAAGTGATTGAAATATTTTTGGAAAGCAGATGATATGAGGATAATGAAGGGATAAAGAGAAAATAATATGTTTGATAGTATTAATGAGCTCATGACTGATATAAGGACAAAGTGACATCATGGTTTGAATATATAGAAATTTTAGGATTTTGGTATGCAAAAAGAGTTAACTTTTGACAGCATTCATGTTCTCAGTAAGGTTCTATGGTAATTAATGTTTCTAGAGAATACATGATTAAGGTATTCACATGTTTGGAATGAGACCAACAAGATATATCTTATTGATATATGGGGATAAATGATGGAATTAACATGCTTGATAGATGACCTTTCTAGTAATCATTTTCTTTATACAATGGGATTGGACATAAGTATTTTCTATAAGCCTAAAGGTTGGAATTGATTAATTTAGACATTAGATAGTATTGCTTAAGGCTATAACTTTTTGATTTTATTTCTAAAATGTTATAATAGTATAGTTTTAGAAACAGGGACAACCCGTAGGACTGGTGAAAACCCGTCACGTCAGACAGGGATACGGGAATCGAACCCAAAACCGAAGAGCGATAGGCCTTTATCACCATCCAATAGCCTATGGTAAGTAATTTGTTTGTAGAAATTAGATTTATTTTATTAATTGTGTATGATATGTGTAGTATCAATCCATTTTTGGAGCCATATACGATTAATATCACCATATATGGACTTATGTATATTTAATAACTTTTGTTAACCTTTTGTTTGAGACAAATGGAATGACCCATCATTCTATCACATTATCTTCTAACACTTCACTAATGACAAATTCAACTTTATTTCTTTAAGATATGAAGTGGAAATTATTCAAGGAATGACCAATGGTGAGATTATACCAAAATCAAGTAAGTATTTCTTCTAATTCAAATTCTTCAACTTTAGGGAAATGATCTTGAAAACCAAATTTTTTTTCCTAATATCCTCATATCCGATAAATCAGATGGTACCTTAGACCATCACAAATTTATGGCTTTGTGTTTGTTGGATTTTTTATATCCATGTTCTCTAATTCTCTTCAATAGAACATGATGATTATATTTCTCTTCCGTATCCATATTTTCACCTATGTTCTCTTATGTGGAAACCAAGTGATGAGTTAATTTGGGTAACCGTTACATTTCATACTTCACTTTTTAACATTAAGTTTTATTATTACTTTTTACGATGTTGGTTTCTATGAAATAAACTTCCAATTAGTAAACGATTTATAACCCTGATGAATTTCGAGGGCGAAATTCATTTTAGGGTGGTAGAATGTAACAACCTGATATTTTATGAGAAATATTCTTTTTTATTTCTTTGATGTCTTTTTTTGTACACTACACCAAGAGTATCTTGTGCTATACATAACACCGTATTATCTTGTAGTATATGCAAACACTATTCTGGGCTTGTGTTTCATGCAAGATCGATCTTCCTCAATAGCGTGTGTTGTATGCAATACCGCGTTCCACTAAACAATGAAATATTGTTATAAACTATCCATTTTTAATAGTATTAACTAAATTTTGGGTTTTATTACATAATAATTCATCTTACACACAATCTAGAACATGATATGCAATCAAAATAAATTTTTCGGGTAAAATAAGTATTTTTTCAAAAAATGCAGTTTTGCCGCCTTTTGATGGAGCACCAACTTTAAATCCTAGTTTTGACACATTTATAAGTTAAATTGGAAAAAATAAACTTATTCGCTGAAATAAGGATATAAAAATTTACTTTGGATAAGTTTTTTAAATTTTTCTGTTATCTTTCTTATTTTGATGAATTGTAAATATACACTAAAGTTTTCTTTAAAACAACTTTTTTCATCAAGATAATTTTTTCGGTTAAATTATACAATTTAATGGTTTTAAAGTATAAATAGAATATATTTTTACCATTTAATATAATTTTAGTCATTATTAATAATTTTACATTGAATTCATATGTAAAAACATTGTAATCTTTGGTAATGTTTTAACTTTTAAAACATGTTTTCTTAACAACGATATTAATTTTAAATTAATTACTGCAACTTGTGTGTTTTGAATTTTGAAAAATGGATTTCATATTTGAATTCAGTGGGTCCAAATTATGTTAATAGGTTAATTTTTTTGACATTATGAATAGTAACTACGGTGATTTTTATTTACTACTGTTAAAGGTAAATCAGGTAATTAAGGGTAAAAATAAGATTATAAAATTACCATTACACCTGCCAAAATTCTATTGGATGAATATAAGTCGACCAATATCACTTAAGGGTCGGAATAGATTCATTTAATGGACTTTTGACCATGAAAATGATGTAATTATTATTAAAACCAAAGAAAGTGACAACATGTCACTCTCTTATATCTTATAAGTGTAATAATTTTAATTTAGTGATAAACTTCATAAAACATCGAACAAAAATAGTCACCAGAAATATAATAAAATTATCTACATCATGGGAATTTATTTTTAATTTTTAGGGATTCAATAATTATCATTAATTATGACACAATAGTGATGTAGAAATTATATTATTGATTGAAATATCCAATAAATGGTTTTAAAAATATTAAAATAAGTATTATATGAACTATTTAATGTGCACCAAAAATTTTATAGATAAATATGACATTTTATGAATATATTTAATATTTTTTTTTGAATATATCCTCTTTTTGGATTTAATTTAAATTCAAATAAATGAATTGTGTCAAAATTGACAATATTGTTATTTTATAAAAATAACATATTATTAAATTGTCTAAAAATAAAAAAAAATATTTAAAAAAATATATTAAAATTTATATGTTCTAAAATTTCATAAATTATCTAATTATAGACAATTCATAACACATTAGTAATTATTTATAACAATTTAACATTTAGAATATTATTACCACAAATAAATTAAAATAGATTAAATAAGGATAAATCATGTTGATAAGGTTTAAAATAAATTCCCAACATGTCTAAATTTTATTTTATAATGAGATTACAACCCTATATCATCTAATCATCGAATTTTAATCATTTTGGAAGTTTTTATGTGGGTTTTGGGTTTATTATAAATTAATATTTTTGAGGTCTCCAAAAGTGCCCCTCTCCTCTCTTATAGAAGGGCACCTCTCTCTCTCCTCTTCAAAACATTTTAAGCCTTCAAGCTCAGACAAAACCTATAAATATCACTTATACACTTCTTTAGAAACATACTAGAGGTCCTATTTTTCTTCAAAGACCAAATTTAGTTTCCTAAGAGGAGGTTTAGAAGAGGCGTGTCAAAGAAGAGGTAATATCTTTTACCGATTATTTCAAATTTATTTCTTCTTCTACTTACTCTTCTTTATTTGTTTCATTGTAAAGTAATAACTTCAGTATCACTATTATACTGATATGTTATTATAAATATGAAATAACCCCATTTAACTTTCTATCCATCCTACGGAAAATGAAATCATCGTGCGTGCGTACGTATGGAATACTGTCTCTACGCCGTGGTGTAATCTGTTTTCCACCACCACCTTAATTGGAAGAGTATAATGGTGTAAATAATAACAATATATGGTTATTATAACATTATAATAATTCTGATATATTCTGTCATCCACTCCAATACCATTCAATAATTATGGGAACAATATCATCGCTCGTGCGTATGTACGGATTACCGTCTCCCTGATGCGATGAGATTCATTCTTCATGTTAACTATTAAAGAATGATTATAAAGTATATATTTAATAACAATGATATATAAGAGATAATAATGATATTGGATTTATGTATATATATATATATTTCATCTACTTGCTTCCATTAAAGTCAATAAGAAAAGGGAAACAATGTTCATACGTATGTACGACCTACCGTCTCCATGAACGGTGTATTTAATTCAATTTATCGATCTATTATATATATATTATAAATATATATTATATATAAATCATGTTTTAAATTTTTGAATTATGTAATCAGGATCTAAGTAATCATATGACTAATTACAAGTCAAAGCACATATGATAAATGAAACAATTTTACCTAAAACACTGCTTTAACATGGAATTGAAAAATTAACGAGTAATATAAAGTCATAAGTGAATCATATATGATATAATAAATATTGTTATGGTTCTGTTAAAAGTTAATAATATGTTTAAACCCACTATACAGGAGCCTCAGACAGATACAGATGAAATTGGACATAATGTAAGGGATTATTTCACCTCACTTTTATTTCAGTGAGACATATGCCTTAATAACCATCTATTTATTTTGTATGGTGTTTATGACTTCCATGATTTTTTTATGATTTTTAATATTTAGGATATTATATTTAAATATTCATGTAATTTCCATTATTTTATGACATGTATGATTCCACCGATCATAAAAGGTACGGGATAATTACTACAATCTCGTTCTTATCTGAGATTGTTCATTCAAAAGTATTTAACAAGGTTATATTTATCATCCATGTCCATGTTTTATAAAAAAAATTTATGTATGTTTAAAGACCTTTTTACCAATTTTTGACTTTCAATACATGGTATGTAAGTAATCATTCTTTTTTTACCATACGATGTACTTTTTGACTTTTCTGGAAAAATAATGAGGAGAATGGTTTTTTACTTATATGGCATTAATGGATTTTTACTATTTCATAACGCCTTATTTAGAAGAAGATTCCTCTACAAGATTTCATGTTTATTTTCAACAAAATTATTTTATTTTAAAATCACAAAACATTTTGAGAAAAGAAAATGATTTTGAAGACGAAATGATATTTTACTCGAGAATTAATTTCAAGTGTTTTATCCAAATTATTTTCCATCTAATATTACATTCTTTAATATGGATACTATTCATGTATAATGTATCTATTATTTACATGGTTTTGTTTTGTTTATGATGAAATTATATCCACTGTTTTATATGGATTATGTTATGATGGGATGACGTATATGAAACCCATTTTATTCATTGAATTATGATGAATGATTTATGATTATTTTGTATAACACGAAAGAATGATTTCATTATGATATGGGTGAGAACTCTATCTCCCTCTAACGCATTGGTTAAATATTTATATCTCATGAGATATACATGGCTGGAATAGAAAATAAAATTTGGTTCAGTAATACAGGGCTGGAATGACAACTAAACCCAGTTCAGTAATTAACTTTGTTCACTATGATGTTCTTGGCTGCAATGCCTTGACTACTATGGAAATCATAACATGTTGTTAATAGTTTTCCACAATTACTTATTTTACTCCCATGCTATTTTATCATTATTAATCTTTCTTAATTATCTATGCCTTATGTACTGCCAAGATTTATGTCATTACACATGATTATGAAGTTTTATGTTCATGTTTTTATGTTCAAATGTTTATGGATTGTTTTATGTTCTCCATGCATACCCTTACTGAGAATTTCATCTCACCATTGTTATGTTTTATTTCCCCAGTATATAATGAAATGTTTTAGGTAAGAAAATAAAAGGGGAATATCTTTATGGGAGATGTTTAAGATCTTTCTCCATGATTAGAAGATTATGTTTCAAGTTTCCAAGGACACTAAACTAATAGTCTTTGGGAATCCGTTTTTTTCATGTATTAAATATTCTGAAAAAGTAATGTAATTTCTATGTACGTCATGCTTTGGGTATTTACATTTTTTTTACCTGAGTGTGTCACCATGGGACACTCCAGTTTTGTTCATGACAAAGTCTATTGGTAGAATGAGGATTTGTATTGATTATAATTTTTTGAACCAAGTGATAGTGGAGAAGTTATATCCTCTTGCAAAGATCGATGATTTATTAGATCATTTTAAAGGATCATGTTGGTTCTTGAAGATCTAATTTTAGTCTGGATATCCTCAGAAGTGGGTTAAGGATGAGGATATTTGTAAGACTATATTTTGTTTTCATAATGGGAATTATGAGTTCGTTGTGATTTTGTTCAGTGTATAGAATGATGTATCTATGAAAAAGGGGTTGCTGAATGCATTTTTTATAGAGATCCCAAATAAGTTCTCGGTGTAATTCATCGATGAGATTCTTGTTTACTCTACAATAAATGAGGAGAATGTAGAGCATATGTGTTCCATTTTTTGGAGCTCTTCATTATGATAAGCTGTATGGGATGTTATTTATGTGTGAGTTATGAGTTCATGAACACTTTTTCATGGCTCATGTGGTGTACCTGTAGGGATTTTTTGTAGATCATTTGAAGAAAGAAGTAGTTGAGACATGGGTGGCCCCCAATAATGTGGAATATAGTAATTGTTTCCTTGGTCATAAAGGATACTAAAGGAGGATCATAGTTGAATTATACCAGGTTATGACTCTAATGATAGCTTGGACTAGGAATGATAATAAATTTTTGTGAATATACTAGTTTTAGAACACTTTTGAGAACCTGGAGGAATTTTTTTTCATCATTATAGTTATTCATTTTCCTATATAGGGAGTTCAGTTTGAGGTTTTATATAATTATTTGCATCTTTTCTTTTGATTATTTATGATTTAATATATATTTTTTTTATTATGTGTCTCTGGAGTTATGTCCCCCATAGAATAACTATACAACCCAACACCTTAAGTTGGAAGAAGTGGGGTTTTCTTTGATGTTACAATGACAATACCTCATTCGAAAGCATTTTTTGGTTTTTATAGAACACAAGAGCTTGAAGTATGTATTACAAAAGCATTACTTGAACTTTCTCTAGTATATACCGATGGAATTATTGTATTATTATTACTTTGAGATTTTTTATATGCTTAGGAAGGGAAATGTTATAGATGATGCACTTATAAAGATGTCATATAATGATGTCATACATGAATCTATAGATTATTAGAGAGTAATAGATGAACTCTTAGTGATAAATATTTATAGTAAATAGGGTGGAAAAATATGTTGTATTTTATAGATGACAGTGGATTCACCCTTATCTTATTGGGTAGAGGAGTCCCAGTTGGGTGATTCTTAGGTGGAAGTCTGGACAGACCAAGTTTTTTTGGAGTTTCCACTGATGATTGATTTTAGGATGGAAAAAATATGTGTTATTTCATTGATGAATTATTTCCCTTCAGCGATGTAATAGAGAGTTCTTTGTAAGTTCTATAGTCTTCCTTTGGGTAGCACATCTCGATATGAAAAAAATATACAGATATTTGAGAGGTTATGTTTTCTATCATAGGGTGAAGCATGAAATTGCAGAGTTTTTTATTGATGTTTGGTCATCCAGAAAGTGAGGGTCGAGCACAATGTTCCTGGTGGTTTTCTCCAGCCATTAAATTTTCCCCGGTGGATGTGGGTGGACATATTGATGGAATTCATTACTAGTTTATATCATGATCTTGGTGGATATGATGCAATATGGATGATAGTTTACCGTTTAAAAAATTGACCCCCCTTTATAGTGATCAAGGAGTCGAGTTTAGAGGAGGGTTTTCCAAGGAAATGTCAGGAGAAGATCTTGCATAGAAATTCTACTCATTTAGTTCAGTTATTGTGGCAGTATGATGTCATAGAGGAGAGTACATGGGAGTGTGAGTCTTATATGAACACTCAGTAACCCAAGATATTTTATGTTAATCTCTTCTCTTGTAACATTTGTTTCTTTTGGATGTTAATACATTTGGTTTATGATATAGTTTTTAATTTTTTCTTCTTTTGGGATTAGTCATCTTTGTGGGTTATCTCCCCCAGGAGAGTGTTAAGAGTTTTTTAGTTATTTTTTTGATCTCATATTGCAGTGAGACCTTTGAGATCTATCACATGGGGTGGAGGTTTGGATGAACCCTTTTAGTTTTTCTCTAGGTTTGGATTTATATTATTGATAAAACAATTGTTTAATTGGAATATAATGTATGGTCTTGAATCCATTTGGTCCTATCTTTTTGAGTTTATGAGTCTTGTGGAGCATGGAGGAATCTTGGAATAAGTTTAGAGGTGTTGAATACTAAAATATTATAAGCAGGGAGAATACACACAATTTAATCTATACATTCGCTGTAAGTGAGGTTCGCAAATTGTGTAGGTCTAGTTGATAATATGTGATTAATTGTGGTAAAATAATAAAAAGGTGACACGTTTGTTAGAAAAAAACATAGCCCAACAGTTACACAACATGTAAATGGGTCTTATGCTATTTAAATCATTAATATTGTACATCTTTAAACATTTCAATGACTTGGGTTTCATTCAAACCCTATGGATGATCTCATTCCAAGAAACCATCAATTTCCCCCAATTGGTGTCTCAATATCCCTTCTATCATGGATCAATTCTCAGTTTCTATTTTCGATTTATGGAGATTAGTGGTGATCAAAGGAGAAATCTTCCTCTATTTTATAAAAATTTCTCTTTGTATGGTATTTTTTCCTCTTATATATTCTATTAATGATATGGTGTTTGATATACCCTATTTTTTATGGAGTTTCTATTGGTTTTGGTTGGTGTATCTGGGTCCTATAATCCTAGGATGGATGCAGTTTCTATATGAGTGGTGATAAGAGATCCACAACATGGTCTATTCTCATGAGAATAATGTTGACATATTTCATGGTAGGGGATTCATTTATTCTATTTAATTGACAAGAAATACTAAATTGATAATTATCTATCCCTTTGGATATAACATTTATTATTCTATGTATTATCATGTTTTAAATTATTGAAATTCATAAAAAGAGAAGAAATTAGTTGATAATTAATTGGATTTAGAATAATTAAAGAAGTGTCATGTTTTCAATCTTCTGTTTGTTGTGATTTTTTGATAATAAAATTCATTCCATGCACATATTTAATTCAATTGATCATTCATATTCTTAATAGAATTTATTATAATTGGTTAATGAACCTGAATCATGATAAATCTTATTTTTAATAATTAAAAAGTCATGACAATTGAGAAAGGTACTTCCTTAGGTTTATTAAAACCAAAATAAATGTGAAGAGAACGTTTTTAATTTTTATATATTTTTATATCATAATGAATTAGGTTTATCATAGATTGAACTAGTTAAAAAATGAATCGGTTAATTCAATATAGAATAAGAACTGAGTGTGTGATAAATATAAATTGATGGGCCATGAGTTTCCTATTTTCTTGATATGGCTAAGTGCATTGTTTTGGATCAGTGAGATCTCATTTACATAAGAATGATGAAATCCATTTTATTATGGACCAATTTTCCTATTGTTTTATTTTTTTCCCTATCTCTTCTCATATTCTATGTATAAAAGTATTTTTAGGTGATCCCGGTAAGGCTGAGCCTAGAGGGTTGATTTGTGATATGGGGTATTGTGTTTCGGATGTGTTGTGGGATTTGGATGGCTAATACTAGGATGAATTTTGTGACATATAGGGTAGATGGCCTTGATGATGTGGAAGAAGATGATTCCTATGATGGAGAGACACATTAGTATATTTTTTTGGGTGTTGGGGATGACACTAGAGGTGATGAAACAAGTTAAAGTTGGGATTACCCATTTATGACATGCTGAGAGATAGTACGATCACATAAATATGCTTAATGGAAGATGTCATATTTTCTTGTTTATCTACATTCATTTATCCACTGCTTGAGTTAATTGGATGTGCTTTGTTTCATGTTTCCTCCAGGTGGTAGCAAAATATTTTTTTCCTAGATTACCTGGATATTTAATGATGCTAATAATGAATTGAATAATTCTTATCCAAAGAGGTTGTTTGTCTAAGTAATGAAAATTATTAAAATAAGTTAGTCATGATAAACCAAGTCCCTATTTTGGATGAAGCTAGGAGGGCATGGAATTTACCATGATAATTAATGTAATACAATGTGATGAAATATGGGATAATGTTAAATTCTTAATTAATGACTAATAAAATAATTAACATAAATTTAGACACTTCAATAAATGAAATAATTAATATATATTTTATATTCCTATGTATATATAGGATATCTGGTCTTAGAAGTGGTAGCTAGGAGTCTGACCGATGTTATCTGTAGTTGAGTATAAGGCTAAGTTATACCCATATTGTGGTTGTGACTTATATTATATCACGTAAATTCTAGGATTTCATATGCTACCCCACCCATATCTGTTAGGGGAATTAACTCCTAGTGGACTCTGGGATGGTGTTTTCCCTAATATATTGGTGGGAGGATGGATAACCGACTAAACCATCTCAACCAACTCTTGTCAGTTGCTAGTTATATGTAATGGTATTCATGGTTATTAGTTTCCCATATATGTATATTGTTGGATGTGATAGATTGTGGCTATTTCACACACATGTATTACTAGATAAAATATCCAATAGATTATTATTGGTAAGGTGTGTATTTTATTTGATGGATTGAGGTACTTACTCAGTGTATATGATTTAATGGATTGATGTATAATGCCTAATGTTTGATATACATCATTCGAGCTATGGTGGATTGAGGAAAACACATAGTAACTATATGGATTATGATATGGAATTATGTGGTTATGTGATGCAAATGGTACATGTTTTTACTCCTTTCCAAGATGTTTTTAGACTCCATTACTTTTAGAGAGAGGAGGATCAGGATGTGTGGTGTTAAGGACAAGAAACAAACCAGTGTGGAAGAGGGAGTGGATTACACTTGATGTTTTATTATAATATGATATAATCTCTTGTATGCAATACTGGGTGAGAATTATTCCTGGTTAGACTGATTACATTGTATACCTGTATAGGTGATAAGTTAGTTTACCTAATTTTCATTGTCTAGTAACATGATTTATTTCTCTATTACACTAGAATATTCTTGGAGGATCCTACCGAGTATACTATTATTATCACCCTATGTATATATATAAAAAGGTTTCTAGGTGGTTTGGAACATGTTTTTGATTGGTCTATATATTACAATCTAGAGGTTTAGCTAGAGCTATTTGGGATTCATGGTCCTTGATGTCTTTACCTTTTTTTAGAACTTGTAGTTTTCCATTCAATTGTTTATTACTGTATAACATTCCTTTTTTTCACCTGTTTTTTCTTTATATATATATATATATATATCTGTGTGTGTGTGTGTGTGTTTCTGAGAAGGTTTCAGGTTATTATATCCTATTTATCTCCATCTTCCACATTTTTCTCTTAGAGGGTAATGCCTCCCATTTTCATGTTCCCTATACCCTCATCGCTAGTTGCCAACTTGGGGATTACTTGATGCTGGACTAGGTATTTTACCATATGTATCCCCTAATTGTTGTTCCATTTTTGGTAGGGGGTCATTAAATATTGGTATCAAAGGATTATATCTAAGGGATTAGATTGATTTTGGAGTTCAGAACAAATGAGATTGCAAGGGTTTATTGGTAAATGGTGTTAGTTGAGTTTAGTAAGTGATGTAAACAAAGGAGACCAGATTAGACACTAGTATTTTGGACACCCTATGTCCGGATTCACATAACCTTATGTTTTCTATGCCTATTAAAGGAAGTTATACTGGTTGTAGGGTAGAGACCTAGAAAATGACAATTCATCATTCTTATTTTCACTTATATTTGTAATGGGTAGAGATCAGGATATTTTAATATATTAACAAGATAATTAAATTAATAAATAATTAATGATAAATTTTCCATAATCCATGTTTTTTAGTTCAAACAATTTTTATATTCTTTAATGTATGGATCCAAGTAGACATCCTCATTACTTTTTCACCGAAGATGTTCAACAGGACATGCCAATTGATATTCACATAGTGAATGTTGATGGTGATGAAACTTAGAGGAGGAAAATATGAGAGTCTCAATGATAGAGACTTCATAAGTATAATGGATCCATCAAAATTCAGTCATATAATTGTGGTTGGAGGAGGTTGAGATAGATTTTAGTTTGATCTGTGCTCGATAGGATAACTGGGTTTTATTTCCTATTACAATGTTGTGTGGAGTAGTGATGCAATTGTGGTTTTTGTACCTCAGGGATCATGAGGAGTCAATGATATCATGGTAGATGATCCAAGAACATTTCAAATTATATTTTCATTCATTGAAAATGAAGGTTTCAAGTCTCCAGGAGCTACTTCCTATTTTTCATGGGAGTTACAATGTGCGATAGTTTGGGATCCATTTCAGGACCCTTCTGCAATATGATTCAGACCTATTTTCATATGAGGGTATTAGGGAATATAATTTTGAGGAAGAATTGAATCCATGTATCTAGTGTTAGATCACCATATTTATGATGAAGAGGTATTACAAGGTGCTAGTGAGAGAAGATCTTATCGATATGACACTAGCCAGAACCATATCATTGTGATAGGGGAGTTTTGAGGATTCCTCAAGAAGTAGAGATATGGTCCAGGATTATAAATTGTCAGGATAGAAGTGTTTTTGGTCATCCAAGGGAAATTCCTAGTATTCATCATCTCATTTCTCCAAGGGTGGGAACTATCAAACATATTCTAAATGACTTAAAATTATTTTTCCTTGTGGAGGTTGAGGTCATCATTAGTGTGAGTTCCATACCTTTCTAATAATTTAGTATCTTTTTAGTGTTCTACTTAAGTTTCCTAAATTAAGGGATTTTTATATGAGGAAGCAGCAGCATAGTTGTCAAATTTGGGATCATCATAGAAGAGATGGGACAAGAAGAGTATATCCCCGAGACGCTCCTCATATTAAAAGAGAAAAATGTGGCCATGGAGGTGGTCGTCAGTAGGGTTAGAGAGGATATAAAGTAGGTCATGTCCATCTTCAATCATTAGCATTTTCAGCGCCATGAGAGATATGCATTGTTCGGGGTAACCTTTTCATGTTTTATAGTTGGGTGAATTATTGTTTTATTTAAGTGTGGCACACTTCTTAATATCCCTTAACTACATCCATTTTTTTGAACATTTGGTAGAGGGGATTCTAGTGCCCTTGGCGTTGACTACACCTATTAGAGGTTGAGATAAATTTTTTTTAAGTATGAAGAGACTATGAGCTACTGATGTAGGAAAAACTCTCTTTGAGAGATTTCATATGTTTAAGGATAAAACCATATGGAATAATCCTCATCATGGATTTATTGTATTTGGTGAATGCTATTGTCGATTTCTTTAGGTGTAAGGTCATGTTTTACAAATCTTTTATAGATCCAGTAGTTTTTTTAATGATAAATAGCCTTATATGGGTAATATTTTTGTTCCATCCTTGTCTTATATGATGGTTGAGATGATGTTGATATCATCTATTGTTTAACAATTGGTGTTTCCTAGTGTTGGGTAAAGTGTACCCCAATGTCTTTCTTGAGTAGATTGTATCATTTTCCCCTTGATGTGAGATATAGTTTGGGATTGAAATAAAATAATTATTGTATCTTGTATTGATGAATCTATATAGTATCACACATTTTGAGTCGTGATACCAATGATTTCATTGCGATGATCTATTTCAATGAGGGTTTTTTTGGATGATACTGTCACATTTTGGTTCACTATTTTTGTTCTTGAAGAAGGCTGATGGAAGTTTGAGACTTTGTATCAGCTATCCAATATTAAAGTAAGTGATTGTAAAGAACTTCTATCTTATTCAACGGATTAATGATTTAATTGTTCCTTTGAAAAATTATGTTTGATCTAAAAGATTTATTTGTTCTCTGGATGTCGTACGTAACTTAAGGATGAAAATATTCAGGAGAAAACATTATATTATTTCCATGGGAATTATGTGTTAGTTTTTATGCTATTTTATTTAATTAATCCTCTAGATATTTTCATGGGGTTGATGAAATTTTTTTTAGACATAAGTTCATGGTGACTTTCATCAATGAAATCCTAGTGTATTATGCATTAGAGGTGGATTTTGAAGAGCATCAATGTTTTGTTTATGGAATTTTTTATAATGATAATCTATTTGAAAGGTTGTCAAAGTGTTATGTTATGGTCTTGTGAAGTTAATTTTTTGGGCATGTGGTGTCTCAATTGGGAGTAGGTATGGATCCCCTAATGATAGAGGTAGTTTTTCCTTGGGATTCCGCCAAGATAGTGGAAGAGGTGCAGAGTTTCCATGGTCTTGGGGGATATTATAGGTCATTCAAAGACAAATTATCTCAGGTTGTGACTCCTATATAAGATTTTACCAAGAATGATCAGACATTATTATGGTATAACTCATGTTAGGTGTATTTTGAGTACCTAAAAGAGAATTTCTTCATCACTCCATTTCATTTTTTTTCATTTTAAGGGAGTTCAATTTGAGGTTTTTGATGATGCTTTGAATATTAGAATGGGATGTTTTCTAATGAAAAAGACTTCAATTGTTTTTGATAAGTAGTGGTAGATATTTCCCCATGAAAATAACTATGAAATCCATGATCTTGAGTTGGTGTTACTGGTGTTTTCATTGATTTTGTGGTGACATTACCTCATTAGTGAGCATTTTGTGAATTTTAATGACCACAATATTCTGAGTAATGTCTTCTCCCAACATGAAATAATCCTTATTCAATGTTAGTTGATGGAAATAATTCATGATTATTACTTTTATATTTCATATATGAAAGGAATGTAAAATATTATAGCTGATGTACTTATCATGAAGTCTCATAGTGATGGCGTGCATGAATCGTGAGATTATAGGAGGGTGATGAAGGAACACTCAGAGATGAATGTTGATATGGGAGAGATTGGAGGCATATATTTTCATTTTCATATGATAGGGTATTCATCCATGGTGAAATAAGTGGAGTCCTAGAATGGGGATTCTGAGGTGGAAGTCTAGAGTGGCCGAGTTGTTTTTAGGGATTCCCATAATGGTTGGTCTGGTGATAGACAACACCATGCGTTTTTTTGAGGTAGGAATTTCATTCATATATTAATGTGTGATATGGTTTTCCATGATTTCCACAGTTCACCTTTAGAGGCACATTCTAGCATGAAAAATATGCTTCATTCCTTGAGGGGTCATTTTGGGTGGACTGTGTTGAAGCAAACAGTCTTAGATTTTGTTTCCCGATGTTTGGTCTTCCAGAAGGTTGTGGATGAGAACTTTCTTCCTGTTTGTTTTCTCTTGAAATTATATGTTCTTCAATGAATGTGGGAAGACATATCTATGGATTAATTTCCAATATACCTCTATATAAGGGAGATAGTGAGTCCATATGGATTAGAGTGGATCATTTGATAAACCATCCAACATCATATTGATCATAGAGTCAATATTAGTGGATGTTTTGTTGGGGAAGAATTTTAATAAGGTTTTTCACATGCATACTATTCCCTTGGTTCATTTCTTGTGGTGGAACAGTGCCATATAGGAGGGTCCATGGGTACCTGAGTCACAGATGTGCACTCAGTGCCCTGAGATGTTTCATATTTATCTCTTATCTTATAATGTTGATATATTGTGGATGTTGATATTTTTGGTTTATGAGATGGGTTTCTCTTGTTTTTTTGTTTAATTACTCTCACTGGAGGGGTATCTCCCCTAGTAAAGTGTTAGGATATTTTTGTAGCTACTGTGTGATTGAGGTCCCATGGTGGTCAGAACATTGAGTGGTATCTCATGAGTTGGCTATTTGGATGGCCCCTTTTCATTTTTATATGGGATTGGTTTAAGATTATAGAGGATGATAATTATATGAGAGGTATCTAATGTAAGGTACCACATCCATGTGTTCCATCCCATTGTGATTTTCTAAGGCGTTAGAGCTTATAGGAGGCATGAAATAAGTCCATATATTCTGACTGCTAAGATACTATAAGCAAGGGATTAAAGGTCATGTAATACTTACAGAATATGTAAGTGAGGTTCCTAAATTGGGTTCGTCAAGTTCAAAACATGTAATTAATTAGGGTTGAATAATAAAAAGTCATCTTGTTTTTAGTGAATACCAGATCCTAGAATTTACAAGACGTGTAAATGGTTAACACATTGTGTAAATCCCCGATGTTTTAAATCATTCAATGATTCATCCTATTGAATTTTATATATACCCTTCTTATGATCTCATTCTAGTTGAATAACGAATTCCCCCTTAGGAATTTTGAGATACCTTATTTAGCTATAAAATATTTTCTTCTGTCCTTGATCGGTGGTGATCTGTGTTGATCCATGGTGTGTTCTTCCTTCATTTTCTAGATATTTTTATCAGTTTGATCTTTTTTCCTAAAGTATCTTCTATCCATGATATGTATTTTTATCACCCATTTTTATTATGTTATTTATCTTGGTGGTGGCTAGTATGTTTGTGAAGTTTCACCCTCAGATGGATTGAGTTCTTTAGGGAAAGGTGATCAGTGATCTACAACATGGTTGGATATTGTGCTAAGAACATTGATTGATTCTTAGGTAGGGGGTCTATTGATTCTCTTTTCATTATGTGCAATTGAAAATTGATCATACTTTTCCCTTTTAGATGGTGATTGAATTAACCTAATAAATATTTTACCAAATTAAAAGAATTGGATAATGATCAGATGAAGGTTTTGTTTGTTTAAACAATAATACGAGTTTTCCTCATGATTATATAGATAATGTGGTATCTATTACATTCTTGGATAGAAAAGTTTTTATTCTATGGATTATCATGTTTTTATTGATGGAAAATTTTAAATAACGTAAAGTTATAATTAATTGTTAATTTATTGTCTTATGAATAATTAATGAAGATGCATGTTTTTAATCTAGTGTTTATTGTAATGTGATGATAAAACAATTTATGAAATTTTCATGTTTATTTGAATAGATATTCCATATGATTAATGGAATTTGAAAAAAATTGGTTAATGAACCTAATGCATGATAATTTTTTTGTTAATAATTAAAAACAAATGTTAATTGAGAATGGTTCTTCTATAGTTTTTATGAAAGGTGAATAAATTATTAGATCATGTTATTCCTTTGATAGTTTTTTATAGCTTGATGTTTTAGGTTGATTGTATTTAAATTTTTTTAATAAATGATTCAATAAATTCAATATGAAATTAGGACATGATGTGTGATAAAAATAATTTGATGGGGAATGAGTTTTCCATTATCTTGATTAGGTCGAGTGCCTTGTTTTATATCCATGAGAGCTTGTTTACATGAGAAGGTTGAATGCATTGTTATTAAGGCCAGATTTCCTAGTTGTTTTCTTTATTGTTTTTCCTTCTTGTGATGTGAACTAGATATGAGATTCATGATGTGAGACTAATATGGCTGAGCCTGAAGGATTGATTTATGATAAGGGTCATAGAGGACTGAATGTGATTTGAACAAGGGATTCCTAATCCTAAGATGGTTGTTATGATATTTGGGAAGGGAGGCTAAGATGATGTGGTAGTAGTTGAAGCTTGTGATGATTAGATACATCAGTATATGTATGGGGGTGTCAAGGATGGAACTAGAGAAGACGGGACATATTAAATATCTACTTACCCATTGATGCGATTTTGAGAGTGGGTATGCTCTCTTGAGTTTTTTTAATGACTAATGGTTGGGATTCTTGTTTGTCTACATTCCTTTCTGCACTACTTGGGGAAGATAGATGTGCTTGGTTACATGTGTTCTCCTAGTGGTATCTTAGAAAAGATTTCTTAGAGTACCTAGATATGAAATGATGCTAATAATGAATATAATATTTCTTATCCCATGGGATTTGTGTTTTATTGAATGTAAATTCTTAAAATATGTTATTACTGATAAAATAAGTCCTTGGGTTGGATTTTTCCTAGAGGGCATGGACTTTAATCAGAGAATTAATGTATTTCAATGTGATGAAAATTTCCATAATGTTAAATGGTTAATGAATGGAAAATTGATTAATTATTTTATCATGAATCACTTAAGTAATGGAAACAATTAATATATATCTTTTATATGCTAGCGTGATTATAGGATATATGGTCTTAATAGTGCAATTTGGGAGTCCAAGCGACGTTAGCTGTAATTGAGTCTAAGACTAGGTTATGGTCATAGTGTGGTTGAGATCTATATTATATCATGTATATTATGTGGTTTCATATGCTATCACACTAATTTTGTTTAGGGGAACTGACACCCAGGGGAATTAGGTAGTGTGGTTTCCCCAACCCCCCAGTGGGAGGATGGATGGTTGACTACCCCCTATGGCCCCACTCTATTCTCTTGTTAGTTACTTTTTCTAGTATTAAATGAAGTTAGATTCCCATATATATGTGTATAAAAATGTGGTGGATGTTTTTATTTCAAAAACATGTATTAACTAATATAGTATGCAAAGGATTATTATATGAATGACATGTATAAGATGTGATGACATGAGGTATATACTCAGTGTATGGGTTTTAATGGATTCAGGTATAAGACGCAATGTTTTACAAACAGCATACAACTAAGGTGGATCTCAGAAACTACTTCATCAATAAATGGATTGTGATATGGGATGATGTGGGGATCATTATCATATGGTTCATGTTGTGACACATTTCTGAGTTGTTTTCGGACTAGCTTTAGGGCATCCCTCATTTTTATTACATAACTTATCCTTTCATTTTACAAAAATAGGATCTTTAAATTATAGTGTATTGGAAATAAGGTACATAATTCATAATAACATATAGAATTAATTTAGTCCTCTTAAATGGATTCTCAAAACTTTCGTCATTTTTACAATTACTGAATCTCATTACATGGAGACATACATCAAAGTAAAGGGTGATCTGGAGGCCTAGTAAGGAAAACAAGTGAAATAGTTTACATGTGAACATGAGAAATATCAATAAAAACATGGGTAATATCATAAAGTCATCATAAATAGGTATATCATAATAATAATAACTTAAAAAATAACTTCAAAATGTGGCCAAAACATTTAATTTAGACATTCATAAGTAAATCACCATGTTCCATCCCCAAGGTGTCATAAACATTTCCAAAGTTATTCACCAAGGTATCATAAACCATGTCATCTCTAGAGATTAATTTTTTTACACAATGCATCCGAGTGATATAAAGGCACACCTTTAATATGTATTTATTTTCATGAGAGTCACATATATCATAATCAAAATTTTCTTAAATAATCCAATGATAATAATAGAAATGGGTTTTATATAAAAAATTTCATGTTTTAAAACATTCTTAAAAACATGTTCATTTTTTCATTTATAACCCATGGAAAGGTAATGGAGGTTTTATATATTTAAACTCCAAAATAATATATATATATATATATATATAGTTTTTTCTCTTAATGAATAAACCTAGAAATGAAATATATTTTGTTATTAAGATTAATAAAATAAGAGAATTTCTTGGGAAAAAGAGCGATATTTTGAGACGAAAATTCTACCGCAAAACAACTATGCAACAAGGTTTTTGAAAACATCAACAACAGAGGTGACATATGTAACCCAATAATAATATATTCATTATATAGTATAATAACATAATAACATGGATATGAGAACATGGTATGAAAATTTTCAAGGCATACCACATAAAAGAAAATTTGAATTAAAAAAGAGAAGTTGTGAATTCCCTTACAAAAAATTCGTAGCCTAACGAAGTCACTTACAATTTCATAAAATCAGTTGATGAGAGAGAAAAGGGGCTCTCATAATTTTTAAATAAAATTTACAGATCTAAGGATACATAATAACATACCCAAACATAAGAAAATATAAATTGAAAACCATAACATAATAGAATTCTCGACTAAAAGAGGGCGGTGAGAGGTTCCCTTACCATGAAGAGTAACATCAAAAATATGAATTATGTTGGGACCTTGGAATTCTTTAGGGAACCTTGGGAGGAATCTATTGGAGGAGAAAAACTAGAGCTTTGTTGAGGAGCAAATTGGAATGAAATTAATGAAGTAATGGGTTTGTACTTATAAAAAAAGTGGTTGAATATTTTATTGATTTTCAAGGGACACCTCATTAGTGGTATTTGAAAAACCATGGACTTTCCCTTGGTATTTTCCCATGGTACTGGCCACATGGGACACCGCATAAAATTTTTTGTTCTTCATGAGTATAACAACATTATTATATAATTATTAAATCATTAATTATGTCATTAAATACACCAAAACTCAAAACTGCATTTTTACAATTCACCAAAAAACAAAACATTTTATAAAAATCTCAAAAATTGACCCTAACATAATATAGATGATCTGAATTCAAAAAGATTATTCCATTGGTCACATTACTATTTATAAATTTAATTTTACTATTCATAATTTACTATTCACTAAAAAATAATTTGATCTTATCAGACTCTAAATTTCTTACCGATCACAACTGTTTATGTCCCTTTCTTGAAAATCATTTCAAATTAGTATGTATTAAAAGTAAAATTTTTTAAAATAATCTCAATTTTTTCAATATTCATCAATAATATGAAACTTCTAAAAATTCATCCTATATTTATTTTGACATTTTAAATTCAAAAAAATTACCATAATAAGAAATAATAATTTTATTTATACAAAATGATTACAAAAGTTAACTAAGGACTTGTTATATAGCCCCTTATAACACATTCATATGACCTAAGAGTGAGGTTTGCAATGGTGATAGAATCAAGGGGCGGCTTAGACAACATTTTTTGAGTGGTGATTTCTATCATCTTGAACTTCCCCTGAAGGAGATTACGTTCAATATTACCATGTCGAAGCTCAACTTGGGCTTAATTCAGAGAAATTCCTAGTGATGTTACATCCTTCCCAAGCACCAAATGATATTATTCATACATCCCGAGTCTACTGTATGCGACCATCGAATCAACTTTATACATTATTTATCCACTATTATTTATATTTTAAAAACAAATTATAACGTAAAAAATTATTATTGTTTTCAATGGTCATGTTGAACGATGGTCATATAATGGTTGAAACCCAAAGGCCTCATTTCAATTATACTAACTTCATTAATAAAAGGATATACTTTTTTTCTGTATAAATTATATAACACACATTTTCTAGAAACAAAAATATTATTCAAATGTTTGGGTTGTCACACTCTTCCCACCTTATGAAATTTCATCTCTGAAATTTCAACTTGTACCCTCAAAAGAGAAAATGAGTGGGTAATTCTTAATCATAGACTCCTCTAGTTCCCACGTTGATTCTTCGTATTTGTGGTTTCTCCACAAAACTATAACAATGTTGGTATTATTGTTGCGTTGAACCTTGTCTCTACGATCCAATATCTCCACAGGATACACCTAATAAGAGATTTCATCTTCCAATTGTACCACCTCTAGATTTAGTACATGGGATGTTTTAGGTATGTACGTTCTGAATAGGGATACGTGAAAGACATCATGAACTTATGATAGATTTTTAGGATGTGAAAGCCGATAGGACATTGCTCCTACATGATCAAGGATTTAATAGAGGCCAATTTACTTAGGTATGATCTTCCCTTTCTTCCCAAACCACATGAATCTCTTCTAAGGTGATATTCATAGAAATACTTTATCACCAATATTAAACTCTAAGTCCCTTTGACAGTTGTTGGAATATCTCTTTTTCTGACGTTGAGCAGCCATAATGTGTTTCTGGATGGCATGAACCTTTTCTATCATATCTTTTAAAATCTCATGCCCATGAATCTTTCTCTTACCAGCTTTATCCAAAAAAATTGGAGTTCTGCATCACTCTCTATATATAGCTTCATAGGGTTCCATTTAAATGCTCGAGTGGACTCTATTATTGTAAGAGAACTCAACCAATGAGAGATGTTGATCCCATCCACACTTAAATTACATTGATAATGTTCTAGGCATGTCCTAGAGTGTTTGAATATTCCTTTCATATTGGAATTTAGTTTGGGTGTGATAGGTTGTACTGAAGTTCAATTTAGTACTCAGATGAAGTTGAAGAGTTCTCTATAAAATTTTTGTGAACCTTGGATCATGATCAGATACGATATAAAGGGGAAGTCCATGCAGCATTACCACTTCCTTCACATAAATCATGGAAAATTGATCAAGAGAGAAATATTCCTGAATAGAAATAAAAGGGGTAGTCCCGGTGATAAGGTCTACTATAACCCATATCAGATTGTTTACTTTAGAAGTTCTCGGGAGACCAGTGAAAAATTCCAAAGTGACATTGTCCAACTTCCATGCTGGTATGGTTAGTTGTTTTAAAACACCTTTAAGAAGTTGTCTATATGGCATCATTTTCTAACATACTAGGAACCTTTTGGTGTAGTCGAAAATCTCCCTTTTCATGTTATCCATCCAATAATTATCACGAAGGAATATATACATTTTTTAATTATTGGATGTATAGAGAGATTCATCCATAAACTCCTTATTTATTTATGGAATAGATAGAACACATAGTCTTGTATGAAATTCCAATACACCTTCTTGATCAATATTGAACTTTGTAAACTTACCATCCTTCACAGGCTCAAAATTATTTTGTAACAAAGGATCTTATTTTTGATCATTTTTGATCTTCTCTAGTAATGATGGTTGAGAAATCATATGGGATAGGGTTAATGATGAAAATTCTCTTATGATTACCATGTTCAGTTTAACTAGGTATTTGATCAATGGATCTCATTTAATCATCACCATGGGAAAAACAATATAGTCTTTCCTACTTAATGCATGAATGACTTTTTTCCCTCTTTTGGGATGATAATTAATTGAACAATCATATTCTTTAAGAATTTCTCACCAAATCCACTTTCTTAGGTTAAATTCCTTTTTGTGTTAAAATATACTTCATTCATTGATGTTCTGTGTATATATCACACTTCTCCCCATAGTGACAGTGCCTCCATTTCTTCATAGAAAAAACGACCACATCCAGCTGCATATCGTGTGTAGGATAGTTCTTCTCCTGAGTATTAAACTCTCTTGTTGAATTTGAAAACACCTTTTCATTTTTCATGAGGATTCACCCAATCCATTTCATATATGCATCAATAAGAAAATCAATCCATCTTCACTTGAGGGTAGATATAACATAGGTTTAGAAACCAATCTCTTCTTCATCTCTTGGAAACATTCCTCACACCCCTTTTTCTAGATGAACTTAACCCTTTTTCATGTTAACTTAGTTAATGGATTATAAATTTGTGAATGGTTTTTTCACTAACCTTATATAATATCCCGATAATCTAAGGAAAATATGAATGTCCATTATTATTTTCTTGTTGAGGCCCCTCATCTATAACCTTTTTCTTTACAGGGTCAATTTTGATTCTTTATTTTGTTACAATGTGCCCCAAGAAACAAACTTGTGGAAACAAAAATTCTCATTTTCTGAACATTCCAAAAAGCCTCTCCTTCTATAGAGTTTTCAAAATAACCCATAGATGATCCTCATGGTCCTCACGACTTTTGGAATATTTTATAATATCATCAATAAAAATAGCCACAAAGTTATCAAGGTAGTACTTAACAACTTTTTACTTAAATCCATAATATAGCAGGAGAATTAGTCAAGATGAAGGGCATAAAAAAAATAAAAAAAATTCCCATATCTTGATTGGAAGGTAGTTTTTGGAATATCTTCTTTCTTCACCCACAATTGATGATAACTAGATAGAAGATAAATCATAGAGAATAATTGAACCCCATGAAGTTGGTCAAATAATTCATTAATTCATGTAAGAGGGTATTTTTTCTTCATTGTAATCTCATTCAGTTCTCTATAATCAATGCATATCCACATTGATTCATCCTTCTTCTTCATAAATAGAACAAGTTCTCCCAAAGGAGACACGCTCGGTCAGATAAAACCCATATCCAAATGATCTTGGAGTTGTTTCTTTAATTCCTATATCTCCACATTTTCTATCATATATGGGATCTTTGATATCAGATGTGATCTAGGGTAGAGTTCAATGGAGAACTCTACCTCTCTTTCTGGGGGAGGTCTAGGTAACTCCTCATGAAATAAGTCAATGTATTCCTAGATGATGGGGACATTTTATATCAATATACTCTCATTTACTTCTTCTTATTCACTGATCAACTTCATAAATAATTCTATAAGTGGTTCTTCTAGACAAAGATCAGGTCGAGAATCTCTCATTTGAAGACAACTATAGGTTTCCCATTCAAGACTACAAATACTTCCTTACTTCTCTATTTGATCTTAACATTATACTTCGAGATCTAGTCCATCCCTAGTATAATGTCGAATTCTAGAATGGGAATGACTGTTATATGTTTGATATGATTGTGATCAATAATGTAAATATTAGAGTTTCTAAACAATGATGATTCTTGGATAATCCCAAACAAAGTCTTGACTCATAACTCTACATTTAGAAATTCAGGGGTTGATTCTAAATTCATTGCAAACTCGGAGGAAATAAAAGAATGTGTAGAACCAAAATCAAACAAAGTGATTTCTATAATTGAGAGGACAAAAAGAGTACCTACCACTACATCATTTAGATCTTAAACTTCAGCTGTAGTGATAAAAAAACATGACCTTTCTCCCATGGAATATGATAAGGCTTCTGGCGATTCCCCTCCACTGCCATTGGATTCGAACACTGATTAGAAAAGTGCACATGCTGTCCACACTTAAAGAATTGTACGTCAGGTAGGGACTGCACAATCTTCCCCTTGTCTTTAGTATTGGGATGTTTTTGATTCATCTCACTATGACAATTCCGAACAATATATCCATCTCTTCCACAATTATATCACTTCCCTCTCCTGAGTAGGTAGTTCCCCTAATGATTCTTCCCAAACTTATTACACATGGGACATTGCACTTGATTTCCTCATATTCCCTAATCAAATCCACTCCCTAAGATTGTCTCTATTGATCTGGGATTATCATTGGATTTATGAGACCACTCCATCTCACTGAACTTTAGTTCGACTTTCATTGTGCTCTGTACGGTCTCCTCATAGTTATTATAGTCTTGGTTGTCTAGATTATTCTGTATATGAGGTCATAGTCCACCAAATAATCTATCAACCATACTATTTGGATCCATGAACAAGATAGAAAAGTAATGTGAAAGGCTTGTGATGTTCATCTCATAGCTTCCCACATATTCATTTTCCTTCGGTTTTAGATTAGGAAATTCATTATCTTGTTTCATTCTCATCAAACGAGAGAAGTACTCACTACGCGAAAAACTAGCAAGGGAAGCACTACCCCTTTATCAGCGCTTCTTTTAGTAGAACTGAAAAATAGGGGATTTATCAGTGCTTTTCCCGAGCGCTGATAAATGTCGAGTTTCAAAAAATATATTTTTTCATGAAAAATAATATTTTTTATATAAGTATATTTATATTGATATAAATACAATATATATTTTTTAAATATGTTATAGATATATATAAATAGACTATTACATTTAACATATAAGAAATTTAGTGAAAATGGCTTTAAAATATTTGAAACAAATATTATTAATCAATAATTTTCTAATTATTATCGATTACAAATAATTTAATAACAATTTGAAGACACAAAAAATCAAAACTATTAATAAAAGATCTAAAATACGTTGAAAATGTAACTCAAACTTCAAACAGCCATAACTTTTGATCTGGGAGTCCATTTGAGCTCTGCAGCATATAAAATCGAAGCCTACGATGAGCTCTATGCGCTAGTGAGCCAAGAAAAGCCTCTGTCACATTTTTCAATCCCAAAAAAGGCCCAGAAGGCCTCAAAAACTGAGTTTTTAGTCGGGATACCCCAATTTTTTAACATTCAAACAATTATAACTTTTGATCTGGATGTCCGTTAGGCCTGTACCACATATCATATCGAATATTGTTTAGTTTTCTTCGATTTGACCTATTGTGGCATTGAAAAGAAATTCTAGATTATATGTTATGGTCATTTTGACATTTTATATCTTCTCAAATACACATATATATGTATTTATTCATAAATATATATGTGTGTGTGTGTGTGGGTGTCTATATGTGTGTCTGTGTGTTTTATATAGGTATATTTTTATTTATTTACTTACTTATAAACACACATCAAAAACGTATTTTTTTCATAAATTCATTTAAAAGTAATCTTATATGTACATTCTACGGCTTTTCAAATACATATATATATATGTATTTATTCATAAATATAAATGTGTTTGTGTGTGTGTGTGTGTCTCTGTATGTATCTGTGTGTTTTATATATATAAGTATGTGTGGTGTATATATCTATGTATGTATGCATGTATTTATTTATTTATAAACACACATAAAAAACATATTTTTTCATAAATGTATTTAAAACTAATCTTATATGTATATATTAATATAGAAACAAATATAAATATAAAAAATTATAACTAAAAATATATATATATATATATATATTAATATACTAATTAATATATATACTAATATATTAATAAATATATTTATATTAATATGAATCTATATCAATATATGAATCAATATATGAATAAATATAACTATATATATATATACCACTAAATAGAGAACAAAATGAAATGGAACAGTGGTAAAGGTGCAGCAGCGAAAGGGGGGAGGTCCCGGGTTCGAGTTCGGGTGGAAGTGAAGGGGGTGCGTGCATATGAGGATGTGTGGGAAGGGCAGTGCGCGGGAGAGCTCCTAGCGCTGATAAAGGGGGTGTGAAGCGCTGATAAAAGAACTCCCTCCGTATGATGTTTATTTTTTAATGTTTTTAAATTTTTTTGACCTTTATCAGCTCTTTTTAAAAGCGCTGATAAAGGCCCCTTTTATCAGCGCTAAAAAAAGCGCTGATAAAGGGATCTTTTATCAGCGCTGATAAAAGTGGCCTTTATCAGCACTTTTCGGAGGGCTGATAAAAGGGACCCCCTATATTAGTGCTTATATTTACAACGCTTTTTAGCGCTGTTAAAGCCATTTTTAGCACTGATATAGGCCGTTTTGTAGTAGTGACTTATTGATGACGATCCCTCAGAACCATTCCTACTCCATAGATTAAACTTCCACTCTTGGCCTTATATTTTTAATCAGTTCTCACCACTGATCAGCTACTCCCTCTAGGTAATAAATAATCAGGCTTACCTTCTCTTGTTCTGAATAGCAGGGCCCAGAAAAGAACTTCTCTATGGAGATGATCCACTACTCAGTAATCAAAGGGTAAATAGATACATTGAAGTTTGGTGGTCATCAATTCATAAAGATATCAATATAAACTTGTTCCCTCCATGGTGAAATTGATCTCTCAGCTTGATTAAATTTATTTCCCATCACTTGAGTTAGTTGGTTCATCATTCTTATGAAATTTTTCATTTTTTCTTCTGTCGAAGGGTTATCAGTGCATGGTCCATTGTGATCAGCATTTGCACAGTTCTTCCTACTTCCCTCCATTTTTTAAAATAATAAAACCCTAGTGTGAAACTTATTTCATTTATAACTCATATATATGTAAAGTATTTTTATGTCTTAAAACATCATTCTTAAGCATATCATCCTTTAAAAACAATTACAGTTGTCTTTAAATCCTTCATAATAATTCATAAAAAGCATGTGATTAACCGAACATATCCCCTTGGAGTTTAAAACTAGGAATTCATGAAGGCCTATTATTGTGCACCAGTTCCCATTCAAGTCTAGCTCAAAGAAGTGTTTTCGGGTTTTATCCCTAGATACATCTATGCCAGAGCCACATCAACTTGTTTGTATCTAAACATGGATTTATTTTTTCAGAAACCAATTAGTTTATATTTCACCAAAATACCAGGAAGTATTAGTATATTGAAACCTTTCTAGAGGGTTATTTATAAAGTTTTCATAAAAAATGATATAAACTATCTTTTGATACCAACCATGTAATCCCTCCTTTTTATTACATAACTTTTCATTTCGTTTTACCAAAAAAGGATCTTCAAAGTCTAGTGTCTTGGAAATAAGGTATATAATACAAGAAAAAATATAAAAAAAATTTAATCCTTCTAAAATAATTCTTGAAATTTTCATCCTATGTACAATTACTACATCACATAACCTGGATACATACATTAAAGTAAAGGGTGAGCATAAGGCCGAGTAAGGAGAACAATTGAAACAGTTTACATGTGAACTTGAGCTATAGCAATATGAACATGGGGAATATCTTAAATGAATGATAAATAGGCATATGATAATAATAAAAACATAAAAAATAACTTGAAAATGTGGCTACAAAATTTAATTTAGACATTAATAAGAATATCACCATGATCCATCCCCAAGGTTTCATAAACATTACCAAGGTTATTCACCAATGTATCATAATGCTTATCATCTCTAGAGATTAATTTATTTATCCAATGAATTTGAGTGCTATCAGGGCTCACCCATAATATTCCTTTATTTTCATATGATACAAAAATATAATAATAATAAAAAATCTAAATAACCTAAAGAGAATAAAATTAATCAGTTTCATAACAAAATTGGGATGTTTTAAAAAGTGCTTAAAAACATGTTCATTAGGTCATTTATAACCCAATGATGGAGAATGGAGGTTTTTTGTAGGTAAATTACAGAATCAAATATATATCAATTTTATTTCTTGATTTATACAAATGAAAATGAAATTCATTAGGGTTTTCACATAAATAAAATAAGATAATTTCTTGAGAAAAAGAGAGAGATTTTGAGACGAAAATTTTGCAGCATAACCACTATGTAACATGGTTTATAAAAACATTATAGAGAGAGGGGACATAGGTCCCCAATTAATAAGAGATCCATAATACAGTATAAGGACATAATAAAATGGAGATAAAACATTATATTGAAATTTTCAACACTTACAACATAAAAAATAATTTTAATGAAAAAAGAGAGGTTTTGAATTCCCTTATGAAAATTCAATAGCCTAACAGTGTCACTTACAAATATAGAAAATCTATTTATTAGAGATAAAAGGGTCTATATTAATTTAGAAATAAAATGGAAAGATATAAGGATACATAATACCATACCCCAACATAATAAAATAGAAATTGAAAGACATAAAATAATAGAAGTCTCGACTAAAAGGGGAGGGTAAAAGGTTCCCTTACATTTTAGAGTAAATTCAAATACTCAAAGGTTGGGAACTTGGGAAACTTAAGGGCCCCGTGGGAGGACTCCTTAGGAGGTAATGAGACTATATCTTCGTTTTGGTGTAATTTGGAAATAAATGAATGAAGTAATGGGTTGGTTTTTATAGAAAAATTAAGGGAATATTTTATTAATTTCCAAGGGACACCACATTAGTGGTATTTGAAAAACCAATAGCTTACCCAGGGTATTTTCCCATGGTATTGGTCACTTGGGAAACCTCATAAAATATATTATTCCTCATGAGTAGACCAGAAGAATTACACCATTAATGATGTCATTAAACATACCAAAACTCAAAACGGTATTTTTACTATTCACCAAAAAACATAACATTTTATAAAAATCTCATAAATTAACCCGAACCTAATATTGATGTTATGAATTCAAAAATTAATTCCATTTTATGAAAATAATTCTCTAAATATGAGGTATTTTATTTTTATGTAAAATCACTATTTACCCAAAAAATACTAATACCTAACTAATAGTTTTTGAAAAAGTTATTTACTTATGCTATTATGTAATGAAGACAATGCAGACACCCATGAATCCATCAGTGATGCATGGTTTTGATAGATTGAAACATGATCTTGAAGTGGAGTCCAGGTCTACTATGGAGGGGAGTACATGTCACCTGTAGATGGTTACTTCCTCTAAGGATTAGTGGGCCACTGCGGTTGGTGATCATAGGGCTTTGAACATGTGTAATGTAGGTATTGTGGAGGATTTTTTAGAGAATGTTGTTTCTGAGGTTATTGCAAGCTCTTCTGAAGAGATGCTGGGCATTCAGGTGGGAGGTAATGGTGATGCAGTGGTGGAGGAACTGGAGGCGCCAGTCCTTTTATAGGGAGTGATCTGTGATGCTGCTATTATGGTTTCCTATGGATAGACTGTGGCTGAGGGTGTGGGGAATTCTGGCCATGGGATCAAATTGCAGGATATGGCTTGCAACTCCTTACAGTCAGAGTCAGTGCTTGTTTTTATTTTGGACTCAGGTGTTCCTATCTCGGGGGATGTGGAGGCTTGTGTTATAGAAAGGAAAGATGGTGATTATGGGGGAGTGGAGATCATGATCTCTACTAGCAATAGATTTCTAGAACTAGAAAATGAGGAGGTCTTGCATGACGAGGAGATTGTTGTGAGGCTGGAATGTGGTCTCTTACAGATTTTGTTGATCCAATGGGTGCTTCAACTGGGGAAGGTGTGATGGACCTAATGGATGAGTCACAATTCCTTTATATAATTGATGTCAACAATCAGGTCCAACAGTATTTTGGATCGGAGGATGGTTATCAAGAGGTTAAAATATTTGGAAAGTGGGGGTGATATCTTGGATAGTAACAAGGAAAAGGATAGTGGCGTGATACAGGATTCCTACAGTAATGTTGTTCAGTGGGCAAGGATGAAGGTGCATGGGGAGGAAGGTGCTAAGACTTCCCCACCATGATGAATAACAAAGAAATATTATTCTTATCTTCCAAGGTCGGTGTCTACTAGATCTTCTATTGGGAGGGAATGTTGGATTATCCATACCTCGAAGGAATTTCTGGCCTTAGAGAAGCTAAATATTAGAAGAAAATATGACAAGGTTCATAAACACTATGAAAGCTCATAGTGGGAAATAGATAAAGAAGAGGACTTAATCTCTAAAGGTGGTTGGGATGAGTATGATTTCTATGACATGTAGCTGTTCTAGACTTCTTGTACCTGCATTATGTTTTTCTTTTATTAATAAATGGTCAGAGGCTTGCCTCTTGCTGAGCATTTCTAGTATTACCGTTAAAGAGGCCTAAATTAAATATATACTTATTTAAGTGAGGTTACTATTACTTTATTAACATTAATATTCATAAGGGTAATTTTACGATTCATAATTTACTATTCACCAAATATTATGTTGATATTATCAGACTCTAAAATATTTACCATTCATAGCTCTATATGCCCATTTTTTGAAAATCACTTCAAATTATTAATTATTCAATTATAAAAAATATTTTAAAATTACTTATTTTTTTAATATTCATTAATAATATGAAACTTCTAAAAATTTATTCAACATTTATTTTGACATTTTAAATTCAAAAAATTTACCCTAATAAGAAATATTAATTATTTTTATACAGAAGGATTAATAAGGTAACTAAAGCCTCATTACATAACCCCTTGTAACACCTTCATATAACCTAATAGTAAGGTGTAAAATGGTAATAGAATCCTGGGGAGTCTTGGAAAATTTTTTTTGAGTAGTGATTTCTATCATCTTGAACATCTGTTGAAGGCGATTACGTTAAAGATTAACATTTTGAAGCACGAATTGGGATTCATCTAGAGCAAAGCCCGGTGATGCTACCTCCTTCCCAAGCTCCTAAATATGGGCTTCATGTGGTCCGAGTCTACTATATGAGGCTATCCACTCCTCTTTCTACATTATTTATCCACTATTATATCTATTTTAATCAACAATTATAACATTAAAAATTATTATTGTTTCCAATAGTCATATAGAACGATGGTCATATAATGGTCAAAACCCAAAGGCCTCATTTCAATTACACTCACTTAATTAATAAAATGATATATTTTTTTATGTATGACTTATATAATACACATTTTTAAGAAACACAAATATTAGTCAAAATTTTGGGTCCTTAAAATATTAATATTAGAGAGAGAAGGACTAGGTTGTGTGACTTTAGGGAAGAGTGAAAACTAGGGAGTAAATAAGAGCTAGGTAACCTTGATGTATTATAACTCTATTATATGCTTTATTATATGTGAAAGTTACTGAGTTTTAGCCATGGTGAGTATAAGAACATAGTATACCCATTTATGAGACGAGTTAGTTTCATTGTTGTTCAATGTGCAATGTCTCATTTTAATTATCTTTTGCATGAGAGTCTATAAGGGAGGATCCAGATGAGTATAATATTATTATAAACTTACATTAGTTTATTAATTTTTAGGTGGTATAGAGCATTTTGGCGATTGAGATGGATATTACTAGCCCAGGGTTTAGCAGGTGTTGTTTGGGTTCTGTGGTCGCTGTCGTCTTCACATTTTTATTTAGTAATTGTAGTTTTCTATTTAGTTTTTAGTACTATATGATATTGAATATTTAAAATTGATCATTATTTAAATATATATTTATTTTGATATTTATATTTATGTGTATTTTTTTGTTGTGATATACTTGTTATTTATCTATTCTGTATGTTTCACTTATAGGGTAATCTCACCCACTATCGTGTTTTATATACCCTCATTGATAGTCACCAAACTAGGGCCTAGTTGATGTAAGACTTGAGCAGTCACCATATCCATCCCCTTATTGTAGTATCTTTATGTGTAGGGTGTCCTAAGATGTGATTTTTGGTAATGTAATGAATATTTATCAAAAAAGATATAATATCCATGTATAAGAAGCATGAGTTACTATACATTCCAAAAGATATAATTTGGAAGATCACATTATGTAATTAGCCTCTATTTTTAACTTCATGAAACCTTTATTCACACCTTGTATAAAAACCTCTACAATGAGTACAAGTTTCTATCTGGGATAGTCATAATATTTCAACGCAATAAATAATACTCTCTGTTGATCATCAACATGGTACAAATCAATGTCATACTTTGTGGGGGTATTTTCATTTAATTTTTTTATATAACATAAATACTAGTACACATGAATGAATGGTAAATATAGATTTCATTTATTGTTATAACCTAAAAAATTATAAAACCATTACCTAAATTAGTTAATTATTATATACCATTAAAATTTATATGGACATATTTCTTATTCTTTGATAATAATTCATTAATGGTTTAATTAAATTTTCTTTTTTAGCCACCCAAAAGACTCAATAATTTTACCTATCAATGATCTGTCATATTAATGGTATTTGAGAAGGATATGTTTTTTTAATTTGGGTATATTAGGATCATTTTCCATAGAAATAACACTATTTTTGTCATATTAAATCAAGGCAACAACCTAAATTCTAAGAACAAAATCTCGTTCAAAAATGAACTTCATGATCCAAGTAGCTACATCTAGAGCAACTAAGGCAATGATGTACTCTACCTCAATTTCTGAGACTACTATGATGGATTTTCATGGAACTCTAAAAAATGATAGCTACACCATTATAGTAAGTCACAATTCTTGATTGATTTGTCTTATTATATTTACTATATTTGAAAATAGTGTCTATGTAACCCTTTACAAAGATATGGTACTCTCATCTAATGGCCAATAACACATTCTTTGTCCCTATTAAGTATGTAAGAGTATTTTTTACCATAATAATGTGCCACTCACCATGATTGGATTGGTTTCTAGTTGTTATTTTAAGAGTATAAGATGCATAATGTTGAGTAAAAAACATTACATATATTATAAAAACTATGGGATACAACTATGGAATTAAATACATTATAGATATATCATTATAATGATCCTCAGTGTTCCTAATATTAATTTCATGTAACACTGGTAAAGGACCATTATTAGTTTTCACAGTGATAAACCTATTTTGAAAATTAAAAATGTTTGTGTCCTCAATAAGTCCAATAAGAATATTAGATAAATACTCATAGATTTATTTACCTAGTATGTAGGAATATTCACCCATGTATTTCATTGAAAAGAAATTACCTAAATTGGATCTTTACAGAGTGAAGTGTCAACTTCTCATTTTCAAAAAGTAGTATGCCATCTGCATAGATATTCAGAAACAATACAACACTTCCACTAATACTATTATATATATAATAATCATGATATTTTTTTGAAACCAAACTCTTTGATTGCATCATCAAACCTATCATCCAAACTCTGAAAATTGTTATTTAGTCTAAAAATTTACAGTTGTAGCTTTCACACATTAAAAGTATCATTTGGAACTTTAAACCCATTCGTTTTGGTCATATACATGTCCTCAACGAAATTCATATTAATGAAGTTGCTTATGATATCAATTTTATTTACCTCATAATAAATATTTGATTCTATGAGGAGACATATTCAAATATAAATTATAATAAAAATAGGTTAAAAAGTTTATCCAATAACATGATTTTATAGCCTTTTTAAATCATGAATAGTTTATATTTATAAACCCTATTATCCATGTATTTATTATTTCTAAAAACTATCATTCACTATATGTGTATAACCCTTTTTGGTGCATCCACCATGTTCCAAAAATTGATATTATACAGAAATTTCTTATATGGTGCTTCTCATGAAAAAAAAACACTTCAGGATATACACACATTATGTTCAATTGGTTTTTAAAATCAATATATCAGATTTTAATTGGGATAACAAAAAAATATGATTTTTTCAATTTAGAATCTATCTATCAGAGTACAAATTTCATATGAATGATTTAAATATCCAATTAATTATAAAATAAATACATGGACTATAACCAGTTGATATCTCATATAGTGTCTTTAGGGATTCTTTAAATGAATCATGATTTAGTAGTAATTCACATTTATCTAATACATAACCAGGAATGAAATTGTAAAGCCACATTTACTCATAATTTACCGAACTATTTCAAAAAATGAATGATACCTTCTTTGAGGCACACCATTCCATTATGTTTTTCTTGGAGGAGTGAGTTGTGAAACAATTCAATAGTCCGTCAGATGATAAATTAACTCATGGATCCTGTATCCACCATGAAGATTCTCTCTGAAAAATGTTATAATTTTTCATAGTGGATTATATACTTATTTATAAATATATTTAATCATTTCAAAATCATCATACTTCAGATTCACTAGAAACAAGTATCCATTCTAACTAAAATCACGGTTAAAGGAATAAATGTACCCAAACCACCACTTTTTTTGAGTACTTATTGGTCCATATACATCAATTTGTATGATATCCTATAGTGCAATATCCAATTCACATTTTTATATAAATTATTATTTAGTCAAATTTCTTAAAATACAAGGTTTTCAATTTTTTAATGATAAATAATTAATGGTTCTAATAATCCATCTTTATAAAGTCTTTTTATGTGTTCCACATTTATATGTCCAAGGTGATAGAAATAAATATAGATGGTATTATAATCAACACTAAAATTATTATTTTTAATTTTATAAATAATTTTATCCATATCTTTAATATACAAATAGTTTACTATATTCTTGATTCCATTAAAAAATATTCTAATATAAATAACAATATTTTTTGTTAATAGTTAATGAAAGTTCCATATTACCCATACAAGATGTAAACGAAATTAATATGTTTTGAGGGAAAATTATAATAGTCTTATATAAATATAATGAATCTAATTGGTAAAATAAAATTTTAATCAATGACTTATAATACAACAAATCTTGTTCCATTAACAACATGATGATCTACTTCATCCAATTTCAATTCTATTATATACCTTAGCATGTGTCTTGTTTTTTTATAATCGTATCACAATGATAATTATTATGACTAATTTAATAAATATATTAGATATTAATTAAATAATGATGATTCTATAAAGACAAGATATTACCTACATTCTTAACCTTACATCTATTGGAAAATGATAATTTCATTCGTGTGTATGTGTGGGCTATGACCTCTACAATGCAATACAATTCATTTTTCATGATTTAATTTCATGGGTTGTTATAAAATTGAATTTATTTTATTAAAATGAATAAAATTTCAAAATTAACATTATGGATATGATGGAAGCATATACCCTTTTACCATTCTCCACATACAAAATATTTGCTGAGAATATAAACTAAATATCGTCAATGCATCTAATGTAAATTTAAAAGATTTAATAACTACAAAATTCAATGAAATAAATTAAATAAAAGGAATAATGTTAATGGAATAAATATGAAAAACCATATTAAATTAGTCGTAGAATAATATAATATAATTAATATGTTTTATATAATGTATGAATTAAGTAAGCACTTTAGGTATGTGACTTTTATTTTAAAACAATATATTAAAGTTACCTTTCATACTATATTTAATCCATGCAGACATTCTTTTAAAATTTTCATTTATGATGTTATTTATTATTTAAGGGTATATTATGTCCATTTTTTTTTACTATTTCTAACTTTTATTACAAAGGATAAAAAAAATATTTTTTAACATTTCCCATATAGGTTATTTTAAACTATTAACAAAATAAAAAAAATGTGTTTTTATTATATGTGGACTGAACTCATTTTCACACAATCATATATATTATTCATTTACAAGCATCCTCTAAATGTCAATCTGGGTCTTGAAGGAATATTCTATTATCTCTATTCAAGGAATTTTTAGTTTCAAAACATTTTTTTATGGAAATAGAAATAGTATTCAATTACATGAGATATTTGAAAGTGTTACTGATTATGGGATTAAATGCCAGTTCAAATGAGTTTTATTATTTAATTGAAGTATATATGTTTTTAGAACATTTAATATTAATGATATGTGATCCCAGTAAATTTTTTATGATGAGTGAGCTAGATATAGGTCCCCATGGAATTTGTAAATGTGGAAGAGTTTAAAATGATATGTTATTCCAAAGAGATATGGGAAATATTGTTTTTGGGATTCTATTTAATGATTTTTTGTAAGGGTAAACATAAGTATAAGGTCAAAAGTTACATAAATTATCTACATTAAATAAATTTTACAAATGAAATATTTTGATTTTAAAAATTAAGAAAATGAGATAATTTTTATTAAGAGCATTTATGACCATTTTAAGGTGAATTGATATTTATCATGTATAGGTACTGTTTTGTTAGCATTATTTTCCTAGAATACCTCAGGATTATAAATTTCCCATTATAAATTTTTATGATATTCTTATGAAAAAAACTGAGAACCTATATTGTCTTTAGAGGTAGGTAAATGAATATTTTAAAATAATTTATATTATTAAAAAGATAATCATTATAATTGATTTTTTTAGTTTTAGAAGTTCACTAGTGGGTTTATTTTCTTTTATGTCCATTAATGATATTTTTTCTCATACCATGTTTTAAAACTTTTTAATTGGGATTATAGAATACATGAAATGATAATAAAGTTAATGTTCTAGTAATGTGAGGTACCTTGAATGAAGAAACTATGTCATGAATGATATAGGATTGTGAACATAAGAATCCTATTTTTATGAAAAATACTTCACATTTTGTCTCTATTCCCCATATGTAATATAATGTTTCCTAATCAACTTAAACTCAATAACTAAAATTTTATGGGAATAAAAAAATGTGAAATACTTGACATTGAAGTCATATTTGTGGGTTGGTTATTTTTTGGGTCCATATAGTTGGTATGAGAGAAAGGGTTTAAAAAACATTAAATGTTATGATGATTTATATGAGGATATTTTTAGTGTTTTAGATACCATAATATTTTAATATGTCTATGTTATATATGAAGGAATATATACTCTATTTTAGTATTTTTTATTAGTATAAGAATATTACTCATATTTGGGGAAATATATATGGGGATACAACCCTTGGGTTTAGTATTTGTTTTATGGAAAAGGTTAATTTAGAAAAAAATGTATTAATATATTTTGGATATATGATAACATTTTTTGATAAACATTATGTTTAATATTATCATTAATGGTGATGAAAATATTTTTAACTGGGATAAAGTGTTATTACATTTTTGTAACATTTTTTTATAATATAAAATACCATGGTATTGAAAACAGATTTAGTGAAAATGTTATTAATCTTAATTTTTATTAATTTCACTATTTATTTAACATTACTTGATTAAGGAAAATGAGAATTGAGAAAAAATAAGGGGTTAATTTATAAAATCATACATGTTTTAATTATGGAAAAGTAGAATATTTTAGAGATTATATGATTATAGAATATAAATTTTTTCTATAACTTTATGATGACTTTCTTTTATTTTTAGATAAATGTGAGGTTGTTCTTGAAAGAATATGTGATTGAATATTTATATTTTTTAAAAATTTGTTAGAATATTTTTAAGAACATTAATTAATTTTCACCTATGAAATGATTGAAGATAAATTATGGGTGTTATTGGTTAGGAATTGGATATTATTTTTTTATTTACTTAAATAATGGTTTTCATAGTATTGGATATTACCTAATATTGTGCTATTTTTGGGTTTCGGTTAATGGATAGAAATGTGAGAAAAAATCATCATCTTTTAAATATTTTAATTATATGATAGTTGATTTTAGTTAATAAATATCAAAAAAATCATCATTTATCAATTAGAATATGGTATTATAATAGGTAAAAAACCACTCAAAATAAAACCAAAGTAATTAAATTGTGTTTTTTATTTGAGGAAACCAATTATATATATTTTCATGGGTTCATTGTGTTTATGATAAAATAATCCATCAAACTCAAGAAATAGGATGAGGAAAGGAAAATGATTTCCTTTTACAATCATTTTTTGATATAATGAAGGTCACATTTCTCTTTGAGTAAAATGAATTTTTAGTTCAACTAATATACATTGATGAACAATTTTTTAAATTATTACTCTATTGAGAATAATTTGAATTCTTTAGAGTATAGATTTCTCATCCATGCCGATATTTTTAATCACCTCTAATGTTCTCTTTTATCTGAAATCAAATTAAATATTATTCATAATGACTTTAATATTTCCCATTTTTTATTTTTAAAAGGATTTTATATTATGAAATATTATATTGGGGCTTCAAAAATGGTATATTTAAATGTTTAAATATTTTATAGGTTCATAATCATATGTTTTATCAACAACTCCTTTGAATTGTTTTAAAACAAATATGAGCTAAAATTATGGGAACACAATTCCATTAAGGACAGGGGGTAGAATATAGCATCTTGAGTGTCTTCAAAGAATTTGATAGAGTGTTCCACATGAAATCATGAGCTTAAATTAAAGAAAAATATACTATAAAAATATTATTATTTAGTAATGAAAATTATAACCTAGCTATATGGTTGATAGGTAAGAATTATAGTAATTTAGTTACCAAATATATGTAGAAATATTTTCTATACTAAAATTAATAATGAACCATACATCAATTATCCATTAGATATAAAAGAAGATATAATATTTTTTATGAAAAGATATATTTATATTAAAAATATTTTTATGTGTGATATGTACTGTCATATTAAAATAATAAAATAATCACTATTGATAATTTATTATAAATAAATTAATATATTATATTCTTAATCGATTAAACTAAAGATAATTTAACATTTTTTTTGGTATGGAATGAAATATTGTCATATTATGCTTTAAAAATACATTTACTTAAAAATGTGTTTAAATTCATTTTGTGCCTAAAAAATACTATTAATTTATTAAAAATTTATAAATTTTATTTAATAAATTTTGATTCATCTTTGAAAAAATAATTTCAAAATAATAAAACAATAAAATTTTGTGATTGTACTAAAAAGGTTGATTTTTTGGTGAAATGTGAAAATTATATATTTTTTGAAAAAACTATCATTAATTTTTATTTAATCCAAGTAATTATAATGATACCTTTTGTTTTGTATTTGTTATTAAGTCGTGAAAGTTTCATTTTATTAAATATAATAAAATTAATTCATTAAATCATTATTATAAATTAGTTGTTTATAATATCATTTTTATTCCTAAATCAAGTATTATTCTAAAAACTAATTTTCATTACATTTCACACACACTTATAAAAATTATTCTATAAAAATTTTATAAATTAAATCATATAAAATATATTCCTATTTAATAATCACCATATTTAAAATAATTAACATGGTCAATTTTTTGTTTAGTCATAATGAATAGTGGATATGGAAAAATATTATCAACTTGGTAATGGTTAAAATAGGTTAAATGGATTTAAAAATTTTATATAAGGTCTTAATATCAATAAAAATGTAAAATTAATTTCATTGGATGAGTTTACATCGACTATAATTATATGATATTTTAGAATATGGAATTATGGTACCATAATACTTTGATTATAACTTTTTTATTACTCTAACTAAAGCATAATAAAAATATGTCTATCTCTTTCTTCAAATATATATAGTATTATTTCATCTTGATGAAAGAAAGTTATTAATTTTTTATAAAGGATTATATTATATAGAAATAAAATATTTTCATGATTTTAATTTATATTTGTTTTTTATTTATGGAATAGTTAAATTGATCTATTACGTGATGCTGATAGAGTGTTTATGCAAGCATCAAAACAATCAAGTAATATATTTTAATCACATTAAAATAATTTTTTTTTGAAAAATTATGTTGTTACAAGAATTAATTGGAAACTTATAATTTATAATTTAATTATAAATATGTTTTATATTAATTATATTTATTTAATTAAATTTGTAAAGTCATGTTTTGTGAATAGACCTAGAAATGACCTTAAAGTTTATTTATTACTTAAAAAATATTTTTAGTCATTATAAAATCATAAAAATATTTTTTAAGGGAAATATATGGTAAATTTTATATAATATTTTTAATTTTTTATTCATATTCCACTTTTACATTTTAAAATTACTTTAATGACCCTTAGATATTGAGATATGGGTCATCATGATTAAGATTAAAAGGGTTAATAAGGGGGTTATATTAAGATGTAGGGGTTAAAATGTAACATAAAATAGTAAAAATATTATTGAATGAATTAATTAGATATTATAGTCTTTATCATAAAATACATTGAAATTTTAATCCAATTTTCATGAGTATGAACAATATTATATAATAAATTTTTATGTATTTAGAAGATTTCCTCCCACCACACTACTAAAAGGGAGCCACTTGTCCTATCATATTCAATTATATAGATCCATTTATCCCAAACCAATATTTTAAAAATAACTTCCCAAAATTAGTAACCATGTCTTATAGGTTTTATTCTCATCAAAATAACAATGTATAATGCTTATGGCGTTTTCTAAATGAGGTTTTAAAAAAATAGTTATAACTCTTAACTGAGTGTTTTCCTATTTATTTATTCATCTACATCCTTTAAATACTCTTTTAACATGATGATGTTATAAAATATGTATTTTAAATACACTTAAACATATTTATGTTGATATAAAAACACCTTTTAATTTATTTTTTTATTACATTGTAAATGAAAACTTCACCCGTATATACGTGCAAACTATCACATGTTTGAAGAGATGTGTTTTGTTTTTCATCACCACCAACCATAGTTGTTTAATATGATTAAATAAATGAAGACATAATATATTAATGATATAATTATTATTTTAAAGATAATATATTACTTATGTTCTTACCCTTCTGTACATTGGAAAATGATTGCGTTGTTTCGTCATACAAATGAACCACCACCTCCACAAAGAAGTACTAATTTTTTCATTTAAACCTTAAAATAATTGTATAAAAACAGAATTTAATTTAAAAATATTATTATTATGTAACTACTAATAATCTTGATATGATGTAACCATTACCATTTTGACTATAGGAATCTGGCCAAAGATGATTTGTGAATATGAACTGAATGTCTTTAAGATGTTTGATCTAAACATAACAGATTTTGTAAATTCATTTTCATTGTAAGGAATGAAATACAATTACTAATTATAATGTAATGGGGAATAAAAATTTATTTAGTAAAATTAATAAATAATAAAATTTTATTATTCTAGAGTTATATAATTCATGAAATGATTCAGTACTCGTGGTAAGAGACATTCTTTTAAAAATCCAATTTTAATGTTTTATTTCCAACAAGTTCTCTTCAATGTTCAATATCATTAAAATGTATAAATAATGTTATTATTTATTTTTAAAAATTTTATAATGGTTATTTTCATTATTTTTTTAATTTCTTTATAAAGAAATAAAGAATAATATTTTTAATGTTTTGTGTATGGGTTTTTTTTAATCTTTCAAAATTAAACAAAAAGAATATTTTTTTATCATATATGAAAAAAAACCATACGTACCATCATAGAGTTTTCAAATTTTCAATATTCCAATACAAGTTAATATTGATTTTAAAATAATACTCAATTATATTTCATAAGGTAATTTTTATTTTTATAATGTTTTTCAATAGAAATTTTAATTTATTATCTTTTATATAAGACATTGGAATGTGTTCTTACTTATGTGAAAATTTTCAATTCAAATGATTCATATGGGTTAATTGAAATATATATATTTTTAATTAATTCTATAATTGTTGTAAATATTATCTAAATTTTGGGTGTGCCATATAAATATTTTCTAATGGGTGATATCAATATATATCTTCAATGAAATGGGTAAAGTGACTAGGTTTACCCATGATATGTTACACATAAGAGATGTTGGAATTATCTATTTAGGTGATTCAATTTTAAGTGTTATTATAATGTTGAATGTAAGGATAGTTTTCCATGGTTGCAATATGAAAATTTTTCAGTATGTTTTTAATATAAATATTTGGATTTTAGAAGGTATGAAAATGAAAATTATTTATAAGGAAATATTATGATATTTTAAAGGGGAAATATTGTTTTTCATTGAATTGAATTCATGAGTTTTCATGTGTTCCAATAATTCCACGTGATTATTATTTTTCTTTTACGATTTGTTATGAAATCATTATTAAAAATGATTATAAATTACGTTTTTATAGGCACATGTAAAAGATTATTTGATCTCAATGTTTACTATGAAAAAGGTAATATTCATATAGATTTTTTAGTTTTACTAAGAGACTCATGGGTTTATATAAATTTATGTAAATTAATGAGGAATGTTTTTCTCATACCACATTTTCAAATTTTTTTGAAAGGGTTACTGTTTTATCACTGATGTTAATAAATTCCACCTTATTATTATGGGTATTACCTTGAATAAAGAAAGTGTGCCATGAATAAAAATAAATTGAACTTAAAAAGCCTATTTTTGTGGAAAAAATGAAACTATTTTTAATTTTTCCCTATAAAATGTAATAGTTTTTCTAATTATTTAAAACTACAATATTAAATGACCATGGGATTATAAAAATGTAAAATAATTTGTTATAATTAAATATACATTTTTTATTCTATTTCTGGTCCTTATAGTCCCACCGAAATATATCATTATTTCATATCATTTCCAGAAGTTTATCTTTACATCTCAAAAATAATCCCAAATTCTTAAAAATGGAAGGTTTCATAACTTTGAGGATTAGATAAAAAAATCATTTTGTGATACTTGTGAACATTTATCTATTATAAAACCACACTATAATCTATTATGTAATTCGAATAAGTTATTCTTATATTCTTATCATATGGAATGATAACATAATAAAGGAGTGATATCAGATCCTTAGTAAGGTAAAAATCATGTACATTTCAAAAAGGGTTATATCATTAGAATATGAGAAAACATGAGATGTCTTAAAATATATGATTAAATAAATATGGGACAACATGATTATCCATATTTTATGACAGACATGCATGTGATTTCAATTTAAAACACATACTAAGGAATAAATGTGTGAGATAATAAACATGACCAATGTATCATAATCATATGAATAGAAAATTTAAAGTTTTATTAATTATATTAAACCATAAAAATTTTATGAAATGAAAATGGGCCCATGTCCAAAAAAAATCTTCGAATAAAGCTTTACACGGTATTGTCTTCGAATAATCATGTGAAAAAAGACATTTGAGATCATTTCAGCACATAATCCTGAAAAAAATGTATACACTATAATATACACACCAAATCATGTCATAAAATCTATATAGGATCATGTTCTTGAACAGTAAAATGAATAAATAATAACAAAATACAATCCCTAAAAATTTTTCTCTCAGAAGATATAAAAACATAACAAATGTATTAGAGGGAGATATATGACCTAAAATATTATTAATCTATACATATGTGAGGAACAAAAAATAAATCATTTATAATATCATAAGTAACCCTTGGAATGAAAAATGTGTTTCACAACATTTAATGTTTAATCACTAAAATTGACCTCAATAAAATAAAAATTTGATACCAAAAAATTTAATTATAAAATGAGTATATTTAATAATAAAATATAGAGTGTTGTTCATGAAAACTATTTTCTATATAAATAAGTCCTTCAGATAAATATTGGAAAATATAAAAGAAATAATAGAAGTGTTTTTAGAAAACAAATTCACATTATTATAATAGTAGATGTTGTGGATCATTTTGAAATTTCATTTATAGATAGTTTACTTTTGAGAAATTTAATAAAAGACAATTTCAAATTCATTATTTGGAAATAAATATCAATAAATAATCCTTAAAATAGAAATAAATGTTTTAAAAACAGATTTAAGAATATTTTGAATAAATTTACATTTAAAAAGATATTAAATAAAGGGGCCTTGAAAATTAATATTTAAAAAAAAAGGGTTATGTGAAAACAATATAAAATAAATCATAAATAACAGATCCTCCAAAATGATATAAAGGTTATCAATAAGATATGTGGAGTAGAAGATAAAATATTTTATTTTGAAAGGATAAATTGTTTTTTTTATTTTTTAATAGATTTTTTGAAAACCATAATTTCCAAATGGGTAACAAAATATCCTTTTAAAAAATTTATTAAGAAAATATGAATAGGGATGTGAAATTGTGGTTATAAAGGATGATAATTATTGAAAAAAATATAATTTTGATAAAATAAATCAAGGATGAATATTTTCATTAAAAGTTTAAGTTTACCATATATATAAATAAAAGGAATAATGAAATAAAATATTATAATGGTCAAATCCAATCATGGAAAAATAATTTCAATAAGAAGCATTATAACAAAATGAAGTGTGTTGAGTTAAAAAAACCCTACCAACATTGGTATTCTTTGAAGTGAAATCTATTTGAATAAACAATATGATATGTATCTTAAAACAATAGAAATTACATCAATATTGAACATGTAATTTATTTTTTGGTAATCACACAATTTTAAATATATCTAAGTTCATAATAAAAAATATTTCTCAAGAAGTTAAAATTTCGTGAAAGGAGACCTTACATTATATTACCTACTTACATGGGAATACTCTAACCTCTAGTATAATAAAAATAAATATAAAAATAAATTATTATAGATCATTATTTTTATATAAATTAATTTCTAAAATTATATTATATATATTTTCTACATGTATATTAATTTGTTATTATCGATTCTCGATATCAGGAGTGAGTAATCGTGATCAATTTGAACTAGTTTCATAATAGTTGTTTTATTATTAGTTATTCATAAATTTTTAATAATTAATTGATTATTAATTATGGTATATTTTTTTAATTATTCCTTATTTCAAAATTCATTAGGTGAAAGACATGGAAATGGTTTAGGAAAAAGGAAGTTATGATGAAGTAGTTCAAGCGTGTTTAATGGTCAAAAATAGATATATTATTAAATTTATTAAAAGTAAATAAAACAATTATAGAACAATTATAACATATTAAATAAGTTTTAATTATATTATATTACCATTATATAAATTTATTTAATCATTTACGGTTTAAACATTAAAACATCATTCTGGTAAGTGATAAATATCAATCGTAATTACAACATGTTATAATAATTTTTAAATAAAGGAAATGTTTTCATATAATATTAATATAACATTTATATAATCCTAATAATTTCATAAACATAATTTACCTTCATTAATCCCATTCTTATATCCATAATGTAGCACGATCATGACCAAAGAAATTTATTGTTTGTAGAGGTCGTAGTCTGCCATACTCATGATTAACGATTCCATTTATCATTGAATAAGATGGAATTGAGGTTTATTATAAATTATAATTTCAAAATTATTATTTTGAAATATTACATATATTCACACCTAAAATCTATCATATTCATAAAACATGAATGGTTGTGATAAAAAAATGGACAACATCATTTCATGGTGGTGGTGGTCCACATCTACACAATATTGATGTTTTTGTTGTATAACTAAGTGGATGTAAGTGAATGAATAGTGGTTGATATATTAATAAAATAAAAATTAATCATACTAATTATATATATGTTATGATATTACATTGGTTATAATATAATTTGACATGAAAAATTAATAAAAAGGTATGGATTATATAATACTAGCATTGAGAGCCCATATTTTCTATTGAATGTATCATTGGAAATGAAGCTATTAGGTGAAATAATTGAAACACTATTATTATATTAATTATTTAGGTTTCTATTTCAAAAATCAGTGAATAGTTTCAAGATGAAATTTTATGGTATATGTGTGTCATGTGTTGGTGGAACTACTACCCATTTCTAAATGAAGAAATTAGATCTTCTATGAATAAAAATTATTTTTCAGTAATAAAATTAAAATATTTTTCCGAAAATTGATCCAAAATTGGTAACTAATGGTCTTCCATGTTATATAAGTTTGATAAATCCTATAAAATTCATTTTAATAAAAATTAATATATTTCAATCCTTTTATAAATTTATTTTTAGATTTCACCATTAGGGTTTTTACCATGATAACTTGTTTTTATCCAAGTAATTTATATTTAATTAAAAATAGAAAGAAACTCATTTTAAATTTTCTGGGTGTGATTAAACTAAATTTAGTTACTTTACAATATAATTACATTTTCATATAAGAAACAATTAACTTTTAAATTAAAACATTTAAAAGAGAAACATTTTGTGTAGAAAAATGTTTTATTCACCATTAAGTGTCCTTAGATATATATAACTTTAATTACCAATGAAATAAGTGATAAAATATTTCTCTAAATATGGAAATATAATATCATCATCTTTATGAAATATACCATTTTAATTCATTATAAAATAATTACACAACCTTAATAAAAAAACAAATTTTAAATAACCCTTTCACAATTGTCATTAACATTAATCCCAACAATCATTCTTCATACCAAAAATGAAACCTAATAGACTACATAACAATAAAAACCTGATCTATGAAATTAAAATCATTTTATACTTAATTTTATAATATTTTAAAACAACTTTTTTAAATAAATGAAGGATAATTATATTTAAAGTAATATATTAGTTATTATTTGAAAAACTTTGAACACATGATTCATAAAATTAATATATTATTTTAATATTATTCATTTTACTTTATAATTATTTATATATTTTAAAAAGGTTTCAATAACTATTAATTAACTCTCATATAATCAAAATTTCCCTAAATTTGCAGTATTAAAAAAATCAGCATTTTTTATTATTCACATAAAAAACAATTATTTTGCTAAGGAATTTTAATAAATTGTGTCTTGATCTTTGACTAAGGAATTACCTTGGAAAAAAATAATATTACTAAATTATCAAAAACTAACATAAGTATTATTTTGATATATTAAATTCAAAAATTATTATTATTTTTAAAAAATTTAAATTCTAATATTTATAAATTTATCATTTAAATGTTAATAAAATATACAAATAAAAATTTATTAATTAACAATGACTATTTAGAAAATGTAATGTGTTCCTAATAATATTATGTACAAATTACTACTTTATTACTATCATTTTATTTTATGGAATATTTTATATTATTAAAAATTATTAATAAAATATATTTTCTAGTTATTTTTGTTTAGTGTTTGATGTGGTGAATTATATCAAACAATGTATTGATTTAAAGAAAAACATAATCTAACATATTGGGGTATTACATTTTCTCACCATAAATAAATTATATCACCAATATTTTAATTATTAATTAATATTGAAACTAAAAAATGCTATCAATGTGATATAAATTACTCATGATATAATTTACAAGTTGATATCAATAAAAATAGGAAGTAAATATTTTCCCCTCATAATAGGTCAATCCTAATATTGTTTTTTTCTAAAATCATTTTAGATATACATACATCATGATTAGTTACCACAAATACTAAAATAGAATTAGTTCTCCAAGAGTAATCATAGTTATCCATACAATGATAGATGATCATAGGTCAGTTTGAAATATGAAATGTGATTTCCCTATTTTGTGGATTACTATGGATTCTAGGTGGATATTTCCAATTTATTTTCAAAATAACATTTAATTAATCTAATAAATGGATAATAAGACTCTCATAAAGCATATTTAAAAAGCGTAAAATTGAGATATATTAATAATATAAGTTCTTCCTTGGTAAAATAAATTCACTATGGTGTTGAGTTTATTCTTTTGGAAAATACCTAGGCCTACTAGGGTTGATTCAACTAGAATCCAATTGGATATCAAAGAAATTTGGAATTAATGGTGAGTGTAAATTTTAACATTATTTTTCATTACCAACATTAAATACTAGTGAACACATTTTTATCCCTATTTCCTAGGTTTAATAGGTTGTGGTTGGTTTTCATCCTTGTTACCTATTAGATTTGGTAATTGTTTTTCATAATGACCTGAATTCAGAAATTTGAGGCATTGGAAATGATTCACCTCCTTTTCATTGATTTAATTATTTACATAATATTGAAAATTGTGAGTTTTACACATATTACTTAAACACATAAAAAACGTTCTAATTCCACCAATACATTCCCTACTGTTCTTCCTCCTACAATTTTGACATGCTAAAGGTTATATATTCATTATTTTATTATATTCATCACTCTATATTATATGAAACACCATCCCGATCTTATATTGTTTTTTTGATGTCTAAAAAGACTAAAAATAATAATCATAAATCGAAAATATTTTTTGAGAATAACTATATGATTTTCAACAGCAACTTATATCCCATTTGGTTGTTCATTTATAGAATTACAACATTTTATGTCACTTAAATTATTAAATTTTTTCCTCCTAACTCCATTCATTTCTAAAGACAGATGAAGTTAATATAGAGTGATGAAAAATCAACACTATAAGATAATTACTTTAATATAATTATAAAAAAAATCGACCAAAAATATATTACTCTTCCACATTATTAAATTGGATTTTACTTCACCCTATGTTACTCCCTATTGAATCCAAGTGTCTGTAGGTTTGGTTCTCTCATATTAATAAACCAAATTACATAAAAACAAATTATTCATAATTACATGTAAATGGAATTTTATTAACACAATTGTCCCACCAGGATTTATAAAACAATATTTATTTATTATTTTTATTATTTGTATTCTCTTTTTCAAATCTTTTTCGAAGTGCGGGATGATCCGGATTAAATTTTTTAATTTCTGCTGATAAATTAATATTTTAGGTGTGGTGGTTTTCGATGCACGGGCGGGGCATGGTTGAAGCTGCGCAACTTTGATGGGTCATCGTGCGACCACCCCGGTTCACTGCACGACTTGCCTGAGGATCAAGGCGGTTAAATAAATGTATTAAAAAATAGAAATCAAATGAAATTAAGAATTTCAATGAAAATTTAAGAAGTTTTTTTAATGATAATAATAATAATAATAATGTTTGAGAATATTAATATTATTAATTAATAATAAAAAATTTATTAAGTTGTTATTAATATTGTAATACTTATTATTATTCTTACGGTTTTAGTTTATGAATAATAATATTAATAATATTGATAATTTCCCTTAGTATTATATTATTTTTTTGTTTTTTTTAGATTTTATTTATTATCTTTTATGGTAGGGTTTGGAGCCCCCCCTATTTTTTCCTAGTTCGCGACTCCCTCTACCCCACCGGAACTCCTCGCGCCACACCCCATTCTCCTGCTCGACGCAGCATCGTGCCACCCTCCTGGCACATCACCCCCTTGCCTTGTCTGAAGAACCCCAGCGCCCCACCTTGCCTTGTCCGACGAACCGCAACACCCCCATTTTTCTGTCTTAACAGGTCGCCGCCCAAATCCCATCCGGCGGCGCCCTCCACTTTGCGCAGTGGCCTCTAGCGAAAACCTGTTACCGCTGACCTCCCCGCTCCCGTCATGCCCCCCCCCCCAGCGTTTCCTCCTCTCGACGAGTAGCTCCAGCAAACCACCTGCGCGCCGCCCCAAACGCACCCCTATCCAAGCTCATGTAGTGCTGTCGGTCTCCTACTCTTCTTGAAATCTCTAGATGACGTCTTCTAAGACTTCTGGTGTTTTATCCACTCAGTGAACAACTTCGGAAAACCACCGGGACACCACCCCTCTTCACTCGTACATCCTGCGGGTTGTCCCGCTGCCTCACCCGAACTTGCATCTCCACTCTTTTCCTATTGTATTTCCAGCACAACACATCCCCGGTGACACCAATCCCATCCTATTAAGTTCCTATTTATTTTTTACTTTGATTTTCGTTCCTTCTAGAGGGTATGAAGTTCATTTAGGAGATGTTTTTTAATCTTTATTTTGTTCAAACTATTGTTTTAAGGTCCAATTCCATTTTCTTGCGGTGCATGTGGCGTGCGGTGGAAGTCTGCGGATTATTTGTGAATTATACTACACGAAGGTAGGTGGTTCCTTGATTAATTATTATTTTATTAAATAATTTTCAAGTTTGATTAATTTATCATATTATTTAATTAATTTGTGTATTGTAAAATAGTTTCTTTTTAACATTTTATTAGTATTGAAACTGTTTAGTATATTGTTTATATAATGCGTGTGTTTTCTACTGAGAACTCTGTTGGTGATTTTTAAATTGCGTGATTGACATATTAATTTGTGAAAGTGCTGAGAACTGTAATTTTTTACATGGCTTCTTGGGCGTTTGGTTATAAAAGATGGTTTGTGTGGGTTTTATGGCAAACTCCAAGGGATTTATTTTAAATTGTTTTATGAAACTTTATTTCCATCTTATGAAATTGTGTGGTTTATGCAATTGTGTTTTTTTCATATGGTGTACGGTTTTTCCACCAAACTATTTGGGCGGTGTAGGTAACACTTTATAATTTTATTTGAGTATGTGTAATGTTTGAATGCATTTTAATTTAAAAATGTTTACTTTAGTTTGTACGAAGACATGTGACACCCTTTTTCTATTGATTTATATTTTTATTATGGTTTACTTAATTATGAAAATGGTGTAAAAGGTGTTTTCCAAATGTTTTGGTGTGAACGTTATTTCAAAATGGTGTTTACTTGTGTAAGTGGTGGTTTTTTTAGTGAAGAGTGTCTTTTGAATTGTGCAGATGGTTTAATCGAGTGTGTTACCTTTTCTGATTATTTTTTGAAAAGATTTTGTTGTGCGTATGGTTTTAAAAGTGGGTTTGTGTGTGCAAATTGTGATTTTGCATGTGTAAGTACCATGTTATGATTTTATGCATTATTGTGACATGTTACAGGAACTTAAAATTTGTTTGAGCACAAACCGGGATGCCCAAGTAGCTATGTGGGTGGAAAAGACTTGTGGGATAGTGTTCCAGAGGTGACTCGACCCGGTTTCACTGGAAGGACTGAAGATTGCAACACTAATTAAACATATGCCTTCTTGAGGGTCGTGGCCTTCTAAGCCTTGTTTTCTGAGGGTCGTGGTCTTTTAAGCAATTTTTTCTGAGGGTCATGACCTTCTAATCCACATTTCACTGAGACACAAATATCTAACGGCCCAAGTAAGCTAACACCCACGAGGCCTCTCCCATATTAGTGCTCATTGGTTACTTTATGCTCATCAGTGTGACACATTAGTTATTTTAAAAGGTAAGGGTGTGTGTGTTTTAATTTAAGTTGTTCCATTTGAAATTATTTTCTTTAACCATATATTCATTAAACATGTGGAATCATTTACTTATTTTATTTAATTATTATTGCAAATGTATTTGTTATTTAATAATATGCGTGGAAACTTTAATTGGGTGACGTCCTACTAGGATCTTTGATCAAACCCTACATACACCTTTGGGTGTATGTAGACCTTGTTCTGTTTGTATTCTAGGTTGAGGTATTGTGCTCAGCGATGGGGTTTTGGTCGTTGATGGTCTTCTCGTGCATGTTCGTGTTTGTGGTATGAGGATATTTCACCTCTCTTGTTGCTTGAAGGTTTGAGTTAGAGTTTGTTTCTTTTGTTTTTATTTATTTTTGGATGTTGGGTCAAGTTGTAAACCTTTAAATTTTATTTTTGTTTAAGGGCCTATTTGGTTCCCAGTTCACAGTTTTATTTTATTTAACTTTTTAGTGTTTCTTTGTTTACTATTTCGGGTAAATCATTCCCATGTGTTAGTTTTGATACCCGGGAACTTGTGCCAGCCTATGGGGATTGGGAATGCCCTATGGGCTATGTCGCGGACCGGGATGGGTGCTGGGTCAGATGGCGACCCAGCATGGTTCATGATAAAATGGAATCCGAGGACGTTTTCTCTCTTGGGTCATGTTCTGTTGGAATAGAGTCACGGTAGATTGGAGCTAAGGTTATTAGGACTCGACATTCTGGATATGAGTAAGGTGCCTGGATAGAACACCTCATGGTGGGACTCGAGTTACTAGTGTAAATTGAGGTCTGTTTGAGTCTTTGTACCCTATGGTTAATCTTGTTTAGGGAAAACGAAAAGAGAGTAGGTTTAGTGGTCTCAGTGAGCTCACAGGGCCTGGTAAGCCTTGTGGAGCTGGGGATATTGTCCTAGAATTCTCTCTGTGGAGGTGGCGTAATTGGCGTATGGACGCCAACCATATGTCCCAGTCACCCACTAATGCCAGTTCCCTCTTGCATCATTTCTGGTCTCGTTGTTTTTGATTCATGGAAATATGGTTTTTTAAGAAAAAATGATTTGGTCTTGGAAAATGTTTCGAAATGAATAACTTTAAAAAGTAAATTATGTATGAGGTTTGAAAGGTGTGGGTTGAATGTTTTGGTTTTGAAAAAAATGGAAATTTCTGATTTTGATCCTTGGTGTTCTCGAGGGAAACAACATGCATGAGTGTATATGGGAAGAGAAATGGTCAATGGAAAGAGAAGATGAATTCCTGGATGGATATGAGGTGGGTGTCGGTGCGGCATGGGAACATGCATGTGCAAGGCCCATGGGACACCATTGGTGTTTGTGGGACCCACTATCTTAGCTTATTTTTAAAATGTTTTGTTAAATGAGAATTTGGTGTTTTAGAAAAAAGTGTTTTCGGGGGTTGTCCTTGTGTTTTTGAAATGTTGGATGTGAGGCGTTTCGAGCCAAGAATCTTTTTGAAGGATTTTTTTTCTTGAGTTTGAATTCTTATTTGTAAGTTGGTATACAAGCGTGTAGTTGGTGAATTATTTTGAAAAGTTCTTCGAGAAGGCCTTGCAGTGGACCCCCTACCTATTTGGTGTTCTCTTGCCGTATTTATTGGCCATTGGACTAGTTTGATTGGGTCTGTGGTCCTCTTCCTTGACTGGTGCACGCCCCCATAAAGCAATAATGTGCGATTGATGTTCAGCCACAGGTAATTTGTCATTGGCCGACCCTCCAGTTGATTAAAGCGAGGACACTCCCTTTTAGTGATAATACTAAGTCCATCCCTTCACCTTTTCTATTAAGAGGATCCTCTTGCAGTGGGATGACAAATGAAAGGGGAGTTGAAGGGAGTTTTTGTCTCTTTGAGTTGTTTGAGTCGTCAGGTATGATGTTTCACACCATTGTTTCTGAAGGTTCCCCTAGAAACAATGAAAGGAATTCCAGCAGGGAAGAGTGAAGGAAGTTCAGAATTTTCAGTGTTGACCAGTGTCTTGATGGTATTTGTATTGCTTTAATTGGCTGCAAGGGTCATTTTTGGTGACATCATACAGCGTGAGTCTCTTTGAGGAGAAAGGGTGGATTTCGCAGGGTCCTTCGGGAATCCATGTTTTCATAGGTGCATGTCCTTTCAGGGAGCTTTAATTTTTCTGTTTGAAGGGGAGTGTTTGTCGTGCATCTTTCCTTCTTAAGTTTCTTGATTAAGGTGAAATGCAAGGCATGCAAATTCCTTTAAACCCCTATTTTATTGAATGTGTCACGAGCGATTAGTTAGATGTCATGGTGTGTTGTGTTTGCTAGTGTTGTCTTGTTTGTGGTATGGTTGTGTGTGCCACCAAAAGGGGAAGCTCCATTTGGTAGTCTCCAATACCTGACTGCGAGGCAGGAGATGCTTCAAACATCAGGGCTCTAGCCATAGGCCTTAGAGTGAAGCTGACAGTTGGTCAGGAAACCTAGGAGTGTATGTGACCCCAACCTTATTTCTGTCATCAATATTTAAGGGGAAAGAGGTTTAAATTGTCTTCTGTGTTCATTCCAATCCGACAACCCATCTAGGTGCATGAGGTTTTCTGTGGATACGAGGAGTCATGGTCACCTTGTACATTAAAGTCCCGATGGATGCATCTCCACCAGAGGTAATCTCTTTTACTAGTCCTTATGAGGTCTGTTTGGGGGAAAACGGTCCCAATTTTGAATAGTGATCATCAAGAATGTGGAGATGTCGGTTTTTATTGTGTCAAGCTTTTGATTACCCAGTAGTCGAGCCCCTACCTCCCCACCCTTTGTGGTGCGGTGTTTGGTCACTATCAGGAAAATTTTCGAAGTTTCTGTAATTCTCGTCAGTTTCTAATGGTGTTGAGACCCACGGTGGGTCTCCCTCAAATTTCTCTAGAATGAAACGGGTTGGGTCTTCTTCATAAGGGTGGGGAACCCATTTGGGCCTCGTTGTGTTAGTTTACCAGTTTCATCTCAGGTGTTGGTATGTTTCTAATGGTGGGGAGCCCCTTCAGGATTTTCCCCAGTTGGCCTTTTAGCTATATTCCTAGAGATGAATCAGTGGTAGGTGATAAGAGTATTCGTTAGACGTACTTGTTCTTGTTTGTTCGTTGTAGTCAAACGATGTGGTTTTCTTTCATTGGTGCTCGAGGTGTTTTGGTTTTTGATGTTGGTTTCTATGGGTGTGAGAGTTCCTATCCTTGATTAATCCACTAGAGTTGTTCTGGATATTTGGGATGAGCGACACATATCAGGAAGTCTTTATACGAGTCTCTTGAGGTTTTAATTTAATTTAATTTCTCTAAGAATGATGTGTTTTCCTCCTTTCAATTTCTTTTTGTGTGGATCCTCTTTGAACCTTAATGTTGTGCCGTTTTCTACTTTGGTTCTCAGCCTTAGTTGTGGATTTCTAGGGATGGAAAGCTATATAGCGGGGAGAATTGTCACACCCGGATTTCTAAAAAAATATTTATTTATTATTTTTATTATTTGAATTCCCTTTTTCAAATCTTTGTCGAGGTGTGGGATGAGCACGATTAAAATTTTTACTTTCTGCTGACAAATGAATATTTTAGGTGTGGTGGTGTCTAACGCACTGGTGAGGCATGGTTGAAGCTGCACGACATTCATGGGTTGTCACACGACCTCACACGGTTCACCGCACGGCTTTCCGGATGATCAAGGCTATTAAATAAATGTATTAAAAAAATGAAAAAAATGAAAATAATAATTTTAATAAAAAATTAAGATGTTTTTTAATTAAAATAATAATAATAATGTTTGAGGATATTAGTATTATTAATTAGGAATATAAAATTTATTAAGTTTTTATCAATATTGTAATACTTATTATTATATTTAAGGTTTTAGTTGAATAATAATAATAATAATATTATTGATAATTTCTATTAGTCTTATTTTATTTATTTATTTTTTTTGTTTTGTTTTACTTTTTTTTATTCTCTTTTAGGGTAGGGTTTTGTAATGCCCCGACCCCAGTTACCTAGAGTCGGTGCATTATTACATAACATTGGTATGATTACAAAGAATCACGTCCCAAAGGACCGATCAGTTTAGCAGTCTTGGAAACAATAGATACATTCATAAAGTTTACATTACATCATAAAAATGAAAACTACAACAACATAGACTCCATAGTCAACTCTCATATCCCACATACTATCCCTGTAGGTCATTCATAAATTACTTCTTCACATCCTGGGAAAATAAAACATTGAAAGGGGTGACCTCAGATGCTTAGTAAGGATAAAAATATAGTGGAAACTTTCATGAATAAACATAAACATTTAAGGCAATGTATAACTAAAACAAAATCCTTTTTAAACTTGAACTTCAGCATAATATACCAAAGAAAAAAATCAAATAATTCCATTTACTTACTCGCATGGATATTATACTAGTCTAATAATCAGATGCAATATCAATAACCAATTTCATAATGGCGGAATGCATAATTCCAGACTATCATCACCACGTAGCCAAGGCCTCGTGCCACGACTACAAATAAGATTTTGTCAAGGCCTCGTGCCAAGACACTAGTTTGTCTCATGAGACCTACTGATGCATCGAGGTGCTATAGCAGGCTCCACCCATCACTTATTAAGTCCAATGCATTCCTCATATGAACAGGTTTAAACATAACATAAACATTCGTATTAAAACTGGCATACTAAATGTCAATACTTTCTTCATAAACCATGAATGGTATAGAAATAAAACATCCATAGTCAAACATATCACAAAACCTTCAATATAATATGGAAGTTTTTTATCATAATAAATCAACTTCAAAAAAGCTTAAAATCCATCAAAGGATGTTGACATAGATGAAATCAAAACAATTTTAGAGAAATATCTCTTTCTTGAAATTATTTAAAAGTCTCACATTTATAAAGGAAGTAATTTAAAAGAGATTTTTGAATCAAAGTGTCCCATAACACTTTGAAACTTTTTAAAAGAAATATCATTTCAAAACATTCATTTCCATATAAAAAAACCCTCAAGATCATTTTGAAAACATGGACATTAATTAAAAAGATTTAGAAATGATAAATCTTTAAAACATTTAAAATTCTGATCTTGATAAATAGTACCTTTCACAAATTCATAAAATATTTATTTTGAAATCATTTAAAAGTCACATAATTATAAAATAAAACATTTACTTTGAAAATACTCTTATAAGCTTGTAAGGGAATCTTCTAATATTTTATAATGGCAGAAAATAGCCACACCCGCCGTATAAGTTAAAAAAAGACATTCTTACCTTAATTCTATCGAAAAGGTTAAAAAGGACCTTGTTTAGAAAATGACGGAAAGATTCCCTTATAAACCTCTTATAAAAAGTCAAACAAGGGTATAAATGACTTTAACCCATATTCTGTAAAATATCAAGAATGTTTTGAAATACATTTTTAAGAAACATGGATGTGGATGATAAAGAAGTCTCAGTAGATAATTACATATAAACAACCTCGGATAATGAAGAGATTGTAAAATAAACCCTTAACAATTTGGTAACATACGAAACATACAACACATGAAAGATTTATCATACAATGAATATGTAAATACACATAAATTAAATTTTATTACACAATGAATACAATTATGGGTAGTACATACACCACACGAAGCTAATAGTGGCAATATGGCATGAATCACATGAGAATAAGGAGTGGGATGAAAACCCCTTACCTTGAACTTTTCCTTAGTCGATGGTATGTTAACCTTTGGTATAATAGTTAAAACATTGTTATTAAATTATACAAGAACCATATACATAATTATGATATCATATATGATCTTCTAATAATGCTTTGTTAATAATACTTTAGTATTATCGTCATTTCGGGGGTTAACATACTCATTTTCTTTTATATGTTTTGTTACATAAGTCGTATTTGTTATGGATAGGTTGTATATTATTCATATCCAGAATGATATAAAGTTCTTGACCATTAATTTTTATCATCAAATGGGAATTAGTCTTGAATGGATACGATGGGGAATTAATCTCATCGTGTTCGTGGAGACGGTATTCCGTACGTACGCATGAACGCTACTTCCATTTCATTTTTTATTTTAAAAGGAATCAAAACCAAATTTTACATAGGTAAACAATTATTAAAGTATAATATAATATCATATATTTTTTACTTAAGTTCATTAACACCATTCTTTATACGTTCCATGTATGGTATGAACGAGTCATATCACTTTGAGGGGGCGGTAGTCCGCACTTCCTCAAATGAAATTATAGTATATATATACAACTTGAAACAAATAATGGTATGATATAAAATGAAATTACAGAAGATTATATATAAAATAAATATCATAAATATCATATTTAATTATAGTGTCATCATAATGGCCACCATGAGAGGTGGTAGGAGATAATTGAACAATCAACGCTTCATGAGGCGTTTGGTTGCCATCCACAGAAACATTATGTTCTTCACCCATTAGATGGATGTGTGTGTAAGTGTAGTTCTAATAATTCTAATTACAATAACCTAGTATATTTAGGATACTTTTTTTTGTTACAAAAGAAAATAAAAAAGAAGAGTTTAGGGGTTGGAGAAGTAAAATAAAAGAAACGAAGCTAAGAGAAATCGTTACATTTGATTTGTGTAACTCCCTTTGGTTTGAAACAAAAAGGACTCTTGAAGTGCCTGATGCCTAAGGTAACGATTCTAAGAGGAGTAGAAGGATGTAGGGAGCATAATTGGGCAGAGGTTAGATGAGCCAAAATTCTTGAGAGGTGTGAGTAATTGGTTAGAAGTGGTGTCCTTTTATAAGGAGGAGGAGGGGCTCTTTAAGAAAATCTTGAAATATTATTATATAATAAATTCATATTCGGTTTCTAATGGCTCCAAATTAGATTATTTAAAGGGTAAGGTGGATATGGGTCGAAAAACACTCAACCAATCGAATTTAGACAGGTTTGGGTCATTATATTAACCTTATCTTTTAGTTTTAACTCTCGGCTAATTAGTTTGACACTTACCATGTCACATTGTATTTTTATATTATATAGTTAATAAACATACTATATACCTCCATGCGACCCCCTAGTGGTCCATTAATGATACACCTATCATGATATAAGTCTCTTGGACGAACCTTATGTTTTTAGGAATAGAATATAAATTAATAATATAATATTTGTTTTAAAAACTCATTTATGTCAATTTTGACACTACTCAATAATTTTTTTTAAAGTCTTAAAATCTTTATTAATTCAAAAAAAATTCATTTAAGCAATTCTAACCTGTCATATTAACCAATATAATTAGTTTCTGTCATCAAAACTTTCAAATTATATTTATTTTAACATTTATAATATCAATTGTTTGATTCTTTCATTAATAATGAAAATACTGAATCATTATTGTGTCATATATATTTTTACTTTTTCAATGTTTAAAAATTATAAATAAAATATCATAATTTAGGAAATAGTATTATATTTCTAATGAATAATTATAAAAAAATATAACATATATAACCCTATGTAAAAATTGTTTTGCTAAAATATATAAGCTTATGTCAATTTTGTATTTACTTTAAATTAATTAATATATATTGTCCCTATCACCTAAAAGTGGCTCCATGGGGTCCCAAAACCAACCCAAAGATGCCCATGGTCAGACATGTATCCACCAATAAGGTTAGGACACGTTTTAGGCTAATTTATTATTATTATAATATTATTTTTTTAACCCTTATTTACCTTATTTACCCTTTAACCATGGTAAATAATATGATTACCGAAATAATTATTCAAAATATCTAAAAATAAAAGTTACCTATTTACAAAATCTGGAAATCCTTATTCAAAATATGGAATCCATTTTTCTAAATTCAAAACACAGAAATGGCATAAATTAATTCCCGCTGTCAAAACAAAAAGCGTGTTTTTAAGATATAATAAGTATCAAAAGATTGATACTTGTTTATGTCCGGTTTAATTTTTAAATTATGTCCAATGACCAAAATTGTATTAAATAGTAAAAATATATTCTAAATGTACTTTAAAACCACTCAAATTCATAATTTATTACTATTAATTATTTTTATTAAAAAAGTTGTTTTTAATTAAAATTTATTAATTTTTACTATTCATAAAAATATAAAAGTTTTCCGAATAGTACCAAAATTTCACCCTAGGATAAATTCGATATTCCAAATCAAAAAATGAAGTCAATTTTGAGAGATATAATTTATAAAATTTCAAAAATTGGGTATTACTATTCATAACAGCTACTTTGATTGGTTGTGGTGTGTTAGAATCTCGAAGTTGTGTACCACACACGCCACTGTATTATTCAAAGAGAAGCGTACCATGGAATCTTGGGGTGTTAAATTCTCCCCTCCTTCAATAAATTGCATCCTCAAAATTTTAAATTGTTCTTCGAAAATAAAAGGTTGAAAATAGAAAGTATCTTTGTGGGAAAACCCAAATCGGAAATTGGGTTAATAAAATTTAGTCTTAATAAGAGGAAAAGAGAAATGAAAGGGTCACCACCAAATTATGATCTATATTAGGATAATGTTGGTGGAAATTAGAGACTTGTAATTTGAGGAAAACCTAAATATTTATAGGGTGTGATTGAGGTCATCATTCACAAACAATTGTAGAATTGTGGGCCTCAAAGCCACAAATTTATGATGATTTAAAATACTATCAGTTCAACAAAACGTAAGGTATTAGGATAACACATTTTTGGTTTTAATATCCCTTCCCTAACGTTTAATAATTAATTTATCCGTAAAATAAGAGAATATATATATATATGTATGTATTTATATATACTTTACAAGTAGAGTTTCATCCTTCAACTAATTCCTACTACAAACTCATCTTTTACTCTAAAAGATTTAATATATATAGATATATATATATTCTATTTATCCTAATTGTATAGGGTTCCAATAATAATAAATTTATAATTCACATATTAGACCCTTTAAAAAATTACATTATTCAATCCAGGACATCACGTGGACTAGTGGTAGGTGATACACCCTTGTCACCCTTCGGTTGTGGGTTCATGTCTTACGGCCTTGCCAGACGCGACAGGTTGCCGCCCAACCTCTGGGTTGTCCTTTTATAAAAATCCAAAAATAACCTTTCAAACTAAATCCATTCCAACCTTTATACATATCCAAAATACTTTTGTAATCTCTCAGTCCAAAATTTATATGAAAGGTAAACATAATGTAGATCTTTTTACCTCGTAAAAGCATGTGAATACCTTCATCATGTATTCTATTAAAACACTGAAACATCTTAAATTACCATAAAACCTTATTGATTACATTCAGGCTCCCCTATTCCTTATAGAATACTGGATATAGTTCAGCCATAAAAAATATGTTTTAAACTGCAACAATGATGGAATATATAAATATTTAATCAGTTCCAAGGCAGTCAATAATATCCAATATAATTTACCCAAATCAACCATATATTATTCCAAAATCTGTACCTCAATATTAGGACCAAATTAAGGTTTATCTTTCCTTCAACCATGTAATTTGCAGAAAGTTTAACTCACTGTAGAGTCACTCTTCTTAGTACCATAAAATCTCAAATCCTCAATGAAATAGTACTGTAGTACAATCCTTATTTATTTCCAGTTCATCATTGATACAACACTTCAATGAAATAATTACAAAATAAAACGTAATAACACTAGTTATTCCTCTTCATTTGTGGTAGTATCATAAATTGATTATTATCCAATGACATCATTTGCGGTATAGTCTGATGATTTGGACATCGGTTTGCGTAGTGTCTAAACTCCTTGCAGATGAAGCATTGTACATTTGAAACCTTTTTCTTTCCCTTGCAGTCACGTACTTGGTGTCCTTTTTCTCCACACTTATAACATACTCCCATTCCCTTCAAGCATTTTCCAAGGTGATTCTTTCTACAGTTACCACATATGGGAAAATACTTCTTTGCCTTATTCCCTTTATCTGTCCTTATCTCTACCATCCTTTCCTTCTCTAGCTTCCCTTTAAAGCCATAGGACTCCGAGAATTCTTTACTTATCATATCAACACATGATACTATTTCTTCATATGATGATAATACGTGGAAGACTATTTCCCTTCTAAATTCTGGCTTAAGACTATGAATGATATGATCTTTCTTACTCTTTGGATCATGCATATTTCTGGAGTTATCATTCCTTCTACTGGGCACCATTTCTAAACAATGGCATAAACTAGATCAGTTTATGAATGAAAATACATAATTACATACTTGTAAAACACTTATCATAAATTGAATAGTTTATGGATATAATCTATAATCATAAAAATGTTTTATTTGAGGATGTATATACTCATAAACCCTTCGTAATGGTTCGTAATGAAAATGAGAATTACCCTAAACATATCCCCCGAGAGTGTCGTAACCAAGTGTGCAGAAAGGCCCATTGTTTTGTATCAGTTCCCGTTCGAGTCTAGCTCAAAGTGGTTTTTTTTGGGTTTTACCCCTAGGTACATCTGTGCCAGAGCCGCCTCTACCTGCTCGTATCCAGAGAGGGATGTATTTCTCAGAAAACACAAAAAATATCTACAATATCAAAATTCTAGGAAGTTCTTCTCTACTAATCCTCAAATTCTATCTTAGGATATATGATCTAATCAAAGTTTATCTAAATCTAGCTTCCAAGGTTTTTGAAAAACTTCCTCTGATAACAAATGTAACACCCCGACCCCAGTTACCCAGAGTCTGTGCATTATTACATAACATTGGCATGATTACAAGGAATCACGTCCTGAAGGGCCGATCAGTTTAGCAGTCTGGGAAACACCAGATACATTCATAAAGTTTATATTACATCATAAAAATGAAAACTACAACAACATAGTCTCCATAGTCCACTCTCATATCCCCACATAAAATCCCAGCAGGTCATTCATAAATTACATCTTCATATCCTGGGAAAAATAAAACATTTAAAGGGGTGAGCTCAGATTCTCAGTAAGGATAACAATATAGCTGAAACTTTCATGAATAAACATAAACATTTAAGGAAATGTATAACTAAAACAAAATCCTTTTTAAACTTGAACTTCATCATAATATGGGAACGAAAAAATCAAATAATGTCATTTACTTACTCGCATGGATATTCTACTAGTCGAATAATCACATGAAATATCAATAACCACTTTCGTAATGACAGAATTCATAATGCCAGACTGTTATCACCACGTAGCCAAGGCCTCATTCCAAGACTACAAATAAGATTTTGTCAAGGCCTCGTGCCAAGACACTAGTTTGTATCATAAGACCTACCGATGCATCGAGGAGCTATAGCGGGCTCCACCCATCACTTATTAAGTCCAATTAATTCCTCATATGAATAGGTATAAACATAACATAAACATTCATATTAAACTAGCACACGAAATGTCAATAATTTCTTAATAAACCATGAATGGTATAGAAAATAACACATCCACAGTAAAACATATCACAAAACCTTCAATACAATATGGAAGTGTTTTATCATAATAAATCAACTTCAAATAATCTTAAAATACCTCAAAGGATGTTGACATAGATGAAATCAAAACTATTTGAGTGAAATATCTCTTTCTTGAAATCATTTAAAAGTCACACATTTATAAAAAAGTAATTTTTGAATCAAAGTGTCCCATACCATTTTGAAACTTTCTAAAAGAAATATCATTTCAAAACATTCATGTCCCTATAAATAAATCCTTAAGATCATTTTGAAAACATGGACATTAATTAAAAATATTTATAAAGATAAATCTTTAAAACATTTAAAATTCTAATCTTGTGAAAGAGTACCTTTAACAAATTCTCAAAATATTCATTTTGAAATCATTTAAAAGTCACATAATTATAAAATAAAACATTTACTTTGAAAATATTCTTATAAGCTTTTAAGGGAAGCTTCTAATATTTTATAATGTCAGAAAATAGCCGCACCCTCCGTATATGTTAAAAAAATACATTCTTACCTTAATTCTTTCGAAAAGGTTAAAAAGGGCCTTGTTTGGAAAAGGACGGAAAGATTCCTTTATAAACCTCTTATAAAAAGTAAAACAAGGGTATAAATGACTTAACCCATATTCTGTAAAATATCAATAATGTTTCGAAGTACATTTTTAAGAAACATGGATGTGGATGATAAGAGGTCCTAGTAGATAATTACGTATAAACAACCTCGGATAATGAAGAGATTATGAAATAAACCCTTACCAATTTGGTAACTTATGAAACATACAACCCATGAAAGAGGTATCATACAATGAATATGTAAATACACATAAAATAAAGTGTACTACACAAAGAATACAATTATGGGAAGTATATACACCACACAAAAGGTAATAGTGGCAATATGGCATGAATCTCACGGGAATAAGGAGTGAGACGAAAACCCCTTACCTTGAACTTTTCCTTAGTCGATGGTATGTTATCCTCCTGTATGATTTTTAAAACATTGTTATTAAATTATTCAATAACCATATACATAATTATGATAACATATATGATCTTCTAATAATTCTTTGTTAATAATACTTTAGTATTATTGTCGTTTCAGGTGTTAACTTAATCGTTTTCTTTTAGATTTTTTGTTACATAAGTCATGTTTGTTATGGATAGGCTGTATCTTATTAATATCCAGAATTATATAAAGCTCTTAAAAATTAATTTTAATCATAAAATGAGAATTATTCTTGAATGGATACGATGGGGAATGAATCTCATCGCGTTCGTGGAGACGGTAATCCATACGTACACATGGACGCTACTTCCATTTCATTTTTTATTTTAAAAGGAATCAAAAACAAATGATACATAGATATATAAATATTAAAATATAATATAATATCTTATATGTGTTACTTATGTTCATTAACACCATCCTTTATACGTTCCATGTATGGTATGCATGAGTCATATCACTTTGAGGGGCAGTAGTCCGCACTTCCTCAAATGAAATTATCGTATATATATACACAACATGAAATGAATAATGGTATGATATAAAATGGAATTAAAGAAGATTATATATAAAATAAATATCATAAATATCATATTTAATTATAGTTCCATCATAATGGCCACCATGAGAGGTGGTAGGAGATAATTGAACAATTATCGCTTCGTGAGGCGTTTTGTTGCCATCCACAGAAACATTATATTATTCACATATTAGATGGATTTGTTTATAAGTTTAGTTCTAATAATTCTAATAACAATATCATTGTATATTTAAGATACTGGTTTTGTTACTAAAGAAAATAATAAGAAGAGTTTAGGGGTTGGAGAAGTAAAATAAAAGAAAAGAATCTAAGAGAAATCGTTACCATTAATTTGGGTAACTCACTTGGGTTTGAACCAAAAAGGACACTTGAAGTGACTTATGCCTAAGGTAAGGAATCTAATAGGAGTATAGGAATGTAGGGAGCTTAATTGGGAAGAGTTTAGACAATCCAAAATGCTTGAGAGGTGTGAGGAATTGGTTAGAAGTGGTGTCCTTTTATTAGGGGGAGGAGGGGCTCTTTAGGAAAATCTAGAAATATTTTTTTATAATAAATACATATTCGGTTTCTAATGGCTCCAAAGTGGATTATTTAAATGTTAAGGTGAGGATGGGTCAAAAACCACTCAACCAATAGAATTTATATGGGTTTGGGTCATTATATTAATCTTATCTTTTAGTTTTAACTCTTAGTTAATTAGTTTGACACTTACAATGTCACTTTGTATTTTTATATTATATAGTTAATAAACATACTATATAACTCCAAGAGTCCCCCAAGTGGTCCATTAATGATACACATATCATGATATATGTCTCTTGGCTGATCCTTAGATTTTTATGAATAGAATATAAATTAATAATAAAATATTTGTTTTAAAAACTCATTTATGTCAATTTTGACACTACTCAATAATTGATTTTATTTAAAGTCTTAAAAACTTTTTTAATTAAACAAATTCATTTAATAAATCCTAACATGTCATATTAACCAATAAAATTCGTGTATGCCCTCAAAACTTTCAAATTATATTTATTTTAAAATTTATAATATCAATTATTTGATTCTTTCATTAATAACGAAAATACTGCATCATTATTGTGTCATATGTATTTTTACTTTATCAATGTCTAGAAATTACTAATAAAATACCATTATGTAGGAAATATTATTATATTTCTAATGAATATTTATAATATAAAATATAAGATATATTTCCCTATGTAAAAATTGTTTTTCTAAAAGATATAAGCTTATGTCATTTTTGTATTCACTTTAACTTAATTAATATAAAGTGTCCCTGTCACCTACAAGTGGCTCCATGGGGTCCCAAAATCGACCCAAAGATGACAATGGTCGAAAATGTATCCACCAATAATGTTAGGACACGTTTTAGGGTAATTTATTATTATTATAATATTATTTTTTAACCCTTATTTACCAGATTTACCCTTTAATCATGGTAAATAAAATATTTACCGAAGTAATTATTCAAAATGTCTAAAAATAAAAGTTACCTATTTAAAAAATTTAGAGATCCTGATTCCAAATATTGAATCTATTTTTCCAAATTCAAAACACCTAAATTTCAGAAATTAACTTAAAATTAATTCCCGCTGTCAAAACAAAAAAGCGTGTTTTTAAGATATAATAACTATCAAAATATTGATACTTGTTTATGTACGGTTTAATTGTGAAATTATGTCTAATGGGAAAAAATGTATTAAATGGTAAAAATATATTCTAAATATAATTTAAAACCACTCAAATTCATAATTTATCACTATTATTTATTTTGATTAAAAAAGTTGTTTTTAATTAAAATTTATTAATTTTCACTATTCATCACAATATAAACGTTATCCGTAAAATACCAAAATTTCACACTAGGCTAAATTCGATATTCCAAATCCAAAAATGAAGTCCATTTTGAGAGATGAATTTTATAATATTTCAAAAAGTGGGTATTACTATTCATAACAGCTACTTTGATTGGTTGCGGTGTGTTAGAATCTCGAAGTTGTGTACCACACACGCTACTACATTATTCAAAGAGAAGCATACCATGGAAGCTTGGGGGTGTTACAGGTTTGGAACCCCCCTCCCATTTTTTTCCTAGGTCGCGACTCCCTCTACCCCGCTGTAACCCCTCACACCGCACCCCATTCCTCTTACTTGACGTTGCACCGCGCCACCCTCCTGGCACGTCACCCCCCCTTCCTTGTATGGAGAACCCTAGAGCCCCCCTTTTCTACCTTAACAGGTCACCACCGAACTTCTCTGCACAGATCTCGTCCGGCGGCGCCCTTCACCTTGCTCAGTGGCTTCCGGCGACAACCTGTGACCGCCGACCTCCCCACTCCCATCGCGACCCCCGCTGGCGTTTCCTCATCTCTGCAAGAAGCTCTGGTGAACCACCTTTGTGCCACCCCAAATGCACCCCTGGCCGAGCTCCTTTAGTTCCACTAGTTTCATTCTCTTTTTGAATTCTCTAGTCATTATCCTCTAAGACTTCCGGTTTTATCTCCTCCCAGAAAACAGCCTTGGCGAACCACCTGCACGTCGCCCCTCTTCACTCGCACCTCCTGCGAGCTGTCCCACTGCCTCACCTAAACCTGCATCGCCCCTCTTTTCCTGTTGTATTTCCAGCACAAAACATCCCTGATGACACCACTCCCATCCGGTTATGTTCCTTTTTATTTTTTACTTTGAGTTTTGTTCCTTTCAATGGGTATGTGGTTCATTTAGGGGACATTTTTGAATCTTTATTTTGTTCAAACTCTTGTTTTAAGGTCCAATTATATTTTCTGGCTTAGTGAAAGAGGACTAGTTGGATGAGGAGGAGATAACCTTCAGTTCAATCCATGATCATAAGGAGAATATAGACTCATTGGTTATGAGGTTTCTAGTGGAGTATTAATGTATTGGTGAATATAGTTCTTTAGGTATTTAGAGGAGTCGGAGATCTAAAGGGAGATGATAAGGGACCAGTTCTGAGAAGTGATTCTTTCTTTAGCCATGAAGGCAGTTAGTCACCTGGAGACCCATACCCATCTACTTGGGAGTTATAGTTTGAGGGATATAAGGACCTATTTTAGGAACCTTATTCATTATTCATTAGACATATTTCTAAGTTAGGAGGCCAATTTAATGAATTTTAAGGAGTATTTTCTTCTAGAGATACATCACCAAATAACCCCATTTATGTTAATGACATATATTGAGGTGATAAATGAGTAGATTTCATTGAGAGGATACATTAAAAAACCCAATTTTCCTAGTATGATAGTTTTCAAGACTCTTTATGATGTAGTGATTTGGTTGGGGTTCCTAGTTATCTAGAAATAATTTATTTTATATTGTTATGGGTAGGTCTCAGCCATTTTAATCTCATTTCTATGGAGGTGGTGTATCTCATGACTTTTCCAATGGACCAAATGTATATTTTTATTATAGAGTCCCAAGTCATCAGTGATGAGATTGGTCGACAATTATACAAAGGAAGTGTGCACTAGGTTTTACACTTATGGTTACTCCATTAAGTAAGTTTCATATGAGGATATAGAAGCACGATTACCCATCTTGGTATCAACATATATGAGACAGTTCTAGAAGAGGAAAACCCTAGGATTCCCCTCGTTCTTAGATAGTAGTGATTATCCATGGAGGTGGATGTCACCAAGGACAGAGAGGTCATAATGAAGTTAATGGTAAGATTCATGATCCGGTGTTTCTATCACCAAGAGAGTAATATATCATTCATGATTCAATTTTATTCTTTTCTACTTGGTTGCATGCCTTGAATAATTTTGGAACTATATATTTCATCGTATCTACTGCCATAGTCCATGATTTGGGACATCAGGTGGAGAGGCATCTTGTTCCCATTGCATTTAAAAACACATGACCGAGGCAATCATATCTATATGTTTTATATCGATAGTGTGAGCTACTTATGGGGATATAATACTATTGGGGATAATTCCTATCCTTATGGATACATCCATATGAAATTATCCTCGGTTTTGATTAGTTGTATTCAATGTAGATATTGTGATTTATTAATGAGGCAAGTTATGTTATAATATACTAATGGAGATTCATCCATGTTTTCATTGAGTGATACCCTTATAAGGGTTGGAATAATAATCTTTCCTTGACTTCCTTGATGGTCGAGCTGATTTCGAGATCATCAGAGGTTCATCTAATGGTGTTCCTTGGATTGAGAAAGAGGACCCAGATTTTTTTTCCTAAGGATATTTTATAATTACACCATTGGAAAGACGTCATGGTTAGGATATATTCATAACCATTTTATTTTATGATATTAATGTATTCATGTTGGATGATGCCTTTTATATTGTGAGAGTTTTATGAAAAACTTAAAAACCAGTTTCAACAAGGTTTTGTTTAGAGGAGTGTGTTACCTTTGGGAGAATAAGTTTTTCTCATATAGAAGGTGAATGGTAGTTTGCATCTTGGTATCTATTATCATTGCTTGAATCATGTAATAGTGATGAAATTCTACCCTCTTCATCAGATTAATGATTTATTCTATTAGATTAAAGGAGAAATTTTGACATCAAAGATCTATATGCTGCAAGGATATCATTATATTCCATTTAAAGAACAATATGTCATGAGGACCACTTTCCAAAGTTGATATTGGAAATAAGAGTTAATTATAATGCTATTCAGTGTGATTAGCTATCCAACCTTATTCATATACATGATTAATTTTTTTTTTCAAGGAGTTTCTAGATTAGTTCTTGGTGGTTTCTCACAATGAAATCAAGGAATAATCCATGAATGAGGAAGAGTATGAAGAGAATCTACATTCCATTTCCCAAGTCCTTTATTGTTAGGGAATATTTGGTTTAATTTTGAATGTGAGAGTTATAGGATCCAGAAGCACATTTCATAGGGAATTATGAATCCCAAAAGTATTAGCTATGGATCCTTAGAAGATAGAGTTAGTAGTTTTTTATATGTCCCTTAGGAATGTCGTACAGCTGTGTTGTTCACTTGGTATTACACCCAAATTTATGATATTACTACCAAATATCCCTTGGGTATAAAATCCTCCAACAACCTTGACCAAAATGGATCAGGATATTTTTTTGACTAATCATTGTCAAGATGCTTTTAAGTACTTGAAGGGGAAGTTTGTTAGTTCTAAAATTCATCATTTTCTAGTAGAAGGAGTCCAATTTGAGGATTTCTATAAAACATCACATATTAGTTTTGGTTGTGTTATGATGAATCAAATATTAGTATTTTATTATAAGTATCATGAGTTATGTCTTTATGGGCATGATTATTCCACACATGATCTTGAGTAAGAAGAAGTCACATTTTTATGATGTTGTGGGAACATTAGATCATCAATGATTTTTTTAGTTTTTATATTTCTTAAGAGATTCAATAATGTATTCTCTCAATGTGAATTGACCTTGTTAGAGTGATGATTGATGGTAATCTTGAAGTATTACAACTTTTACAATTCATATAAACTATTCACTCATATTGTTGTAGTTGATTATCTGAACATGGTGTCATACAATGATTCCTTGTGTGAATCTTGAGATTTCTAGGGAGTGATGAAAGATCTATCAATGATGAATCTTTATATGAGATAGGTTGGTGGTATATATTGTATTTTAATATAACATTGAAGTAATCATTGATGGACTAGATAGTAGATTCCTTGCTTTTGGATTCATAGGTGGTGGTTTAGAGAGACCTAGTTTACTTTAGTGTTTCCCATAATGGTTGGGATATGGATGAACATCCATGAGAATTGTTCAAGTAGAATATTTTCATCCATTTATAGATTCAAAAGACAAATCTCCTTGAGCTCCATAGATAACCCTTGTAATTTCATCCTTAATGAAAAATATATACCCATATTTGAGTGATTTTTTTGTGGCATGGGATAAAGAGTGTTGTAAAAGAGTTTGTGTCTTGATAATTGGTCAATCATAAGGTAAATTTCATGCACTGTTTTGCTAGTGGTTTTCAATAGCCATTGGATATTCATGAGTCAATTTGGAAGGAAATATCCATTTTTCTAAGTACAGGTTCACCTTGTGTTTAGGGATGATTTGATATAATATTGGAGATAAACTATTATTTGATACTTTCAACCCACTTTATAGTTATTTGGGAGTCAGGATAAGTGGGTTTTTTACAAACACAGTTCCAGGAATAGGTGATGAGAATCTATGGAACCCTATGGATGTTCATCTTTGATAGCGGTCCTCATTTTAACTGTAGGATGTGGAGGGGTATCCAAATTTATTTTTTCTCTCCATTATGGATTATCATTTCATTTCACCTATAGATGTATGGTCATATAGAGTGAACTATATAGACTCTTTAAAACTCGTTGAATTATTTTGTTTTATATTTTTAATGGTTCATGCATGAGGAACCCAACCAAGGTCGAGTTATCTTACAATAATTGTTTTCAATCCACCATCGGTATGAATCCATTTTAATATTTCTATGGTTGACTATTCTGATCTCCATTGAGCATGACTGGGGATGAGGAATCAACAATTCTTTGGTAACATATTTAGTGATGAATATGAGATAGAGGGTTCAGGTTATTCTACATAGGTTGAAGTAATCCCAAGATCATCATTAGTCCTATGATGATTTGAGGATGATACCACCATAGTGTGATGTTGTATATCATGTGTTTTTTAAGGTGAATTATCATCATGGGTAGTAGATATTTGTTCATTGGATTAATATTCCTCCCGAGTTTGTTGGGAATTTTGTCGTGTTGGCTCATGTTGGATTCATAGCATATTATATATAACATCAACAATATATTAGATAGATACATGATGTCTTCCATGTGATTTAGTTGTAACATTATCATCATCAATATTCCCATGTAATTGATTAGGGAGAGATTGATGTTGATGAAAATGAAATATTTTAAGCAGTGACTTATGGGTATCCAAGACTACAATGAGAAGGTACTTCATGGTCATGCAATTCCGTTAGTTATTTTACTTTGGTGATATGGTGGTGTGGAGGAGACTAATGGGTGACATGATTCATGGATACAAGATCATTATGATAATATTTGTTTCATTATCTCTTCAATTATATTGAATAAAATTGTGGTTATTGACCTTTTTTATTTTAATGAAATGGTTCTATATTTCAGAGACATTGTTGGTAGTCTGATTCCTGTTGAGAGGTATCTCTTAATAGAGAGTGTTTTGGAGTATTTTGGGGGAGTTTCATAGTCTTTTGATTAGTTACTCTAAGTGAGGTGGTTAATATCTATGGTGTAAAGAATATAAAGAGGTATCTTACTTAGTTTTTTTTCTTCAGAAAACCATTTTTATTTATTTCTCCTCGGGTTTAGATTTGAATTCTCAGGGATGATAATTTTTTGATATGTATCTAATTTATGGTACTAAATCCTAGATGTATTTTCTTTTTGATTTTGGGAAATTAATGTTCCGAGAACGAGAATTATGAGGTTATGTGGGTCTCATAATGGTGCCACAAACATTTTTGTAATAACTATAGTTTGGAGGCTTGGGTTTCACTATAAGCCCGGTCACTATGGCGTGGAGGTCAAAATTGGGGTGTAAATCCCTAGGAATAGGATTTTAGAGTTAATTTAATTTGGGTATATCTATGTCATTAATCATGGATGGGTCATAGTATGGTTGATCACTAGGGAACAAAGAGACCAGCTGTGTCATTGTTGTTTGAGGGGCGTTGTGCCCTTTTCAAGGAAGCCTTTCCATGGAGGTAGGATACATCTTAGCCTCCCATTTTGAAAAATGGGGTTTACAGCCTGGTGGTCTTGGATACACCCTAGTACTTAAAATTGATTATAGGATATACAGTGTGAAGGAATTTTCCTTCATCATAGAATGTTTTGAATGGGAATGTCATGATGTTGTCCCTTCCATTGCAACATTGTATGTTCCTTTTCAACTAATTTTACAGAGTGGTGTGTATTGTTTTATTGTGGTGTTGTGTTTTATGGAATTCCTATAAATACCCTTAACCCCTCTAAAACCCATATTTCTATGATCCTTGTTTCATAAACCCTAGAAGGATAGTATAGATTTTAGAAAGCCTTTAAATCCCATTTCAATCTTATTCAACCCTTAACTTCGAGAGATCTATCAATGGAGATTCAATTTGAGTTCTTCCACTGTTATTGTTATATTTTAAACATTTTATCTCATTTCATCTGATTATATCTTTCAATTTTATCGTGGTTAATCTCTTTAATTCTTATGGAGTTGTTTTATTGTTTTTTAGAACATTCGTGGTGTGACATCCATAGAGGATAATAGTTTCCATTAGTGATAGGTGATCAAAGATTTGTATTGTTATATCATTATCGATTGAAGATCATTAAAATACTTTGGTAGGGGACTTATTGCCCCACATTTTTTTGTTAAATGAATTCATAAGTTGATCATTCTTTAGATCTAAGGGTGGTGGTAGAATTAGATTTAAAAAAAGATAAATTGAATTAATGGAAGAAATGGTTTATTATTGTAGTGATCAAATTTGTTATCCATATTGATAAAAATTCTTCCAATAATTTTTTAGAAAATTTTCTATCTTCGTTTATACTTTAAAATCATGTGTTTAAATATTTAATTACCATTATAATTAGATAAAAATGGTTAATGAATAAAAATATGGTAATTATTTGGTTGGATAAAGAATTAAACATATATGTATATCAAATCTATTGATAATTTTAATTTCATAGAAATAAAATGATTTTTTTTCATGTCTAATTGATTTTGTTCTTCCTTATTTTAATTTAATAGATTAAAGAACCTGTATTTTATTAAAATTTTACATTATTAAAATAATTATTAATGTTAATGGAATCATTCTTACCTAATGTTTAATAAAACTAGAAGTTATGCATAGAAAAAATTATTTTAAATAATATAATGATTTTAATAGTAGATAGATTTTGTTAACCATTTTTGTAAACTATGAGAACTCAATTAGATAATACAATATATTCATAAAACTTTTTTTATAAAGAAAAATGTTCTCGGATGTGAGATCATGTATAAATGTGAAGGATTGATGACTTGTTTTAAGGGATTTTATTTCCCTGTTAACTATGTTTCAACTTTTCTACCTTCTATATTTTTATGGAAATGAACCTTTCATTATGATGTGATGTGATCATTGGATGGTTTTTGGATGATGATATATTGGTGGAGAGGCCATGGTGAGTGGAATTACAAGACACCAGGGATGGTGGGATGCATAGTGGTTTTCATGGTGGTGTTAGGGATAAATGTAGGTTTCATGGAATGTGTTGATGCCAGTCCTTCCTATGTTTTTTTGAAACTTTTGATTCATTCTATTTTATTTATAAATTTAAAGGTTTGATAGCTTTGTTTCTCTTTTATATACATTACTTTCTCTAATTCCAAAGGTAATAGAATTAGTATGGTTATGCATCACAATTAAGGTATCATGGGATATTTCTTATAGTATGTGGAATCACAGACTGATAAAATAATAATCAAATGTTCTATTCCAAGGGATTGGTGATTTTTGGAATGAAAATTTTGATAATCTTGAGTACCATTGAATCTCTAGGATTATTCTTAGAGGGCATAGAATAAAATTGGGGGTTTATGAAATGAGAATATTCTAATGTAAAATAATGGATAATTAATTAATTAGCATAAGGATTAAATTTTAAAATTAAATATGAAATTTAATCTATGTCTTCATCAACTACTATGTTCTGATTGGATATATAGTCCTTAATGGTGGATGTGAGGTGGATGATAGATGATAGGTGTATTTTTGTCTATGAATTGTTTATTTACCATTGTGTGGTTGTATTTTTTTTATATCCTATATGTTTTATGGGTTCATATGCTATCACACCCTTGTTGGCATTGTGGCTGACACCAAGTGAACGATTGGTTGGTTTTTTCCCAACACCCAAGATGGTGAGGAACAAATAACTTACTACTCAATTATTCATATTGTTCTTCTCCTAGTATTATTAGTTTCTAGTATAAATGGACATTATGTTTCCCCAATATGTATATATATTTGTGTGTGCAGATGGATGTAATGGATTGCGGTTATTTCACACACAAGTATCTCTGGATATAGTATCATAAGGATTTTTATAGGCATGTCATGAATTGGATTTGAGGACTTGAGGTATAATACCTTATGTATGTTATATGAATTATGATCTTTGGTGGATCCCAAAAACCACTTAGTTACTATTTGTATATGTGGATGGGATAATGAGAAGATGTGATTCATGATATGCATGTTGTGATACATAATCCTAGATGACTTAAAGCTGGCTTCTTTTAAAGGGAGATGAATTTGGATGCATAATTTTGGGGCAGAGTGATAAAACATTGGGGATGTTGTAGTGGGGTACCATTGTTTCATTACTATAATATATGTTATCTTTTATTAATTATGTCTTGACAGATTTCCAATGTGATATTGGGAACATAGTGTGTCTATTTTGGAGATGTGTTAGTTTAACTAGTTGTTTCCCTTAATTTGAAATGATTTATATATCATTTCCATCAGAGGTTCTAGGGAGGATACTATTGAGTATACCTACTATGATAACACTATTTATTTATATACACACATTATTTTTATGTCCATAAGAGATGTTTGGATATCAGGATGTATATTACTAGGTTGAGGTTTTTAGTAGGTATTTCGGATTCATAGTATCTTCTGAGTTTATCATTTGGTACCTATTGTTCCTTTTAAGAAGTATTAGTTTCTCATAACATTACATGAATGTACTTGGGTTTTCATTAACTATATTTGATAAGGAGTGGATTGGTGTACATGTTTTATCTCTCATTATGCATATTCATTAATATGGTATTTCCTAAAATTTGTATGTTTGTTTTATCCTCAAGAATTATTGATAGCATGTTTCTGATTGGATGAGGGTTTTCGGCCTCATTATATCCATTTTCTCATTTCTGACCTTAGAGGGGCACATTTAGGCGAAGACGATAATGAAAACTTTGAAACATAATTTCATCCTCTATGATTTTATAAAAATCCATATAAAAATTATTAGGTATCAATAATAAAAAGTAAATAGTTAAGAAATCAAAGATTCTAATATTGAATGGCCAACATGGGGAAACCTACCATGAACTCACTTCCTTTTCTAATGGGGGTGTTATTTAACCTTAAAGGGGTCTAAGATACCCCAAATAACAAAAGTAATCTAGAAAACAATTAATCATTAAATAAAAATCCTACCAAAGATAATGAATGGATTCAAACCTATCCAAAACCAATGAAGAGGTCATCATATTAAATGAGAAGAACAAGAACTGGAAATTATTGGGTCTCAATAACCCGAAACATCAAATATCAATAAAAGAAATACCAACATCAGGATCAGGGTCGACTAAGTCACACACCACTCAAGGGGGAGAATAAAAAGGGTGAATAAAGGGGACGAAAGAGATGGTAGAGGAGGAGCAAAGATAACTGAAGGAGAATTCAACTAAAATTATGGGGTGAGATGGTGGAATTCAATTGCTATAGGAAAAGGGGAGGTGAGAGACCCTCCCTTTCCTTTAATTATGACCATGACCGAAATTGTAGGGGGTCATTTTTGGCTTATGTGAGAGATGGTGGAGGTGATTAAAATAAAAGTATAATATTAAACAACAACAACAACAACGATATCATCAACAACATCATCAGCAAAAAAAATTTAAATGTGAATCTAGAATTGGTTAGATCATAATTAAATGATGAAATTAAGCATAATTAAATCATTAAAATAATAAAATTAATTAACTAAGTTAGGGTGTGTAATTATGAAATATATAATTTCAATCAATTATATAAAAATTACACAACATGAATAAAATAATTGTTCGAAGATAACCCTTTCATGTTATTCATTATCTTTAATCATAGTTATTATAACATTTTTACTAAAATTTTATAGAAAATATTTCATTATATGAAAATTTTGGTATAAAATATGAAGTAATTTTTTTTATATTTAGTTTCTATAAGTGTATAATACTATTTATTTATTTCAATAAATAAAAACAGTTCTTGGAGTAATATGTTACTTATGTTTATAAAATACTAAACACAGGTTTATTAAATTTAGAATAGTATTTTTAATAATATATTCTACATTATAAATATATTAATAAATTTTAATGACTTTTATGTAATTCATATAATATGATAATTCCATAAATGTGAGGGTGTCAGAAAATTCATTATTTTTTATTATTGAACTCAAAATCAATAATTTCAAATATATCAAAAAATATTCACTTGTATATTTTGGATGTGGTGAATTAAAAAATGAATTTCATTTTTTAAAATAAAATTCCAAAATTTATAAATTCACTCATTAAATTAAAACACCATATATAAGGAAAACTTATTTTATTTAAAATACCATATTCGAAACATTAATTATATTTAATCAATTTTTAATTCATTTAAAATTGAATAATATAATTATATATGTTGCATGTTTTACTATTTATATATTTTCATTATAATAAATATTTTCTAAGTCATTTTAGATAATTTTTTAATGTGGAGAAATCTATCAAAAAATGTTTTAAGCAGAAAAATATATTCCAAAAAAATTTGGGCATTACAAGGAGAACATTATGGGAGTGAATGGGAATTAATATTAATGTCATTAAGTATTATGAAAAGTGAAATTTATAAATATAACTCTACATACAAGAATGATTAAGATAATAATGATATCATTATACAATAAAAGAAAACCATCTGGTAAAATAGTAGTCAAAGAAGAATCAGTATGTCTCAAGTAAACAAGTTAGGTTAAGAATAACACAATATTGTTTATCTTGATTAGCCAGATGTCGTCTAATATGATTTATATAAAAATAACTATTTTAATAACCAATTTTTGAAACTTATTCATAATTAAAAACTTTTATTAATTTCATTTATATTTATTTATTACCTAAATAATATTTAGTTATATTTTACTTTCACAATCAGATGTTATTAGTTTTGAGTCTTTGTTGAGTACTGGTTTAATAATGTTGGTGTAGATTATTGTTTATAGATTAAAATTTAGTCATTAAAATATAATTATAGGTATATATATAGATGTTTTATATTTATTTACAATTTTTTAATTCATTTCATTTGTATTTTGGATATAAATTGGGAAGATGAATTTGGTAAAGAGATTTTTTCTTTAATTTATATCCAAAAAAATTTAGGCAAAACAATAATAAGTTTAATATTGTTATTAAAAATACATAACAATGAACCAAACATTATTTGATCATTAGGGTATAATAACACTAGTATTTTAGATTCCAAATTCGTACATGAGATAAATATTTTTCATTGTTTATGTAGGTTGTCAAACTGATCCAAATAAGATAAAGAAATAATCTATGGGAGATTATGTCTATGAAAGTGAATTTTTAAAATAATAACCATATAATATAATAGTAAATATATTAATGTTATTTTAAGTATTTGAATCATATTTTAACATATTTTTATAAACAATAAAAAAATGGATAAAAAACGAAGTATGTATTATCATTGATGCAATTGTCTAAATTTATGCTTGTGTGACAAGTTATTTTACATAGAACATAAAGGAATTGGGAATAGATTTATATTTTAATAATATTAATCATTTTTAAAATATAATATTTATTCATTAAATACTGTCATTGAACTGTCATTGATATTATTAAAAATAATTGTTATTACATATTGAGGCTCCCCTCCACATATAACATAAGTGACCATTTAATTTTTCAAAGGGTTGGGACAAGGGTAAAATATGGGTATCCCATAAAAATAATAACATTTTAGTATACTTATTATACTAAAGTAATTTTATCTTAAATAATAATTTTACCTTACTCCATGGAAGAGTACATTTTCAAAATGGATCATGTCTTTTAATTATCATGTTTTGAGAAGTTATGGACCTCTATAATGCGTCTAAGAGGGTTTGGGAGTTATTTGGGTAGTGTTTTTTCAAATATTAGAGAATTGGGGTATGGGGATATGTTTTTTGGAGATGGATCCCATTATAAGTAAGAAGAGTATAATTTTTGTAGTAAAGAAAATCATACACTCCCATATTCAAATGTGAAGTGTATCCAATAACAGAAAATAATTTAGTGTGGGAACGGGAAAGTCCCAGAAAGACTCAACCCTATATTTTCCAAAATGTTTTGACATGTTTTTTTGTCTTCTAATAATAGATTAGTTTCTTTTACAATTCATTATTTTTACTATTTTAGAAAATAATTTCCTGAGTAATTTATATTAAATTCTTAAAAAATGATCCTATATAAATAATTTGGACTTAATTATTCAAAAAATTGAAATTCATTATTAAAATAATTTTTTATGTGTGGTAAAAATTTAATTTTATATTAGCACACATTAGGAAGATATTTTTTTTAGATGAGGATTATTTTTAGGATTTATTTACTTGATTAAGGTAACATTCTCAATGTTTTTGTTATTAAAAAATTAATTTTTTTATTATAATAAATACGAGTTATGTGGATTAAAAAAAAAAGAAAACCAAATTTCAACATTGAATATTAAATTGAATAAAATGTAAAAAAAATTAACTTAAATAAATTAATATATTAGTTACAAAATGATAAAAATAGGAATTCTAACTTAAAAATAATATTTTACATGTAAAATTTTACTTAATGAATACATATTTTTTTCTTGACACTCCCCAAAGAGTACCAATACAAGCCCGAAAATGAGAGAAGGGATATATTGGCAGCACGATTCCTACCACTATTGGGACCCCAGTTAGATATTATCATCAAGGGTATAATAAGAATACATATAATAAAAATCTTCATCTAATAGAACATTTGGAAGAGAGAGATAATAAAATTACACCGATCAACACCTAATCAAAAAAATACATGAAATAAATACAATATAAATTAATTTAATTTCATACAGTACTAAAACAACTTAAAGGGAAAATACAAGTACCAAATAGGTAAATATGACAATGGGCACGAAACCCAAAAAGAACATACAAAACAATGAACTATTATTTTTCATCCTAGTCTCAAACCTACACCAACTAACTTGAATGTTTCAAATATATACATGGGATGAAAATAATATTATACTCATTTTTACTCCCTGGATCCTATAATAAAAAATATAAAGAAACCATTCTAATGTATAATGAACCACAATGAAACTAACTCTTCACCTAAACTGGTATAGTATGTTCCCAGCCACATCAAGGATAAATCCCACCAAGTATTTCATTAAAGATGGGATAAAATATTATAATGAAATATCAAGGGTACATGGATCCTGCTTCCCCAAAAAGTTTCCACTCTACGCCGATGTCACACGTCCAAATCAATATCTCTACAAGAGTAATCTATCCTATAGACTACTAGGCTACATATCACAACATGCACATCATGAATAACATACTCACATCATCACATAATCCCATATCACTTATAGATATAATACCACACAATTTTCAAGTGTCTCCACATCATGTATGATGTGAATCATACATCTAGTATTATACCTCAAGACATCACAACCCATACACTGAGTAAGGTACCTAAAGCCATCATAACCTATATGCATCATTCTTATAATAATATTTTGGATACTATATCCAGGGATACATGTTTGTTAAATAATGTCAATCCATAATATCCCTTTTCAAACATATATGGGAAAAAACCATCATTCAAAAAATCACACATAACTACCAATAGAAGATATTGGGGCCATATTGAGTTGCCATCAATCAATCATCCCCATAGGATGTTGGGGAAAACACCATCCAAGATTCTATTGGGTTTCAATGACCCTAACTGACATGGTAATGGTAGGATATGAAATCATAGTTTATACATGAAATAATTAAGAAGACTACCACAATATGGGTATAATCTAGTCCTTGAATAAATTATTGCTAACGTTTCATGTAAATACATTAAGAACCGATGTGACCAAATTTCCAATAAGAATAAAATAATTTTATAGAGATAAATTAATTACTTATTTTATTTTTAGAATTTTATTTTTTTAATTAATTAATATTACAATAATTAACCAATAAAATTTTTTCACTTCACAATACATTAATAATCATAGTAATGTTCATGCTCCCTATGAATAATCCAAACAGAATCCGCTGTTTTTTATGATCAGCTCATTTTCATTTCAGTATCAGCAAACATCATGGGATAAAAATTTATTAAACATTAAAAACCATTCTATATATCCAGGCACACTAGAACAAATATCCTAAGTGACCGACAAGGGAATTAAAACCAAGAAAATCTTACTTCCTTGAGTAGTAGGGAATTGAATATAGATAAAATTTAAATCCTGGCCATTTTCCAGGAAACACATTCAATTCAAGTAAGAATCCATCCTTTTTTACATCAATTTGTAAGCCGATATTTGACCTTTTCCATCATATATAGTTTTATCCTTGACACCCACATACATATCTATATTAATCTCACAATCACAAGAATAAATTTCTAACACATCTTTCAGGCCTCCCCACCCCATATCAAATTATCCAACTCAAAATCATCCATCTCAATATCATATCACATCACATAGTGAAGCTCACATTTATAGATCACTATAAGTATAAAAAATAACTATATTTAATTGGAAAACCTGACACTAAAACATTATATTAATACTTCACATGAAAATGATCTCTCATGAATCTAACATAAGGCATTTGACCCCTATATGAATTATGAAACTCTCAACCCTAAATATTTAACATTAAGAAAAACAATTTTTTCCAACTTGAAATAACTGATTCATTATTTGTATCTTGCACTAATGGGAAACATAAGGTGTCGCTTATAAAAATATATCAAACTATTAAACATGATCTTAAGAATCAAAACCAATTTCATCAGAAAATAATGAAATAAAATATCATTTTACATGAATTTTATTATTATAATATACAAGATTTAACATGTTTCACATTATTTTATATTTCTATAACACATTGAAGATCATAATCAATTAAATATGGTAATTTAATATATTTGAATTACCATAAAATTAAAGTAATCACTTGATTAAAAACATCTTTATTTGTGAAATTCTTAAGAGAACATATCAATTAATTATTATTTTATATTATTTATTAGTTTCCATAAAGTAAAAATGCTAATACATATAATTAAAACAACCTAACGAGAATAGTATAAATGGACCAGTAATGGGAAAAAATAAGTAAACAATTATGAAAACCTAAAGAAACAATATCTAATTGTTATTGCGGTCCAATTTATTTATTAATCTGGTTCGATCAATTTTAGGTTAAACCCATTTCTATCCAATGGATTACCCATTCATACATTATGACACAACAGAAATAAATATAAGACGCAACGAATCCTATTCGTCAATGTTTCCTAAAATCTTCGAATGAGAATAGAAAAAATTCATTGATCTTTTTCACCCATCTATCAAGAGTTACATCCCACCAAGGATACTGTATGACAACCACCCCAATAAACAACCATTAAAATATCATTAAAAATGGAGTGAAACTACCATCACATTTCACGATGATTTAGGAGGATCCATATTGATGAACCATGGATTAAAAGGGTATAGAATAAATTGGTTTACCATGTATTGAGGATGGAATGTAGTAAATGATCCCTACTAAAGGGCTCCAGGTCACATAGAGAAAAAATTGTTGGACACCTAATGATTTTGGAGAAAGAACCAACAGTGTTGTGAGAGGTGAGGGTGATGAAGGTTATAAAACACACCATGCATGATGAATTTATGGAATAAGTCATCCATTTTCATCGTAAACCTTTTGAATTTTCTGTTTCAACAAAAAATTCAAGATCTAAACCATTTCAAATATCTATTATTTTACATCAGAAATATCTGGATTACAATGTTAATTCCATGGGACACATAAAATAAGAAGAAGCCCACTTATATCGTGAACTTATATTACCTTATAAATCCATACTAACTCTATAGTTACTCTATGATTCTAGATTTTAGTGTCCAAATATTGATGAAACCCAAAAGATTATTCTGAGCATCATGGGATTGAAAAATTTGAAATGGTTCAGACTACATGGATCTGATCCCTTTCATAAGATACCTCTGAAAAATTATCATCATCGAGAATCCAAATCCAATCCTAGATAGAAATCAAAAGGGTTTTTTTTAAAAACCACCTAGTGAGACACCGCTCAAGAATATTGACATCAAAGTTGCTGAACCAACTCATCATATTAACACGTGAAAAACCATGAAACAACAAAAACATGCTCTTAAACACTCTCCCAGGGGAGACACCTCTCAAATGTGAGTAAATCCACAACATGTAAAAAGGGGAAACCACCTTATATATTGAATGGTTTAAAAACAATAATTATTGTTACAATGAGATTCGATTTAAGGAAAAAATAGCTCATAGAACTAAGTGAATATATATGAATCAAATTTCTTTTTACTATCCTCTATGCAACCATGCCACCACTAGACATAAACAAAGAGAATAAAATGCCCATGAGAAACCTTCTATTAGAACTCATGAATCTCAAAACTCCACTCCATGATGGTCATATCATCACCAAAATTGATCATTCCCTTATCAATGGTTTGAGAGTCATCATGAAGTTAATGATGTACCTTCGGCACACGAAAAACATCGTGTATCTGGATCATCTTTGAGGAAGTTCTATCTAATACGTTAAAACTATATCATGATAAAAACACCATAAAAGGTCCAAAAAACTATGTTCAAAGATTACTCTCATGACAACAAATTTATTACCCATGATGAAGAGTCACCTTTATGTGCAGGTGATCTTTAACGTCAAACATGATAAGTCTCGTCCTACTATTGGAATAAGATTTATGAAGATCTTTCACTACTTTCATACTTTTATGAATTACCCGAGACATCATCATCATATTATATACTAGTAATATCTTAAGAATTGATGACTCCCATATAAGATTTTAACATAATAGTGAATGGAAATGTCATTGGTAAGAAGAATCAAATGGTGCCACACGAATGGTGGAGGGAAACTATTATTGTAAGAAAACTTTACCAATGAGAGGTTCCAAATCCCATACTATCCTAGATCAAGGAAAAAATAATGAAACAATTTTTCAATATTCTAGATTATACTCTTTATCACACCATCCTACTAAATATGACTATAAGTGTTGAGACATAACTAAAATAAAAACCCATGATAGAAAATACTCCACACCATGGAGGTAAAATGAGGATATCCATCACAAATGAATATCCCTAGGAATCCATGCAGTCTCCATACCTTCTCCTGATACTTCCTAAATAATAAACTTCTCAGGTCCACTCCCTGATCACTATAAAGTGGGATCCTTTCATCAAAAAATTCTCAATCACCCATATAGAATCATAGATTCCATATGTGAGAGTTAAAATATTAATGAAGTACATCTAGATATTATTCCACAAAGAATGGGGAACATCTAATTCCTGTAGAAAACCATCAAGAATATAGTGGTCAACCATCACCTTCTAGAAGACCAAACAATGAGAAAAAAAAACTCAGTAACTACACAATTCAATCCAAGTGACTATAGTTAACAAGTCCAATATCAATACATAGTTTCCGTTCTTGGGTGTATCACTAAGAGTAGGCTATGGAAATATCATAGAACCATATCTTGCATCACTAAAGGGAAAAATCATACCCTATAAAAATACCAATTTCTATTCATCCCCATTCTATCCATTAGGGGAATAAAAAAACCATCTTGTTCACTCCATACCTTCACATTTGAATTGAAAAAAATGGAATCCTTGACCTACTACACAAAATAAGACCATAGTTTCATCAAGAAAAATGATCTACCTCTAACATCTCCCATATTTAGATGCATCACTGAGAGATCTTCAATCACTCTTTATGAATCCCCAAATGTACACATGATGTTAGTTCATGAAATCCTACTCAGAACATAATCTACTACATTTCCCTTTAATAGAATATATGACATCACGTTGTTAAAATCATACAAGAATTCTATAATCTGATACTATCACAAGATTAATTCATGTTGGTAGAATATATACCTAAACCCCTCAAGATAGTAAAAAACTAAAACACTCACTAATGATCTAATTTCATAAAGAAAATCAAGGTAACAACAACTACCCCCTTCTAAGGATCGTGGGTGGAATAGTTATGCACTTGGGGACATCACTACTAAGACACGTAATAAACAAATAATCTCTATTGTATCACAAAAAATGATATGAAATATCAATGAAAACCACAAACTAAACTCCCTATATTGGAATATAAGAACTGGATCATTAAAAAACATATCATCCAGGTACATGAAAGATAATAGATACTATTCAGTCCACAAGAATGCCTGATCATTTCTATTCAAGGCTATTAGAGTAGCCAAAAACCTAGATAAATAGGCTAAGAGACTACTTGAATAGCATGAATGGACAAGAAAAATCACCACCTCTACCAATATCTTTTTGGATTGTCAAGAAACAAAAACCTATATCTTAAATGGAACCATATCCAGCCCATGCCAGGATATGACATGGATGAATAAAAAAACCTCACAAGTTTCTAACTCGCACTTCAAAAACTTCCTAAAAACTGATCATGGTGATGAACACCCAAAATAGAACATATATGATCTTATTTATCCTCCTTAAACATGTAGTATAAAATTATTTCGTTCAGGAAATCCTCCATAAAAATATAAAAAACCCTCTAACCCCTATATTCATTAACACCAAGAACATGTATGGAGTGTTCATAAAACCAAAAAACAATACAATAAACCTGTAATATCCATAAAGTCAATGAAAAGAAGTATTCATAAAATCCCCAATATTCACCCTCATCTAATGATATTCTTACTACAGATCAACCTCTGTGAACCAAATTTCTCCCTTCAAATTATCAAATAAATCTTCAATATTTGGAAGAGGACAACATGACTTCATTGTCACATGATTTCTGTGAAGATAATTGATACTATGAGTAAAATATCCACCACCGACCTTATTTAAAAACAAAACGGGCAAACGCTAGGGTGAGATAGTCAGCTAAAAAATCCTTGCTACATCAGAATTTCAAGTTTTATATGCAAAGTTAACAACATTTAAGGGTCCATCCTACACGAAGACATCAAAATAGAACACATTACTGGCTATATATTGATCCCAAACATGATCTCATATTGGGGGGGTAAAGCTACAACTGCCTCATGTATTATGTCAGTGAACTCTTCCACAACTGTAGGAAAAACCAAATATTGAACATTATAAATTCTTAGCATAATCTTGAATATAAAGGAAGGTAAGGATAAATAATTCCTCTAACTAATCTGAGGGTATCGACTGCCAATTAACATCACTGGATCTCCATCAACATTAAAGAACACAATATACCCCTAAATAAATCTACGATAGACACCGTTGAATAAAAATAATCAATTCCATGTTTTTTATCATATGTATGTATCCATAAATTTAGGATTTCTTATAAAGAAAAGTTTTACTCAAACACTACTTCATGGTCACTACAAACATCAATCAATTATTGATGACCTATAACTAACATAGTAAACACAAAGAGAACTAGATGCCTCTCCGCCTCATGTCCCAAATCAAGGAAAAGGGTAGGTGAAATGAAGGATTATTTCACTCCTGATTCAACAAAATTATGTACCCATGTTTAAACAAAACAATGAGAACCTAGAAAAACATCGTCCAAGAAACTCTAAAACATAAAGCTCACTGAAACATGTTTTATGGTATCCCTATCTTTATTGTTTATCGCATCCATGTTCTCACTCTACTCTAGGGGGATGAGCATCTCAGGGCTATTGTCTGCCTTCCCCAACTCTGCTTTTCTAATCCCATAATGGAACATAGTAATGATGTTACGTTAGCTAAAATGACCTAAACAGAGGAACCTAACAAGGAACTATTGACACATGATGAATTCTCATAATGGTTGGTATCTCTCTCTATTGATGACCATGTCCTAAAAACACATTTTTGATCCCTTTGAAATAGGGTTGAGTGCCAAAAAACATAGTAAAATGAGATTATGAGGGCTGGGACCAACCCCCGACTAACTGAATGATCATCCTTATAGTAAAATGGGAACCCAAAACCATAGATCAACATTGTGATGAATCTAAATGACCCCCCTCTATTGATAATCCATTTTGGCCTATCTACTCTCAATAATATCTACTTTCACCTATACCTCGAGATACATCATCAACATAAATAGGTTGAAGTATCCCTAGATATATGAATAATTGGTCTCATAAAAATTACAGACCGTGGTATCCTCATTTATAAAGTGTCCTAAATTATATCAACGAAGGGTTCTAAAATGGATCTGGAACTCCCACACAATGGAACTCCCCTATTGAAGGGTAAGCATATCCTGGCCACATGACACCATTGAGGTCAATCAATGAAACTTTTCTCATAACTAGTCCCTGATACTCTATAAAAACACCAATGAATCCTATCAATACCCAATGAATAAGAACAACCAATACCTCACTGCCGCATTCAACATCATCACAACTAATGAAATTCATTGCAGCTTCTAAGAATAGATCAAACTGAAGGCTATCTTAACCTAATCCATATTGTATTCTTTGATTGAATCTGAAATTGGTCCCTCATAATTATATAGAATTTATTTTCAAAACTCTTAGATTCCTCCTCCAATTTTCACTTTTTTACCTCTACACTATAATGATATATTGTAACATCCCACTGAATATCTTCAATGTGATCTAGATGAGGACGTCGACTTGGAGCTATAAATAAATGATGAAAAATGTTTGATACTCATAATATATGAATATGGAATACACAAAATTAATTAAATAATTTTTATATTATCCTATTTAAGGTTTTAACCTATCCCATGGTCATCCCATTTAACAGTTAGGTGCATAAAAGAGTGATTCTTGATAATTTCCTAGCTCTCTACCCTGAAAAAAATATAAATTTTCTTAACAGAGTCAATAAAAATAAATCTCAATGCATCATGTCATTGGGGACCTAAATACTTGTGTGTTATCTAGTCTCCCATGTTTAAATCACTCACTAAACTAATCAGACATTATTTCCCTACCAACCCATGCAGTCTCACTTGTGTCTTACTCCAAACTCCATCATATACCTCAACCTAAACCTTTATACCACTCTTTCATAAAACCCACTAAATATATACCTCCTAATATAACAATGAGATAAAGGAGATAAATACCACACATGTCCCACTTCTAGCAGGCCTTGGGTTGGTGACTAGAACCAAGGGTATAATAAGCATACATATGGGAGGTATTACCCCCTAGCTGAACATGAAAATGAGAGAGATAAGACAAATACACCAATGAAATACTTTTCAAATATATATATATATATATGAAATAAATACTATGTGAATTCATTTAATGTCATACAGTTCTAAAATCAATGAATGAGAAGGTACATGTACTGAAAAGGTCAACAAAATAGTGACCATAAATCTGGAACTACTACTTCAAAAGCACGAGCTAGTAATATCCATCGTGATCAGTAACATGCATCAGATGACCTAAAAACAGTTAATATATATTTCAGGTGAGCATAACTATATACTCCAAAGGATCCTCCCAAGATTCTCACTTACAAAAGATAATGTAATTATGATAATTCATAGTGAAAAACAGTGAAACTAATGCAATATATAAATAGTTATACTAATTTACCGTCCTCACCATGGATAACTCTCAATAAGTATCACATACAAGAGAGAATATACTATAGTAATGAAACATCAAGGTTACCATTCTCCTGCTTCCCCACTAGTTTTCCACACCGTGCAAACATCACATGTCTCCTTCCATCCCTCTCCAAATTTAAGCCAACCTGCAGACACTTGGGCTAAGAATCACACCATGAAGCTTATGAATCACAAAATCATATCACACCATATATCATATAAATATTGTAACCATTTAATTTCTAAAAAGACACTAAAAATAGAATGATTTTTTTATACATCGAGTATTATAACTCAATTCATCACAACACATACATTGAGTATGGATCCTCAATCCTTCTAGCTTATACACTGCATACCAATAATAATAAGTTGGATACTATATCAACAAACATATGTGTCTGAAATAACCATATTCCATCACAATCATATACACACATTTATGGTAAAAAAATCCTTCATTCATATTAGTGCATATAATTACTAGGATTAGAGAGTGGGTCTATATGGAGAGTCAACCATCCATCCTCCAACAGAAATATTGTGGAAAAACCCTCGTAGAGGCCAACATGAGTCAATATCCCTAAAAGACATGGGTTGGGTATCAAATGAAAAAATATAATTTCCATGATATAATATAGCTCAAAACTACCCTATGCACATAATGTGGTATTGGTCTCAACTGAACAAAATGTCGCTTGAACTCCCTACTTCCACTATTAAGACTGGATATCCTATAAAAACAAGAGAATTCTAATGAGATACTATAATTATTTCATTACTTTTCATAATTTACTTAATATAATAAATTCATTATCCATTAATTAACCATGAACATTATTCCAGAAGACATTACATTAATAATCATTGTAATGTGCATTCATTTTAGGCATAATCCAAACCCATTTCACTATTTCTCATGACTGTCTCATTTGTATTCCAACATCCACTAAACATATGGAATAATCATTTACTAAAAATTAATAACTATTTTATATACCCATGTACTCTTGGAAAAAAACCAAGTAAACCACCAAGAGATACGAAACTAAGAATATCCAGTTTCCTCAAGTAGTGGGGAAAGGAATGCAGATAATATAAGAAACCTAGCCATTGACCAATAAAAATAATCATTTCAAGTAAGACTTATTTATCACATCTATGTGTAAGGATAGTTTCAACCCATTCCATAATCTTTTGTGTCATCCCCAACATCCCCATGAATATCATGATGCATATCTCCATCAAAGGATTCAACTATAACCACATCATATGTGTCTCCCTTCCTTATATAACATCAGTTATCCCAAGATTTTCAATCTTAGGCACATAAAAAGGTGTATAGTGAATATCACATACAGAGAAAATTAAAAGGTAGAAAGAGAAAAATTACTATAAAAAATATGATGTTGCACTAAAATAAGGAATTAAACCTTCACAGGTAAACAAGATCTCATGGCTATCAACACAAGACATTAAAACATTATAAAAACACTAGTACTCTAGGCCCCAAAGATTTAAATTCATAAAAAATAGTGTTTATTATATCTTTATATAACCGATTCATTGTTGGTATGTTCAAAAAATAAGAAACCCAATGCATCCGTAATTGTATGATATCAAACTATTTAGAATTCTATCAAGCATGAAAATAAATTTCATTAAACTATGAGAAAAATCACATTTAATATGTGTATAATTATTATTATCTTATTATCAATAAGAATTAACATGATTCACATTCATCATCAATTACATGGAACATGGAAGATCATTATCAATTAAACACGTGAATTGCATCAATTTGAATTACAATAAAATTACAACTAACAGTAGTGGGAAAACATACCTATTCATTAAATTTTAATCCAATTATCCAATTAATTCCAACGTTACATTCCTTAAAATTTTACATCAAGAACAATATACTAATCCATATCATAACTAAATAGTATAAAAAAATAGTATAGATAGAATACTATGTGGAAAACACGGGGAAAATTGTCATATTGGCATAAAGAAACAACATCAACATGATATCGCAATCTAATTTAATTATTAATATAGTTAAATCATAATTAGGTTAATATAGTATTCATATAAACAATAAATCATACCAAATTTATGATTTCATTTAAATAAATAAGAGATTAAAAAATCCTCTACTGCAAAGGTATTAATGTTGTCCACATAAGAACAGAACCACACTACAAATCTTGATAACCACACCCATAGGTGTAGAATCCCTACAAGGATTCTATTCCACAACCACACCAACAAAAAACAAAAAAAAATCCATTATAATAGTTGAATAAAACAAATATAACAAGAAAAGAAGAATCGAGAGGAGCCAAATTGAATAACAATGAGAGAAAAGGGTTAAATAAACCCTTTGTTGTTGTGGATTAAAGATATAAAATTGGGTTTGACCACCATTTAAGGGCTACCTATCACCTAGAAAAACCACTGTTGGAAATCACAAAACTTGTTGAGTATTGAGTTGGAGGAGTGGACTAGGGGATCTCTTTTCCTAGAACCACTATAAACATATTTCATTCAAAATCATTAAAAATGTTTTTATATTTTATCTTCCTAAAAAATTTTGAACTGAAATACCTTCAAGAGGTTGTCTTAATGCCATTAAAATTTTAAGAACTCAATTCCAACCTTGTATTGAGTTTTCAGTTAGGCATTATCTTGGAGAAAATTGGTATCAGAGCTCATGACTCTTGAGTTCAGAACTATAATAGGCTGAAGTCCACTGATTTTCTTCCAAATGGAATGTATATATTATAATAGACAAGGTATGTTAATTATTGAGATCCTTAATTTAATTTTGGAAATTATTGTTGTTGGAAGGCCCATATGACCATATTTTTAATTATTATTTCCTTAAACATTTCTCTTAAAAATGTAAGGGATTATGAAATTATAGAGATACAAGAAGAAACATGGGATACTGATACTATGGTATGATATGATCTGAATTACAAAGATATGAAAGCCATAATATTTGGTCTAGGTCCATATGATTTTAATCATTTTTTCCAATGTGGAATAGATCATGACATTTAAAATAGTATAAAAGTTGTGTATAATTGTACATACAATGTGAAGGCCCTAAAATATGTTATTTCCAAACATAAATTTTAATAATTCAAAATGGATAATGGGGAATCTGGTACATAGATTAATGGAAGAGTAATTTTGTTCATGAATAATGTTTCTGTTTTAGAAACACCAATTTCTAAGATAATAAAATAAATTACTTTTGTTAGAGTTTTACCAACCATGTATAGTGGAATCTCAGCTTCAATCAGGAAATCTATGAAGGCCAAGAAATTTTAAAATAAAATATCTATTTGGAAATTTTATGATTTAGGGTTTAAAAAAGGAATATGATTCTAGATAATATATAATAATTAGGAATTAAGATTTTTCTTTTAAGGTGTCTACTTATAAATTTGAGAGGATGAAGAAGGGTATACAAATATCCGAAAAATATAAAGAAAAAGACTCCTTAGGATAGTCTTGATCATGCGATGAACTTTCATGATTTTCCTCAAAATTTAAAATCTTCTATAATAAGAGAAGAGGTTTTATAAGACCCTTTAAAAAATAAAAGAATCATGGTGGAAACTCTATGTAAGTGGTAATTTATGTGTATAATTAGATTGGATTTATTAAGAGAGATTATATGAAATTTCAGGAAAATAAAATTTCTATCAAAAATTTCTTCAATAAAAAAATATATAATTAGAAATAATTTAAGGCTATGAAGTCCACATAGATGTCAAATTTATATTAAGTATATTTTTATTATTTTAATGGGAATGAGTGTGAATCAGAAAATGAATATTTATCATATAAATAATTAAATTTAAACTATAAAATTTTATTAACTAAATCCAAAAGATGAAAAAAGAATAAAACATTATGGAAATTCTATAGTAAAAAATGAAAATTAAAATGAAGATATAAATAAAGAAAATTCGGATTTTAAAAATAATTTGGAAAAATATACTACATCTTGCAATGAACAGGATAAACAAAATTACGTGCCAACAGTAGGAGGTTCAAATCATCAAATATTCCTCAAGTGTTTTTACAAAATGGTATGGTTTCCTAAACAAAATTAATTCTAAATATCTAATCAATATGGAAAAATTGGAATATGATGTTAGGGTGAATGACCAAAATTTTATAAAAATTATTTTGTGGCTACTTTCAAAATTAAAAACTAATTAAATGTTATTGCTTTTCACTATGTAGATATAAAAAATTTTGATAATAGATGAAATATAAAAAATACTCAATTATTTTTAATAAAAAATACATTTCTTACAAAAACATTCTCAAAACATGTTTCTATTTTCCCTAGAATATACAAACAGATTTAGATCCTTATTCCTTTTGTAGGTGACAATACAAAACCTAAGAGTATTTGGGTACCAGAAAATATTATTGTTTGAATTGTTATTATAGGAAACAAAGCACATGAAAAAAATTAAAATTGGTTAATGGATAGAAGTTTTTGAAGAAATATGAGTGTATATTTTTCAAACATTCACTAAATTCCAATGATTTATGGAAGTTATGTCAGTTGGTAACAATGTAAATGAAGTAAATGTTGGATCTAGATCAATTAGAAATACAGAATCCATTTTCATCATCAATATTATTTTTATTGAAGGCTTATAGATAAACATGATAAGTAATAATGAACATTGTGATGACGGTTATTCGGTTTATTTTTCTAATAATGAATTTTTAGTTTTCAAAGAAAAATATCTCAATTTTATGACACTTATAACAAATAATATCTATACTTTATATATTAACTCATTATATAGACTAAATGTAAATTGTTTCATTGTTGAAATTGATGAAACAAGGATTTTTTATATAAGGCTTGGACACTATAATGATCCAGATTTGAAAAGCTTGTCTAGGATATATTTGATCATTGATTTTCCAAACCATAAATTGGATAATAATAAATAGTGTGATTCCTGTCTAATGTGCACGAAACAAAAGTATTATTTAAAATAATTAAAGCATTGTTCAAATCTAGATGTCAATATATTATCCACATGGATCAATTCAGACCTACTAGAACAATCTCTCATTCTCTGAAATCATTTTTTATGTGTTGGTTGATAATTTTTATTGATTTACATGGGATTAATTTTTAAAACACAAGAGTGAACATATTATTTTGTTTATTAATTTAGATAAACATGTAAAAAATAAAAAACATGCTCAAATTGTGTATTTGAAATGTAATTTTGGAGGATGACTTCAGAGTCAAGAATTTAATGAATATTTCACAAATAAAGGTATTAAACAAAAAATATTCCATATGAAACCTCAATAGAATTTTTTTGTTTAATGTTGGAGTCAGAAATTTCAAGACAATCCAATAATAATGTTATCTGAACATATCATTCCCACACATTTGTGGGATGAAGCTGTTAACAAAGCATGTTATTTATTTAACAAAGTTATAATTTTTCCAAAGAAAAAAAAACACCATATGTGTTATGGAATAATATAAAACCAAATATATGATACATTAAAGTTTTTTATGGTAGTGTTAAATCTAAAATACCAAAGAAATATTTTGCTAATTTTGATTCAGAAGAATATGAAGGTATCATCGAAGGATATTCTAACACTTCAAAATATTATAGAGTTTTCAATAAAGTTTCAGGAACTCTTAATGAATTAACTCATATGATGTTTGATTAAAGTGATCCTTTTTAACACAAAATGACTCAAACTAATGCCTTATGTGATTATCTTAATGAAATGAGGCCTAAAAATATATTTAACAATAATAAGGATAATGATTTGGAATAATATTAAACAAATCCAATAAGGAATGAAACTGCTGAACAAGAAAGTGTGCATCCTAGAATGCCTAGAAATATTAAATCTCTCCTTATAAATATAGTTACAGGTTGTTTAGTTGATGGAAATATAATAAATATAGGAAACCTATTATAATTATCTACCATTATTCCCCAATAATAACCCAAATCTCTAGACGAACATTTGTTCAATATTAACTAGATTTTTCCATGAAATATGATTTACATTAGTACAAGTGGAATAAAATATGTGAGTTAATTAAATGTCCCTATGAATATACTGTTATTGCAACAAAATCGTTATTTTGAAATAAGAAATGTGATTAATGTGTGGTCACTAGAAAAAAAGTTATACTAGTTGAAGATTTTTATGATCAAGAAGGTGTATATTATGAAGACACAATTTTCCATGTCGCTATATAAGAAGAAATAAGAATTCTTATGGAATATTCATCTTATATAAATTTCATATTATATCATAGGAATATTAAATATTTTTTATAAATTGATTTTTAATTGAAGTGGTTTATGGTAAACAAACTCATGGGTTTAAAGAACCACACTTTCAAAATTCAATTTTAACTATACCAAAGCGTTATATCAAATTAAACAAGAACCAATATCTTGCTATGAGATATTACCCTATTTTATTTTATCAAATTGTTTTTAGTAGGAATATTATATCATAAATATTATATGATAACATCATCATCATATATTTTTTGGTACACATATATGTTAATGATTTTATTTTAGGGTCAATTAATCAAAATTTAACAAATTGTTTGTCAATATTTAAGTGGAATTTTAAAAGATCAAGATGGGTGAGTTTCACTACATTCAAGGATTTTAAATTTAAGAATAGGACATTGAATTGAATTAAATGAAATAAAATAAACACATCATTTACATAAAAATTTTGTATTTCAAAATAGTAAAACTTACTAAACTCTAATGACCTTATATATTAATCTTGATATAGATGAAACTAGAAAACTAGTTAACAAAAGGTTGTATAGTAGGGTCAATGAATTTATACCTTATCTTATTGAATGTTTACCATAAATTATTTATTAAGAATGCCTATGTGAAATATTTCAATCCAATCGTAAATAATTTTTTTTTAATTTATAGAAAATGGATTTTAAGATATTTAAAATGAACTATATATGTTTCTCCACCTTTTCCATGAACATTCTATTTTAATTTACTTTCAAATTAAGATGATGATTTTTTTGAATATAGACTAGATTTCAAAAGAACCTCAGGAAACGTTCATTTTCATTATAAATATATGGTATCTTGGTCATTAAATAAATGAATATTTATAGTATTATCTACTACTAAAGTTGAATATATTGCAGCAGGAACGTCTTATGCAAAAATGTTTTAGAAGAAACATAATGTAATGGATTTCAGATTTAATTTTAACAATTTTACAATCATATATGATAACATGAGTGCTTAAAAAATTTCAGAAAATCGTATCAAATTATATATAACAAATAAAATTGGTTTTATACATAATTCATTAAGATATGATTCATAAAAGTATATATGTAATGTCCCTACCTGAGTATCACACAACGGTACCTTGAGACAGACCACCACATGACTTTAGCCTTGCCTCCCCATACACCAGAGGCTACTGACTAGAAGCAAGGGTATGGAATGTTAGTCTTGGGGAGACTATACCCTCTTTTATCAAAGTATAACACTAGCTGAAATAAATATACATTAAACAAAGCATATATAATCATAAACAGTACCAATATACCAAGATTAACATTGCTGAAATAAAATAACATACTAAAACTACAAACATGATTTTCTGAAGTATGTGTCAAGTGTCTAAAATGAAAACTGAAAAGAAAGACACGGATGAATCCTAAGCGGGTTTCAATCCCTATTCAATTCCATCATACTGCTCTATTTCAACTCACCCATCTAACTCTGGGCCTTTTCCCTTAACTTTTCCATAAAAGAAAAATTCTATTTAGGTATTGATCAGGAAGCCCATGTGGGGTGTGAGTAAAACTCCGTAAGACACCACCAATGGTGTCTCAAATGAATCCAATCAATAGAAAGCGTATGAAGTTTTATAAATAAACAATTACAATTCATAAGTAAATAGTAATCACGTTATCAATTAACCATTATTAAACTATAGAGATGATCAAGTTTTCGAGGGCACCCATACCCCAATACCTTCTTCGGCCCATGCCCGATTTGAACAATGTTACAAAATCAATTCACAATTATTTAAGCAATGGAATTTCAATATCCATTTTCATTCAATATCATTATTATGACCACTTGGAACTATAGTCTAATTTCGATGTTTTGGGTATAGATCGTCATGTCTAGCTCCCCATTTATCAACCCTAAAGGTATGCCATGGGAATATAGAATCATGTCTAGCACCCCAATTTTAAATCATGAAAATATATCATAGGCTTTGAGTGCCATGCCCAACACCCCAATTCTTAGCCATGCTCATATCTCATTGGTGTAGATCATCGTGTATAAAGTTTTTAAGTTACATGGGGTTCCTCAAACCATAGTATTAGACTTAATTCTATGTTTATGTTTTTATTATTGAAGTTATTATAAAAATAACAAGTTTTGAATGTTCTTATGAATAATTTATAAAATCCCTAGACTAAAGGGTAGTTAGAGAAGACTATAGAGATTCTCAAGGAAATTTTGGAGGCATTATCCTTGATTTATGGTACTCTTTGTATAGTCTTGGTATAATGACCTTATAATAATTCCTTATATATATAAATTCATATGTAACCTTATGAGTATTTATATTTAAATCTATTCCATTTTCTCAAATAATAGCTAGAGGTAAGTGGGGTGATGATTATTAGATAGAGTCTTGTGTAAGAAACAATAGATCGTGTCAAATTGATTTATAAGAGAATGAAGACTATGGTGAGTAGGTAGAAGGATTATGAATATTGGACACAAAAAAAATATAAATTTAGTGATAGATGATCAGGTTTCCTCAAATGTGTCACATATACTAGAAAATTATTTTTTAAGGGGATAGGAGAAATTGAAAAATATGTATATAGGTTTATTTGTGAATATGGGGAGGGTTATCCTAGTGTTATACTCACTAAAACATCCAAAATGGTTAAAATATATGTAATATTTTTTCCATGTATGTTATCACTAAGTTTATTTCTTGAATTAATCTCATGTGTATTATGAGGATGATATCAGTTTCCCGAATGATGCATCCTTTGAGGAGAATTTTATTTGTATCATAACCTGTAGCGAGAATACCATTTTTGTTAATTATTTTTTTTGGTGTGTGTGCTATGAAAACATGGTATTGTTTAGAAGAATACATGGTATTGGATATTAGATATGAGGTCCCTATCTCTTGATTTTTTTCTCCAAGGAGGCCAGTTACATTTGATGGTGCAGCCTAGGGATGAACTACTTTATGGTGAGGTGATAGTAATATCACATCATTTCATAAAAGTATAGACCCATGGAGTTTTTTCATGGATAACTTATATTTTCTTTTAAATAAGTCCTTTCTTAGGGTTCATGGGGTATCAGGAGTGTTTTAGAGGCTTTGGAGATAGATCCAGGTACACAACAAGGATCTACATTCCCACTAGCTAGATGGTATAGGTCAAACGGCTACCTGACAGCCTTAAATGTGGCACCAATAATTTGTAGGTGGGATACCTACCTGCTAGTGGAATTTTTCCAAAAAATTGTTGCGATCTGTATATGTTTTTCTCAGTGGAGGGGGGTCTATGTTAATTTAATCCCCTTATCCATTAATTCATAAAACCTATTTTATACCCACTCTTACACACAACTACTTTCACCCAAATTCATCCCCTTCCCTTACTTTAACATAGTGGATCTCTTAAAATTATTTTCTACTTGACCTTTTAATTGATGCATTTGAAAGATCTTTGTTGTGATAAAACTATTCTTCCTATTTTAATCTTTTAATCCAATACCATTTGTGTTATTTTCATTTAAGGTTAAAATTTCCTATTTAATATATTTTGTCTAGTTCTTCATTTTCACTCATTTATTATTAATCATAATATCAATACTAATATCTGGGAATCTACTAACCTGAGGAAGGTGTTATTTGAGATATCCCATATTGTATCAGTATCATATGGTATGTGAATTTCAAGATATCACACTGGGCTTCCATGTATTTTACTAGTAAGAAATATTTAATTTGTCTCTTCCTAAAATTAATTATAGAACCCCTAAAAGGGCATGTATTCAAAATGGGTGAATTTAAATTGGATATTTGACCACCCAATTAGGGCTATATTTGATTAGGTTCTATTTATCTATGTTAAAGGGACATAAGAGCAGTTTCACGGATTTGAAAATTAACCATAGGAATGGAACAAAGGTTTCTAGGAGGTTCTCGGGAACCCATTTGATATTTCTAAGAATGAATAACCATTGTATATTCATAAATTAAGTAAATTGGTAATCTCTTTCATATATAAAATTCATAAGATCCCTTCCATTTTTAAAACTAAATTTCTTACTTTTGAAATTAGGAATAATGAAAGACGTACTATATTTTTCTTTAGGCATAATGATGCATAAGTGGAACATATGACTATATATTGGCTTCTTTATATAAGTGGTAATGTCATGATGAGACCCTTGGATTCCACATGACTCATATAGGAAATAAATGGGAATGATGTGATCTTATCCTTTTATTCCAATAAATTTACAATGCTAAATAAAATTAAATGACAAAATAGGATGCTAGGATTCTATATAGTGTATAATGGAAAAGGATTAGGAATGCTAGGATGGGATATTTGGACACCACGCAACACATGAGTTATGAATTCTATGATGATATATATTGATTCAACATGATACCTAATGCTTGAAAATTATGGGATGAGAAACTATATTTATTGTGATACATGTTGTCATGAATGCTTGGATGAGCAGGTGGATTCTATATGGTGTTTATGGTTGGCATGATAAGAGACATCCAGAAATGGATGAAGAAGGAATGTTCGAATCTGGTGTTATCATGGATCCTGAGGATTGATGGTATTAATTTTTATTTTTTTACACGATCAAGTTTCTTTTTTATAGAATAAATCCACATTCAATATATTATATCAAACCAAAAATGAATTTTGATTCTATTTTTGGGGCCTACTATTTCATAGTCACACCCATATTGGGACACCTATTGGTACCTAAGAATACTTCATGGGTGTAGATATTGATTAAAACAAGCACCCAATGGAAGATGATTTTTATGGACTGGGATAGTGTTTGGGGATGGGAATGGGCTAATACAAAGGCCTCCTATTCTGTTTAACTGTTTATGTCATATTTTTTTTCTTTTGATCATTTTGGACTAGTACGCTTTAAAATGTAATTGTTATCACTCACTAATGGGCATATAATAAATTTTTTATAGCTTGGGTTCATTGTTTAGCTCATGCATACTTTATTTATTTCTTCAATTGGTTTTATCTGGCAGGATGATCTCTCATTTTTTTAATTGTTTGTTGAACTCTCTGGTATATACGACATGGTCTACCCATATTAACCCCATAGTGCCTCAGTACTAGTCATAATCCTATGAAATACGAGGATTCCTACATTAGATTATTTATTTCTTGTTATAAAAATGGATATTAACTCATTATATTTCAATTAATGAATGATTCATAATTAATATGGTGGCTATTATGGGGGTATACATTTATGTTTCTTTGGTAAGGTATTTATAGGAATATTTGAATTAAATTAATAGTTTGATTGTGGTATTTGAGGTTATCATGATTGGGGTATTAATTTTCACCAAAACCAATAAATTTTAAGAACTTATTGGGATTGAGGAGTGGGTTATGGAATGATAATTTCAAAGGAGTTATAAAGGGGAGAGGTGAAATAAAATTATAATATATAAAGGGAATAATATATTTAGTCACATGTCTACTAAATTTTCTAACATACCTTGAGAGATATTATCCCTAAGAATTACTCTATGATAAAGGAATGGTAACATAATGTTGAGTGCATGGATTGATGGAGTGGTTGGGTCATCAATGATTATAACATTACTTTTTCATACAATTCAATGTGATTATTAAATTTTTTTCATTATGCTCTAGTATTATCGAATACCAAAATATAACTTTCTAATAATCCATTAATTACAATGGGATTAACATGTTTTATCACAACTCATAATTAAATGTCATTTAGTCCATTCCATTTAGCAGATAAATATCCTTTCACCTATTCTTATTCCAAACCTCAAAAGAGGAAATTTATATAGGTATATTCCATAATGTCATAGGGCCTATACTACTCTATTTTTTTACAAAATTTAATAAAATTGTTCACATGCATTGTTTCAAATCGCATAGGCTATGTCACATTGGCATGGAGGATATTCCAAACATGATAGTACTACACCAAATGTATAATAAGGGGATGTTACTATGTTTCAATTATAAATGATTAATTTTTTAAGACCATATTTAATGGTTCTTGATACATCACCCATAATGAACATCAAATTTGGGATTTTTGAAATTACAAGTTAAGTCTAACATGGTGATGAAGAAAATATTTTCACATATTTTATGCTGAAATTTAATGTTTATAAAACCACCATAGTGTTATTTAATGGGAAATTGTTACATATTTAGGTTTTGGTGTTATTTTGAGCCTAAATGCAAAAATGGCATAATTCTGGATTTTTAACAGATTTTTATCACATGGGTATTTTGGTCATTTATCATAAAATAAATTTCCAAATTTTGTGATTATTATTTTTCTCGAATCCTTATTTTATTTCCATCATCTTTGTCTTCTGGACCAGGAATGGATTCATGCATATTGATGCCCAAAAAAATCAATAAAGTTGACACTTTTTTTGGGCGGACTGCATGGACTCCACCATAGCAATGGAAGCCAATTTCGGCCTAAAGACCTCCAAATGATGCGATTCCACCTGTATATGATATAGGACTCCAAAACTCATCTCCAAAATGAATTTCCAGACGTTTGTAATCCTTTATGATTGCCGTTTAGGGATATCCTTTTGAAGGAAACTTCCAGGAAGCATCATCCAGAGAAAGCGATGTTCAATGGAAAAATCATAACTCCTTCAATACAAGTTTAATTAATCTGAAACATGGAGGGTGGACGGAAAACTCATTTATGAACAATATATATGAAGCGGTCCACGCATGAATATGCCCATTAATGGGTCTAAAACTCGACAAATCTCTGAAGATGAAATCTTCCTATAAAAGGAGAGGGGCTCCTACCTCTCAAAATATTCCATTCATTACCACACCATCCATCAAAAAGGGGGTTGTACTGAAAGAGAAAGAGGATAGGAGTATTACATGATGTAATCAAGCCATGAAAGGCTTACTCCAAGTGGTGGTGGGCAGCAGGGATCCGAAGACATTTCCCCTTTTGAGTTTGTGCTTTCATTAGAAAATATTTTCTTTTAAACTATCCTGGAACTTGTTTCCATGAATGAAGGAGGTATTTTTATCTCATGTTTTCAATTTATTATAAATTTTTCTAGATTTATTATATTATAATGAATTTAAATTTTTTTTACCCATGGTTTAAATTTCTTTGGCGAGGTCTCACTTTTGAGCACGATGAGTTCATCCAGTTTTGGTTACTCAGAGGTCTTCGGGTAATCAGAACACTTTCATTAGAAGATCTGCACCCATGTATGAGGTTTAAATATGGTATCTAGATAATTGATGTGTATAAATTGAGGTCTTAAGGTATACATTGGATAGTTTAATTAAAATATATTCTTAAACAACGATAAAGGGAGTGTCCAATGATCAACGTTTGTCCACCGCTGCTACCTTTAACTTGTTCTTTCCAGCTCTATTTTCTTTGGTATTTTAATTGCTAATGTAGATTTGATATTTCTTTTTGATTTCATTTTCATAATCAAAATCCCCCATATATATTATATATGTTAATTTTATATTAGTTAAATTAAAATGTGACAATTGAAAGTACAATGCGTATAAGCGGCCTCCTTGTGATCGACACTAGGGTGTACCACTATGGTGCATTCATAGGATAATAAGAATTTAATTGAGTAGGGTAAAGCTACTAAAATTCCCTAAATCAATTTGGATCCATTTATGGAGAGGCCAAGAGCTTGTACACATTGTTTTTAAAAAAAAAAACAAAAAAAAACAAAAAAAAATATATAAAATTATTTTATTGCATATTATTCTTTAGGACATGGATTATTCAAGTAATTTTTCATATGCATGACCTATTACTGACATGTATAGCAAGAAGTAATTTTTTTAAATTCAAATTTATGAAAATTCACAATAATTGCAAGAAACTTCCTTGACAATTTAAGAGAATTCAAGAATGCTGGAAAAGGAAAGAAAGACGGTGGCATCGCTGGCCACCCATGTTGAAGATGTTAAAGTCTTATGGATGGAAAGACAAAAAAGAAAAGCTGAGGAGAATGAAATACTTGTTCCACCTACACATAATGAAGATGTTGATGAGGTTGAAGAAAAACTTGAGGACCCACTTCCCTCGCCAACAAATGAGTTCCCATCTGCCTTGCTTGAGGAAAAGGGTTCTAAAGCTGAAATTTCTGAGGGAGTTTTAAATTCTGAGCATTCATGTAATTCAAATTTCATTAATTCTGAATTTAAATCTAATATCCCTTATTCTGAATTTGTAGATTCAGCGTCACTACTGCAGGATCTGGATGAAGAAGAAGAAGAAGGTCCTCTTGTTGAGGAGAGAATGGAGGTGCCTGTTGAGTTATGCATTGGTGCATTTGAGGATGATGGCACAAAAGAAGAAATAATCGAAGAACCAATTTAGGAACTTGAACCAGAAGAGATTCCACATCCTATTTTTCTATTTTCAACATCGTTGGACACCACTCCTCCAGAATAAAAAAACAGGGAGCACCCCTACATCATTTTCCCTCCCCCACTTAATCTCATATTCTATTTTATATCTCTTCTAGGGGTTGGGGATATTTTTCTTTTCTTTGGGGTTATCAGTTCCTGAATCCACATATGGATATCAGGAGAAATAATTTGTGGTGTTTTATAAGAAAGAAACCCCATCCACCTTCGGATTGGGGTTAACCTGCTGCAACTGCCTGACTAGGGGCAGTAAAAACCTAGCACCCGCTTGGGGGTCAAACCAAGCATTATCACTTCCCTTTCCCCTTCCTATTTTTTTTCTAATGAATTTATTTATTTATTTCTTTATAGGAAGAATTGGTGCCAACTAGGATCTTAACTCAATGGTACTGCTAGAAAAATAAAGACAGGTTGTATCTTTCTTTCTATTTAGTTTTTTTTCTTCCCTTATTAATATTTTTTCAAGACAAAATGAAGGGTAGTGAAATTTAAGTGTGGGGGGAGTGTCGACCTGCTTATTTTTTTTTGTGTGGTTTCCTTTTTTTTCATTTTTTAGGAACCTTGAGCTTAAAGATAATTATGATAACATTTCACACAATAATTGATTTTGATAAAATTGAAATGATTTTTGAAAAAAAAATGATCTTACATGATTGTTGATGTGAATTTTTTTCCTTAAATTGGATGTTCAATAATTTTTATGAGTTTAACTGATTTTTGAAATCCATGGCCCTCAAACACTGACTCAAAATATTTTTCTCATACTTTGAGGTATTCTAAAACACTTTTACATATTCTTTCTAATACCCACACATTCTTGAGGGAAACTTGGATTATTTGTGAGAACCAGAATTTGTGATTTTTCTCTTTCAAAGCTTTGGATTTCATTGAATGTTTTTAATATGATTGAGGCACTACTTTGGCTAGCCACATATTTTCTTGAGACCTACCTTTACATTTATCCTTCATTATCCCTTAGATTCAATGAATTTACTTATAGGTTTAAGGCACAATACAAGCTAATTTATCCTTACCTACCCATTCTCTTGGTATTTTTGCATGGATATTTCAAGTTTGAGTGTGGGGGAAGGGCCATTCGTGTGCGTTCATTGGGATTAGTTTTATTGATGGGTATTGTGCGGTATGAATCAACATTTTGGGAAATGAAATAATTGGGAATGAGTCATAATATCATCATGGTTCATTTTTTTCATTCAGTTCTCCTTCAGAAAAAAAAAATAAAAGTTGTGCCTTTCAGGAGCTTTAAAAAAAATATATAAAAAAGGAAAATAAAGTTGTGCCTTTCTAGAGATTTTCCAAAAAATGGGGGGGGGGAGAACTTGGATGATATAATACCTTGAAATCATTGATTGGCTCATGTAACATTAAAAATAAATTGGGGTGGTGTTTTGTTTCACATTCTCAAGGTGGATTGAGTGAGGAATTTTCTGGGTTTTCACTTGATTATTCATGCATTGTAGCTAAGAGTCAAACCTTCTCTTTCTAGCCTTGAAATTTTAAATCATTTAACCACCAACCCAAAGCCAGAGAGGCATTTGAACCATTTATGAAAGACCTCATGATTGAATTAATTTTTATGTTTCACGCTATGGAGAAATGAGAATTGTCACAAGCCTATGGTGATACATGCAATTTCCATGTATGAGCATAACTCCAGAATTTATTTCTCTTGGGTGAAGAGTGACATAAAATTAAATGCGAGGTAGGTTGTGATTGAGACATGGATGAATTTATGAGGTTTAACAAATTTAAATTTTTGGAATGAAAATAAAAGGAAATTGTTTTTCATAGAAGAGACATGATGAAATTCGGTTTTTGATAAGATAATGGATGTTTTCTCATTTTTGATTGTTGTGTGAATTTTGATTTGAATTTAAGATAATTGCTCAGCAGTGCAATGATTAAGAGTGGGGGATTGATGAAACAAACATTTTAACATATTTTATACTGCAATTTAATTTTTATAAACCCACCATAGTGTTATTTAATGGTAAATTTTTACATATTTAGGTTTTGGTGTTATTTTGAGCCTAAATGCAAAAATGTCCTAATTCTGGATTTTTAATAGATTTTTATCACAGGGGTATTTTGGTCATTTATCATAAAATACATTTCCAAATTTTGTGATTCTAATTTTTTTAGAATCCTTATTTTATTTCCATCATCTTTGTTTTCAGGACCAGGAAAAGATTCATGCATCTTGATGCCCAACAAAATCAATGAAATTGACAATGTTTCCGGGCGGACTGCATGGACTCCACCATAGTAATAGAAGCCAATTTTGGTCTAACCACCTCCAAATGATGCTATTCCACCTGGTTATAATAGAGGACTCCCAAAAGCGTATCGAAAATGAATTTCAAGTCGTTTCGAAGCCTTTACGATGGCCGTTTTGGGATATAAATTTGAAGTAAACTTCCAGGAAGCTTCATCCAGAGAAAGAGATGTTCAATAGAAAAATAATAACTCTTTCAATACGCGTTCAATTAATCTTAACATTGGAGGGTGGATGGAAAACTCATTTATGAACAATATTTATGAAGAGGTCCATGCGTGAATCGGCCAATTAATGGGTCTAAATCCCGAAAACTTGTTGATGATGAAATCTTCCTATAAAAGGAGAGGGGCTCCTACCTCTCAAAATATTCCATTCATCATCACACCATCCATCACAATGGGGGTTGGATTGAGAGAGCAAGAGGATAGGATTATTCCATGATTTGATCAAGCCATGAAAGGCTAACTACAAGTGGTGGTGGGTAACAGGGATCTGAAGACATTTCCCCTTTTGAGTTTGTGCTTTCATTGTAAAATATTTTCTTTTAAACTATCCTGGAACTTGTTTGCATGAATGAAGGAGGTCTTTTTCTCTCGTGTTTTCAATTTATTATAAATTATTCTAGATTTCATATATTATAATTAATTTAAATTGGTTTTACTCATGGTTTAAGTTTCTTTGGCTAGGTCTCGCTTTTGAGCACGATGAGTTCATCCAGTTTTGGTTACTCGGAGGTCTTCGGGTAATCAGAACACTTTCATTAGAAGATCGGCACCCATGTATGAGGTTTCAATATGGTATCTAGATAATTTATGTGTATAACTTGAGGTATTAAGGTATACATTGGATAATTTAATTAAAATATATTCTAAAACAATGATAAAGGGAGTTCCCAACGATCAACGTTTGTCCACCGCTGCTACCTATAACTTGTTCTTTCCAGCTCGATTTTCTTTGGTATTTTAATTTCTAATGTAGATTTAATATTTCATTTTGATTTCATTTTCATAATAAAAATCCCCCATATATATTATATATGTTAGTTTTATATTAGTTAAATTAAAAAGTGACAATTGAAAATACAGTGCGTATAAGCGGCCTCCTTGTGATTGACCCTAGGGTGTACCACTATGGTGCATTCATAGGATAATAAGAATTTAATTGAGTAGGGTAAAGAGACTAAAATTCCCTACATCACATGGTTAGTGGCACTGAACAATTACATTCTTGATATAATCATTGAATAAATTATTTTTGGACTGTTGAATAATGATGAATTATATATAATTTATTATAAACCACCAAATTATTATTTTGAATAATTATTTGGTAAAATATTGAATTATATATAAAATGATGGTTTTATGAAAAGGTGAGTTCTATAACCATTTTTTATTTATATAATGGAGTGTTTTTGGAATTGTGTTGAAATGATATTAAAGATGTATTCTATATATGTATTATTGTGTCATTTAATTTTAAGCTTATAGAATTGGTAAAAAGGAACAGAATGGACTTAATGGGTTTAAATCATGTGGAGAAGTGATTTTTTTATAGTTTTGGTTGGAGTATGTTAGAGTTTGAAGAGGGTTATTTTTGAGTTTTTTGGACATTCCATGGTAGATGAATAGTTTCAATGACAATTCATGGGGACTATTCCATGGCTTCATGGTGGATAGGGTCTATAACCTAGAAACTCTATAACATTTAACTAGATTTTATAGATTGATGGGTTGGTGAGTAATTGCTATAACACAGCTACTACACTATCACATGGGCAATAGAGTTAGGCTCTGTAGCCACCTCAAGATACCCATAAAACCCTAATTATAATTTGCATTTGCTTTATTTCAACCCCATTCTCTCCCTATCATCCAGTGATATCAATTTTTGGTGATTTGTGGGATATTCTCTCTATCCATTTATCATCTATCATATATTTTGGTGTGATGAATGTTCATTTCCATGGGAATTTACTCTAGATATCCTCCTCTTATCTTGTTCTAGGATATCTCTTAGTGTTAAACATAACCAAGTAGTGTTTTTGAAATCTTAGATATTTTGGGGGAAATAATTTTGGACTATTTATTTTAAGATATTTTGGGAGGTAAAAAGACGTTAGATATCATATATAGAATTGTAGATTTAATTAATTATTTGGTTGTGGAAGGTGGATTTACATTTATACATGATATGAAACATGAATTTGTCTTTGATTTTAAGTTTTCATGATTCTTAATTATTTTAATAAAATGTTTTAGTTGTAATGTTGTTGTTTTTTTGATTGAGTTTTAGTATTTTTGTGAACATTTAATTATAAAAATATTTTTTGTGATACCACATTGGTGTAGTAATGTTTTCAAAAATAGGTGGGGCGTAGGAGGAAATGGATTTTGGTCAAAATATTGAACATAACCAAATCTTATATGCTAGTTAAAATGGATTTTAAGAAATGATATTTTTAAAAACAATTATGGATTTGGATAACATGTGGTGGGGAATTAAATTGGCTATTGTTTTGTTGAAATTGAAATGAGTTAATGGGTTTCATTGACTTATCAATGGATGAGTTTTGTTGGGATGTGGAGGTTTGAAATTTTTGTTTGTTTTTTTGGTGATTAAACATTAGTCATGTTAAAAATACCAATTGGATGTATTAAACACTCTATAAAAATGGTGTTGATATGGTAGAAAACTACCAAATTGGTGTGAGAAAAATTTTAACATAGAAAATGTGACATGTAGGGTTAAAAATTACTTTAATGAGTAGGTGATATATAATCATGTTTTGTACTTAGGGATTAGTAATCCTCATGTTTTTGTTATTATTTTTGTTACCTGTGTTGGGTCTTTGTAATTTGGTAATTCTTTGATATTATTTTTGATTCCATGAAATCTTATCTACTATTTATGCTTATGAATTTTATTTTTTTCATTATTTTTTAATGCATAAAAATTCATAAAAATATTTTTTTAGGAAATTATTTATGGAACACATTTATGAATAATGAATTTTTCAAATACACAGGGTGCATGGGGATCTGTAGTGAGATCAATTTGGTCTTGTAATGACCCATTATTTTATACTCCAATGGACGTGCATATTGTATGATGGGAATAGTTATGAAGACTAAATATCCCAAGAATTTGTTGGAATATTATCATGTTGGATGTGTATCTGATGAGGGGATGAGCCATAGAGATGTGGTGGATTTGAGGATCCTATTAGGGGATTCACATGGGGAGAACCATGGGTATCCTTATATACTATTTTTTTAGTTTTGTTTTAGTTATTTTATTTTTATCTATATACAATTATAAAATTTGGGTAAAAATAAATTTTTATCATGAACCATAAATATTATAGTTTTTGTGTTTCTGCTATGTCATATTACTATTTTTCATGTTTAATATATCTGAGACATGGATACCACATGTCATAATTTTGGTTAAGGTTGGGCCAGAGGGAGGTTCTGTATAAGAGGATAAACCATTGAACAATGGTATAATGTTTACCATGAAATTTATTTCCAAACCACGTTATAATATTTGAAAATTAATTTGAGTTCAATTTTGATCTATATGATACAATGATTATAAATATTATTGGGGTGTCTTAATAAGATCCACAATGGTTATTTCGAAAGTTGAATTCAAGGCTAATGTAGATGTTTCCTCTAGTAATGGGGATGACCTCGATTATTTAAGGTTCAAATATTTCAAGAGGTTTCTAACGGGTTTGTTCGTAGAACCGGAAGTATCCAATGATTCTATATCCATTTGGATCTACTTTCCAAAGGTAGGTTCTCATTAGTTATGAACTGATGAGGCTTAAGAACTTGCATTGGTCGAGAGGATGGGAGGTCAGACTCATCACACCTTTTGGGGGGGAATTATTGTCTACTCGAGGACTCTATTTATAGATTTAAGTTGTGTTTGTGAATCCTTATTAAATTACCAAGTATGAAAATGATATTTCATTTAGATCTGACAATCAGTGATTAGAATGTATGATATTTAGAGAATCATTTATATGTATTCAAGGTTCTTCATCGATATATAAACATCTGTATTTGTTAGTGATTCTTAGTCAATGGTATCTTTCGATACATTATATAGAAATATCTTGGTCATTGTGACAACCATAATGTTTTTAAAGCCACTCAGTGGGGCACTTGTATTTTATTTTCATTCATAAGGACATGGATTATTTTAGAGTTGGGATCGTACCTGCAGATGGGCTACCTAGGTATCATTGTTTAGAGAAGGAATTAGAACCCACGTAGTTCGAGTAAGGGAGAATGATGCTTATGCATGATTTATGGCTCAAAGAAAGATTTTATAATTACTTTTACGCTCTAAACTCATGTGAGTCATGCTCTATGTGAGAAACAGGAGGTATTGGTAAAACCAGAGGCTTGTAGCACGAAAGATGCAGTCATAAGATATGATGTGGGGCTTATGTATGCATGACTGCATAGATAGATGAAGATTAGGATTCACTTCAGGGAAGAAACCTGGGAACAAGGTCCATAAAGGTATATGTTTTTATAGAGATTTGGATACGTAACATAGGACTTCATCCTATGAAGGATGCCCAAATTAGAGGGGTCTTGTGATTTGGGATTTATTTCTGAGAAGGAAGTCAAAATCAAAAGAATTTAAGACCGGTTAAGAGAAAATATGACTGGGGATTATTCCTGAGAAGGAGTCCCAGGTTAAAGGGACTTGAGAACTGGGGCTTATTCTTAAGGAGGAGACCCAGGTCAAGGGATTTGAAAACTTGGGATTACTCCTAAGGAGGAGTCCCTAGTTAAAGGGACTTGAAAACTGGGGCTTATTCCTGAAAAGGAGTCCCGGGTTAAGGGGAATTATGACTGGGGATTACTACTAAGGGGGAGGCCCAGGTTAAGGGATTTTGGAACTTGGGGCTTACTCCTAAAAAGGATGCCCAAAATTAAGGGAACTTGATAACTGGGGAATATTCATGAGAAGGATGCCCATGAATAGGGGGCTTGGGGCTTACTCTTAAGGAGGATGCCCATGTTAAGAGAACATGGACTGGGGCTTATTCCTAAGAAGGAGGCCCAGGTTAAAGATCATCTCATCTTAAATTATGAGGTTGAATGAATGAAATTTATAACCTTAGTGACATAAATATGTGTATATCAGTAGGTTTTAAGAGATATTCCAAATAATTCCTTTCAGACAAGGAGGCCCACAAGGGAACCATGCCAAAAATGGATTTGAAGAGGGTTTTGAAGGATGAATCTTGAATAGGAGATATGGATTGGAATAAGAGAGGTGAATAGGCTGGAGGGGCACCCAAAAAGAAGTAGGTGCATAGGTTCTATGTGGGCGTGCAAGTCCTGGTTACGCAGGTATACCTGCGGGACACATAGGTACCTGCGCGACGGTCAACCCATAGGATAATTCTTGGGCGAGGCATGGATCCTGCCCTTAGTATTATCCCTAGGGGCTTCCAAAAGAGAGGCGCACAGGTTCTGGTACAGGGATAAGGAGGCACACAGGTGTGTCTACTTCCCTTAAGGGTTTAAACACCTATGCGTGTAGGTGTTGATGAATTTCAACACTTAGGCATTGTTTCCCCTGTTTAGATATTCCATTATAGGTAAGAAATTACCTTAGAAGTGTTCGGAAGACTTCGAGAAGAGACTAGGGCCCCGGGAGATTAAATCTGGCTTTTGCAATTTTTCATCCTAAAATGGGGGGGACCACAAGGGGTATTTAAAGGCTGCCGAAGACCCTGGAAAAAATTAGATAGGGCGCGTAGGTCACCTGTGCGCCTAATAAGTGGTGTGCAGGTATACCTGCACAACCATGATGAAACCTTCGCAGACCATGCTGAAGCAACTTCTTGTTCATTCCTTTGTCAATTTTTGATGTTTCTTAAAAGGATGAATCACATTATGATGAGGTATTCCTCTTTTTCAGTCATTTAGAATTTGTGATGAAAAGGAGCGTCAAAAAAAGTCCCCCCTCATAGTTGGATCTGAAAGGAAGGAAGATGTGACTCTAAGGTAAAGAAGAAAACCAAAGAAAAGGTGGCATGCAGGTTCTGAGCACACGGATACTGGCGAGCAAGTGAGAGCCTCGCAGGGGTGTGGCCAAGCCTATAAATATGTGTTCATTCCTCTGCAAAGCACACGGGATTGAATAGTTCAATCTCTCGTCGTGCAGGTTCCTCCAGTCGCACAGGTTGCTGATTTTCCATGGTTTAGTGCTTTTTTTCATGTCGTGCTGCTGTAGAGGTATTTTGACCTGCACAATGATACCTGCGCGCCAAAAACCTGCGCGACACAGTTATATCTGTGTGCCAAAATTGGACTTGCATGCCTTAATTCCTTATCCATTTTTTCAATTTTCTTCACAAAATTTTTATTAAAAATCAACTCACTTAAGAGTTAATTATTCGACCGTTGTGAAGATTCAATGGATCCCAGAACAATTGGAAGGACTGATGAACTGGATAGCAAGAAGATTGATGACATGATGAACATTGTTGGCCATTATTACTATGATATCTACTACAACACTCTCCCATATTTGGCTAAGTACTTGAAAAAATATCATGTTAATTTCCCACAGTACATATAGATGGCTCTGTATGGGCATGGTCATCTCTAAGGATTCAACATTCCAGATGCAAAGAACTATCTTCCTGAGATGCAGATGCACTGTTACTCCTCTATTTCGGTTATGCTGTGCATTAAGGGCAACAACAATGGTGTAAAATTTCAAATTTTCTTCCATGCCATTTCCTTGCAGATATGAAAATGGAAATCCCATGGGCTAAAATGTTTTCTGCTGCCGGTTTGTGGAGAGATAAAACCATATCAGAAAATAATACTCTCTCCAAAATGGATCATTACTTCCAATGATCCGTTCTCAAATTCATGTATCCATATTCCAAGTCTGTTGGACAGAAACAGAGTCACTATTTGATCAGTAGAAAATTTTCTCAAACCGAACTCAAGAACATCCTTTTACAATTGTTCCAAGAAGAGCTGGTATCACTGCATCTCTTATTTTATCTAGTTGAATGAGTGAATTCCAGGAGGCTGATGATGAATCTCGGGATTCCGTAAATCAAATGAAGAGTTATGTTTGAAAGTTTTTTGTATTTCCAAAAAAAGAGAAGAGACCCTAGTCTGTGGATGTCCTTCTAACTCTTGTGTATCAATGAAAAACACTTTCATCCTCAATAATTTTTGTATGCATTCTCTTTTTCTGCCTGCTTTAAATTTCTACCTAAGCCAATGGGCCTAGTATGCATAGTTTTATTTTTTCTAGGATTATTATAAATAACCCTACAAACATTGAATCTTTTCGTTGCTCAATATTACATAAAATCATACAAAATTTTTGTTTAGTGAGCTGGGACTTGACTTTTGTTTATAGTTCCCTTGACATTTGTGGGAATTTTAAAGTCATGCATGTAAAAAATAAAAAGTCTAATGTTTAAGGTCAAAATAGCTTTGACCGAATAGATTAAAATTGACTCAATTCCTTGACAATTTATCTGAAAACATATTAGCACACTCAATTATGAGGGAAAATATGTAAAATATGACTTAATAAATTTTGAATATGAGGAATGATAAGAAAAAAGAATAAGAGGAATTAGAAGAAGTATTTACCAAGAATGAAGTTACCACTATTTAACAAACCCGTTAGGGGGTTGAATTATGCAGGTCCACTAAAGGGAATTGGCTGCATAGTAAAATAATAACATCTTTTGGCTGAGATGTCCATTATGTAGACTACTTATGCAAGGCCGCCTAAGGGCCCATGCTACATAGTTAGGCAAAAGAACTCTCATAAATTTACTTTTCTACTATTAAAAGCTGGTGGATGTTTATGGATATACGAATTTTCCAAAGCATAGAGATTGTTGTATGGAGAGAGGTACTTGAATATAGAGAAGATATTTCCAAACATGATTGACTAAGAACTGGATGAATGTCACTCCTATGAAGTTCTGACCCAAACGTAGGGATGTGATATATAAACCATAGACTTGAATACTTTTAGATCATGAAAAATAACATGGGACAAATATGTTAAGGATGAATATTTTTGCGGATCCATATATACTGTCGTTAAGAAAACTAATGAAAAAAGGGGTTTTCTTCCCAAAAATGAAGTTACCATTACTTAACAAACTAGTTAGGGGGTTGAATTATGTAGGGACACCTATGGGAGTTGGCTACATAGTCAAATAATAGCATCCTTTGGCTGACAGGTCTGTTATCTAGACAATTTATGGAAGGCCGCCTAAGGTCACGTACTACATAGTCAGGAAAAGGAACTCTTAGAAACTGGACATTTTGTGACCAGATGTCAAGAAAAGGGTTATGGAGAGATGGAATTATTTAAGGTCATTAGTATGACACATAAGAATGGGTATTGTCCAATGCATGAAAGAGATACATAGACCATTGCTAACCATAATCATGTTGTGTATGGGTCCTGAATTGAGATGTTGTACTTCACTAAGTATCCAATAAGGATGGGAATCAAGCCATACGTAGTTCTTGAAATACAGTTTAACATCATGTGGGACGAAAGTATATAATATCATTGTTTACGGTCATAGATATCAGACCATAATAATGAATACACAGTGGGTATTTTATGAACCTGATGTGAATGAGGACCAGGGTTTTCATACCACATTCATGTTTTCACAGGGGGAATTATCAGTCGAGGGACTGAAAGTGAAATTTGGGGTTAGGCCCAAAGACTTGGGGCTGGGTTCGAGGGACACTCTAACGCTCCTACGTATCCCATAACGATTGGAATCAAGACGCATGTAGTTCTTGAAATACCCTTTGTACAGATTTGGTTTATACATATGAAGGGTAAAAGGGGACTTTAGTGAAATGATGGTTCGACCCAAGATAAAAGGTTTAGGCATTACCATGTATGCACATAGTCTTTCGAATATAACATGATTGGAAATAAATGTAAATAATGATTCCCTCTCAGGTGAGGGTGTCAAATATTGTGGCAGTTTATTGTCGTACAGGACAAAAGTGTTGTACAGTTTAACATCATATATCAAGGAAAAAAGTGAACCAATGTAATGATATTGATTCTGGGGGTGGCTTCACGAATCAACATCGTATGAGATGGAGGTGAACCGATGTGAAGAGATTGGTTTTGGGCTTGAACCTTGGGAGGTTGCCTACGTACCCATCCTAGAAGGCAAGGATCAAAGTCTATGTAGTTCAATTGAAGAATGAATTGGTGATCAAGTTGTTTTTTAGAACAATGACCTAAAAAATAATGTTGTTGGGACTTACGCATGGTTAGAGGCCTAGAGAAGGTGTTATGGTTGATGTTACTCTAAGCTCACGTGAGTCATATTCGATGTGAGAAACAAGAGGTAGCAATAACCCTAATGATGTATAGTTTAATGTCATGAAGGACATATTAGGGACTGTTCGGTTTAATATTGTGCAATAAGGACAAAAGAGGGGTTGTATAGTTTAATGTCATATAGAAAGGACAGGTGCTGTACAATTTAACGTCATGTAGCTAGGACGTCACAGCTTAACGTAATTTTGGACAAAAAGGGACAATTCAATTTAATGTCATGTTGGACGAAAGAGTGAATAGTTTAAGGACATATGCAAGGACCGATGATTTTGTAGTTTAATGTCTTGCGGGACATAAGGGACTATGCAGTTTAAAGTCTTGCAGTAAGGACAAAGGGGGACACAATTTAACGTCATGTTGGATGTATTAGGGATTTTTTCACATTTTAACGTCATGTTGGACATTGGGGTGTTGTACTGTTTAACGTCATGTAGCTAGGACGTAAGAGAAGATTATGCAGTTTAATGTCTTGCAGTAAGGAATTTGTGGGCTATGCAGTTTAAAGTCTTGCAGCAAGGACAACATAGTTTAACGTTATTTTGGATGAAAGAGGACAATACAGTTTAATGTCATGTTGGACAAAAGTGCGAATAGTTTAAGATCATATGCATGGACCGGTGATGGTGCAGTTTAACGTCTTGCTGGACGTAAGGGACTATGCAGTTTAAAGTCTTACAGCAAGGACAACACAATTTAACGTCATTTTGGACGAAAGGGGATTTTTGTTACCCAAAATACTTCTTTAGAAATCTGGTATTGGTTGGAGTCGTGATGAGTTCTCCATCCAGTATTATTAAAGAATAATCTCCATTGGAGTAGACCTTATGTATTAATTAAGGTCCTTCCCATTTTGGCTCAATCTTGGGAGGTTTCTTTCCTGGTATCATTGGAATTCTGAGATCCAATTCCAATTCTCCCTGAATGAATGAACTAAGACGAACTTTTTTATTGAAATATTATCATATTTGTTTCTGATAGACCTCCAAGTGGTGTAGGGTGCACAATCTTTTCTCATATAATCGTTCCAATTCATCCAATCACTTTTGAGATTGTTCATCTATAGATTACTGATCACAAATGGCAACTCCAAGCGAAGGTAATTGAACTTCAATGGGCAAGACTTATTCCATTCTATATACCAATGAATATGGAGTTGACTGCATTGCAGTGCAGGTGGTGGTCCGATAATCCCATAAAGCATGAAAGAGTTTATCAGGCCATGACTTCTTATCTTTATCCACCCTCTTGTGCTGTATATTTGAAAGAGTCTTGTTGAAGGCTTCTATCTGGCCATTGGCCACTGCATGATACCAATATGAATGATTGGATTTGATGTTTTATTCTTGATTCAACCTCTTTACCTTGGATGAAAAGAAGTTTGTTCCATTGGCCGTCAATATGTTATAAGGGACACCAAATCTGGTAATGATGTTAGACTTGATGAAGCTAAAAATTCTTTTAGAACTAAATTCTTTGAGAGGTATTGCCTCTGCCCATTTGGAAAAGAAGTCAGTAGGAGTAAGAATATACTTAAACTACTTGGCTGTAGCTGAAGGGTAATGTCCCACCACATCCATTCCCCATGTGGAAAATGGCCAAGATTATTTAGATGTGTGAAGAAACTCTGGGGGTTGATGAATGAAGTTGGAACAAATTTGGAATGAATGACACCTCTTTGTGAAATCAATACAATCTTGTATCATAAGGCCAAAAGTATCCAAGCCTTCGAATTTGATCAGATAGTCTATGTGAAGACTGGTGGGCACCATAGACTCTTTCATGTACTTCTTTCATGAAAGCCATTGTCTCTTCACCGTCAATGCATCTGAAGAGAATTCCATCAAAACAACTTTTTTAGATAATTTTTTCTAGGTGATCAGGGCTGTCATAAAGAGTAAAATTGACCACACATCGCCAGATTTTTTCTTTCCTAGCTCTATTACGTGGAAGTGTTCCATTTTTATGTTATTCCCTGATCGGTGTCATCCATCCTATAGTATGACCATATGGTTCGGAAATGGGACTAATTTTATTGATTTCCTATGTTCTGATTTGAACATAAGGTGACATTGTATGACGGTGGGAAATACTGATGATTTTCTTGTCATGATTTGGATCTGCCAGAGCTGTGGCTATATTAGCTAGTGCATCAGCTTGATCATTTTGTGACCACAAGACATAAGGAAATGTCAGTACCTTAGGAAATTTCACCATTAACTCTTTGACGTAATAATACAAAGGGATTAACTCTTCTTTTCTGATGTAATAATCCCCATTGACTTGTTTTATTACTAGATCAGAATCATCTTTCACCTTTAAGTGATTCACTTGTTCTTGAAGCTCCAACTCCAATCCTACGATGAGAGCTTGGTATTATACTTCATTATTTTTACCGCCTTCCCATAGTAAGAAGGAATAAGGCAGCACTGCCTTTTTCAGGGAAATGAGCACAATTCCTAACCCAACATTGTTGAATTTAGGATCTTCCATTTTCTTCCTTGTTGGACTTCTGGTATCACCATCAAATTAAATTTCCCATGTTTGAAGATTATCATGAATACATAAGACTTATTCATCGGGAAGTTCAATATCTAAAGATGTATCTTCTACTAAAGGATGTTCAGTAAGGAAATCAGCCAGAGCTTGGCCCTTTATTTCCTTTTGAGACACACACTGGATTTCAAATTGCTGCAAAATAGTTTCCCACCTTGCAAGACATTCTGTAAGCATTGGACGACTAAGGATAAATTTGAGCCGGTTATTACAAGATACCAATTGGACCTCGTGATGTTGTAGGTAGTTTCTCAACTTCTGAACTGCAAAGATTAATGCTAGGAAGCACTTCTCAATACTTGAATATCGGGTTTCTGCTTCAAGTATAGTATGACTGAGATAGTAGAGGTTGTTTTCAATCCTAGTATCATTCTTCTGGGCAAGGAAGGCACCAAATGATCACTCTAAAGCTGTCACATAAAGGATAAGTGGTATTCCTTCAACAGGTGGCATTAATACCGGTGGAATCAAGAGATACTTATTGAGAATATTGAATGCTTCTTAACATTCTTCAGTCCACTGGTATGTGACTCCCTTCTTCATCAATTTGGTGAAGGGTAAACTTTTGCCTTCCAAATTGGCGATGAAACTCTGAATATTGCCTAAGTGTCCTTGATGTCTTCTCAATTATTTCAAATTTCGAGGAGGTGACATACCAAGGATTCAATTTGTCTTCTCAGTATCGACTTCGGTACCATGATGGCGTACAACAAATCCAAGAAAATTTCCTGAGGTTACCCCAAAATCACATTTTAAGGGGTTCATCTTCAAATGGTGTTATCAAAGTTTATGGAATATGAATTCCAAATCAGCCAAGTGATTAGAAAGTTTCCATGATTTAACCACCAAATCATCCATATAATATTCAACAAACTTCACTAAAATGGGTTTGAAGATACGATGCATGGCACAATGATATATTGCACCTACATTCTTCAAGCCAAAGGGAATTATCCGGGAGAAAAACACACCCTGAGGGGCTCTGAAGGCTGTAGATTACTCATCTTTTAGAGCCACTCATATTAGATTATATCTTGAATATCCATCCATGAAGGAAAGTGCTTCTTATCCAGCTGTTGCATCAATTAAGAGTTCTATGATTGGAACCGGAAAATCATCCTTAGGACAATGTCGATTAAGATCTGTGAAATCAATGAAAAATCTAATTTGTCTATTCTTCTTTTTCACATGGACAATATTAGCCAACCATTTGGGATATTGAACTTCTCTGGTGAAGTTATATTTGATAATATTATCCACTTCAGCTTCAATTTTGGAATAATAAGTTGGGTGTGTTCTTCTTGCAGCTTGCTTGAATCCTCGATGTTCTTCTGGAAAACCCAAACGATGAGTAGCAACATCAAGACCAAGGGCTAGAATTTATGTATAGTTCCAAGGAAATATATCTCTATTTTGCTCCAAAAATGAAATATAAATTTCTTTCTCCTCAAGAGTCGTGGCCGCACTAATTAAAGTGGGACGTGGATCTTATTTTTTACCCAGCTTTATTTCTCTTAGTTCATCCACAGTGGTAGAGATACCCTCTTCAAATGCTGGAGGAGCATCCCTAAGATCTTCCTCTTCGTCTTCAACATGTGTTATTTCTTCTATTTCTACTTGCATTGTAGATGATGAAGCAGAATTTCTAGGATCAAGAGAGATGTTAAAATTTAAACATATTGAAGAAGAGGATTCAATTTCTGACCCTATTGACGATGAAGGGTCTACCTTGGGTAATAAAGGGGAGATGATGAATTGAGAATCGACATAATCATTCACCTCTAACATTTCTATAACTTCCTCTAGCCTGGTAGGTGAATTATAGACTTGCTTGATTCTTGCGGATGAAATGAAGACATCTCCATTTGAACTTTCATCATGGCTTGGTGAATCGCCACTTTCTCCCATACTGTCTGGCTTGATTGCCATAATTGAAATTATGGAAGTTTCCATAAGAGTATTTGGATTTAGGTCTATCCTATCAATTTGACTGATAAGAAACACATAATCTGTACTTTCATGTGTGAATGGGTTCACTGGAATCTTTTCCAAACTATATGGAGCATTAACTTTGGTAACCTCACTTATTGTGGATTTCTCTTTACCCTTCATGTGATAAAATTCCACCTCAATGTATTAAGATTCACATGTTTTGAAGGGGGACTTATCACCATAAAATGTCCCAATTTTACCATTAAAACATTATTTGAGACATTGGTGGTACGATGAAGGGATAACCGCATGTTGATGTAGCCAAGGTCTTCCAAGAAAAATATTAAAGGTTGTATCATGATCAACAACCATGAAATCTGAATTGGATACAAGGTCTTCAAACTGAGTTCTGAGTGTAATATCATCTAGTGGTACTTGTTCATTTTTATCATATCCTTGTAACATCAAAGTAGAAGGAGACAAATCAGATTCCGTGAGGCCCAATTGATGAAGTGCACGAATGGGGATGAGGTTGAATCCTGAACCATTATCAATGAAAGATATTCGTATGTCTACACCATTGACCTTTCTAGATAAGTACAATGGTCTAATATGTCCATTCATGACATCATCTTCATCTTCATCCGTGAAAGATATCACTACATGGCATTCTGTAGGATTATTCTCTACATGGTAGACTTCAGCCGCAACAATTTCAGTTTCAAACTCCTAAGGACTTGACAAAGCGTCAATGAGTGACTCCCAAAGATACTTTGATATATTCAAGGCATCCAAAATTGATAACTTGGCTAGTACTTGGGCCAGGTGTTTCAATACATCATAATTTTGATCCAAAGGTTTGTGTTTCCCAACTGGAACATGAGGTTTCACAGGAACCTTAACAGTTGATTCTTTGGATGTATATGCTTCCTGTATCGGTGTAGGAGTTGGAAATACTCTTGGATTTGGATGATTAGACCGAATAGGTTTATTTATTTACTGAGAGGATGAAGGTGGAACCTACAAACGATCCTCCAGAATAACTGTACCAGGAATGAATTTGCTATTGGTTGAAGAATTTGTTTGTTCTTGTTCAGCCCGCTGAAGGGATCTACCACGAGTCTCTGCTGCATACACAGTTCTGGTAGGGGTAGAATTGGAATAGTGGATTCTGGGATATCCACATCTTCCTCTATATCCCAGACCTCTGGAACTCCATCTGATTCCTTTATTTGATACGAGGAACTCATGCTCATCAAAATCGAAACTGCGACTAGAATAAGGATATGTTATGTGAATCATGTTAACAGAACCAAAGCTTAATTCTTCATCTGATGAAGACTCTACCTGATTAGACAGTTTAGGCTATTCCGTGTGGTGGGGCGGTGCCCATGGCTTTGATGTAGATGGTATAAAATCTTCCAGCGTCAAAGACAACTTGGGCTTTGACATGATTTCATCTTCTTCTGATTGCTCTTATTTCTTTGAATTATGCTGCCCCTTTGAGGATTTTTCTTTTGATGAAGAAGGTTTTTCTGTGGAATTCATAACAAAAGACACAATTGGTTTATTCAATTTCATTCGCAAAATGGCATGAGCTCGGTTGATTGTTTTTCTGACCATCCAATCATCATATTTCTGCACATTTTTGATATTGACTTCCTTCCACTTGCCTTCTTCCTATGGATCTGTAGAAGTAACACATGTTACTTGAGCTGAAGAACCTTTCAATTTGACTTTTCCCAAATCCACCATTTTTTGCAGGAGGTCCATGAAGACAAAACACTCTTGAATGAGATGCCCCAAAATCTGATGAAATAGGAAATAGTTCGGACAGTCTTCATCTCCTTCCTTGTTCGGTATTTTTGTCCTTGGAAATTGAGCCAAGTTATTTTCCATAGACAAAATGAAGTAACTAGTAACTTGTTCATTCCGGAAAGAGTAAACATTTCTCTTCAAATCCTCAAATTGTTTCCATCTTTGATCTCTTTGATCATCTTGACGAAACGACCTCTGTTGTTGACGCTTAGGAGGTGGATCCCCTCAAAAAGCTGAAGGTTTTGAAGTAGAAGCAGGTACGGGTTCTTGTTTAAGCATAACTATAGCAGTCACTGCTTTACCTATTCTCCTTCCTGGAGCTGAGGGAATTACACAAGTTTTATCCTTAGTCTTCATAAGAGAGTCTTAAATCTGCTGAGCGATCGAAGTAAGGTATCAAACCCCTCTTGTGTATTTCAGACTGATCAACGATGTGCGTAATTCATCACGCAAATTTTCCACACAGATCGGAAGAAATTCTTCTTGAGGGAGTGCTAGGATCAGGGAATATGTTAATCCCTTCTAGTGAGTAATGAAATCTGAAACCATTCCATTCTCCCTTTTCTTACAATTTTTAAGATAAAAAATTATTGTCTTTGGAAAAGTTGAGCTGAATTGAAGAAGGAATATTTGGCGGAGGTATTCCCATCGTGTAATTGACCGGGATTGCAAGCTTGTGTACCAAACAAAAGCAGGCCCTTATAATGACTGTAAAAAACACCTAACAATAACTGTTTCCTGTTGCTGAGGGGTTCCCATCATAGGATCACAATGAGAAACAAAATGTGTTAAGTGTTGCTCTAGGTCTCCTCAACCATTAATGATTGGGAATGTGGTACTTGCAAAATTTGTGGGGGAGGAATTGCATCAACCCATTTAGGGTAAGCTCGATTTTCCGGTTTAATTTGAGCTCTTTTTCCCTCCATAGCTTCCAACCAAGCTGTAAATGACTCAATAGTAGTTATTAACTTTTGAGAAACATCCGGTTGAGCTTGGACCTGAGCAGGTGCACTGACTGGAGCTTGGATAGATGTAGTGGTTGGTACTGCAACGGATGATAACACCACCAGTTGTTGTTGCATCTGACCCGTAGGATTAGACCTGTGAGGGTGTACTGATAAATGAGTATACTCATGATCCATCTCAATATCCGCAACACATTCCCTTAGATGATTGACTCCAGCACGTTTAGGATGAAGACTACCTTGAAGTAGTTCTGCATTCAACCTCCTCAATTCCTTCATTTCGTCCTCTTATTTCATGAATCATTGATCTAATGAGAGGGATTGTCCTTCTCCAGAGGAAAGTTATGTAACCTAATTCATTCCATTCCCCTTATTGGACACCTTTCGGAGAGGGGGATGTTGGTTATTTGAAGGAACACCCAGATTCTGGGTAAGCCATTGATTTCATGTATGCACACCTTCTTCATTTGTGTCTGTGCATAAAACTTCTTGAGCAGGAACCTCTTCATATGATCCCTCTCATTGGTCCTCATGTTCTGGAGGATCAAAAACAATGACATTGATGACATTAATTAATGTATAATTATTTTCATCCCTTCTATCGGTATTTCTGTGATATTGTCTTCTTCCATGTCTTTGATGAGACATTGCCTTTTGTCGATTTGATCCATCAAGAACTTCTTGATGAACCGTAATTTGGAGGGAATCTCCTGATAATTCAGCTCTTCATTCCTCTTGCGGATTCTTCCCTAATCGAGAGAAGACTGACCATCTCTGAGGAAGAGATTTAGGATTTGAAAAATTCCCCAGTCCTGCGGACTGGGGATGTTTCTGTTGTTCCTACTCAACTCCTCGAATCCTATTTGTTGATTTTGATGGTTGGGTTAAAAGAGTCCCCAATCTAGCGAGCTAGGGTGGTTCTTGAGCTGCTACATTTGAGAATTTCTTGAAATCTCTCCTATTCTTGCAGACATTAGTTCGGCAATTGGCTAGATGCATCAATCTACATCCACTTTTATCACCCGGCTCAAAATACCGTTGGATGATTTCTGACACTTCTTTCACTTGATGATGTGCACGCTCCAAACGAGAAGCATGTTCAATATTCTCATTTTCTTGATGCAGGAGTAATTCAAAAACTTGTTCTCAGTATGCTTTAATTTAAGAAGAAATATTTGAGGCCTATTCTTGAGCGAGCCTTTGATTACAAACAAAGCCAATTGGTTGTGGCCGGTCATGGGAAATAACATTGCATGAGACCATTTTCAGCGGGCTTTGTTGACTAGAGAGTACAGTGAAATGCAGTACTCCAAGAACACCCCATCCCCTGATATGAATACCAGATGGGGCATTGGCAATTAACTGGCGCAATCTTCTTAGTGCACTAAGGCATGAACACTCAAGGGCTCTCTGGTGCTTTTCATCCTTCGGATATTGAGAAACTAAGGGAGATGCCAAATCAATTTGGCGTTGTAACCCTTCTATTATCCTGATATGATTTTCATATTAATCATAAGATAATATTTTCTTTTTCAACTGACAAAGAGTTTTCCATATGTTGAGACGAATATCATGAATTCCATCTTCCGTCAACATATCTGGAATGTCATTCTGAGAGTCAGCTAGAGGCCAAAACATGACTGGCACTTCACCAATCGCCAGTTGTTTTCTCATATTCCACACTTCTTATTTATCATTCGATGAAGATTCTTCTACCTGATTAGACCAGAGCTAGTGCATCCTTGTTGCTTCATCGGATTCAACAAGATTGGTAGAGAATTCACTGATCAAACTGGAAGATGAATGACCTAGGGGTGGTTCAGAGAATGACCCATACCCCAAGCTATCTCTGATTGAGAAAGTATTTCACCTGCTAATGGTAAAGCATCAGACATGACTGGCTTCACATTTTCAAGTTCCTCAAGATAACAGGGATTTGTCTTCACTACATTATCCATTGGAGCATTTTCCAAGTAATGTGAATTACTACGGCATAGAGTACTTTCATAGCTAAATTCATCATCATGGGGAGGACCACCATGGTGGGTTACAACAAAAGATGAAAGATTTTCTCTTTGGTCTTATGGCCACACAGAGGGTTCTTATGGCTCTCATCTGAAGATGAAACTTCGAGATCGACCAAATTTTCATGAAGCAAGCCTTCATGAGGAAGTGTCTGATAAAGTCCTTCAGAATTAATGTTCCCACTATTGGGATATGAGAGAGTAGAATCTGGAGTTCCAACAGATAATTGTCTGAGGGCTTCAAGAACTCCAGCATCGAGAAAGGCCTTGTTAAAAATTGTATCTTGATTTCTTGACTGTGTTGGGCGAGTCTTCTTCTTAGAAAACTTATTGCTCTCTTTGGGAACCAATTTTTTAGGAAAGTGGTTATTATGAGTAGGTGTATGTGCCTGATCAGGAGAAATGATCAGGTTAGACTGATTATATCCACTCAAATCAGGTGTATGTGCCTGACTTGGATGTCCGTATGATATGGGGGAGTATTCCCCAAAACCCTCTTAGACTAGAACAGAGGTGTGTATCTGTTCTGGATTGAACTGTTGATGTGTCACTCCCCTGGTAGGGTTAGATCTTCATTTATTTACCTGTGGTGCTGCTGAAGGTGTTATAATATTCTGACAGGCTTCCAGAATATGAGCTGGGATTTGATTATTCTCTTTCACCATTGACTGAATATGCTTGGTGACTTCAGCTGCCGGAATGGGGATATAAGTCCACTCCGTGCTTGGAGTTGGTGTGTATTCCTACTCCTATCCTCCTTTTCCTATCAGTTAATTCTGACAGTACTCATGTGTGGGGGCAGAGAGTTGAGCCTTCCTCCTGTTTGTCATTGGGGCTTTCCAATTGACTTCTCTGGGTGCTACCCGATGAGACTGTTGGTAGGCTTGATCAATACTAACATGTGTATATTCCTACTCATTTCACTCAACCGAATGTGGTTGATGAAATTCTTTCAATGCTGACAGACGAGGCTGCTGGCAGGATTGATGAGTGTAAGTAGGTGTATGTGCCTGTTTACCGGTTGTGAACACATTGGGTTGGCGGGCTTCATCGTATATAGTTAGACGAGCCTGCTGACTAGATGATGATTTATAAATAGGTGTATCTTCCTATCTATAGTACTCCACCAGAATTTCCTGGCGGGAATGGTGTGTTGCCGCCAGATGAGTCTGTAGAAAAACAGAATTAAAACGGACCGATGTGTGGGCCCGCTCATTATTTTCCACTAAGTTAGGTTGGTGGACTTCTCCGGAAATGGAAGAGATAAGAACATGCTCACTGTTGACAAGTCGTCTCCTCTGGTGGTTCGTCTTTCCTTATTGGGTTCGAGGAACCTGAGCCGAACGCCTGGAGACGATACACTCATCATGTTGAGGGTGCACTGCCGCACGAGTCTAGCAGCGATTGTTGATGGGAGCCCTCGGGAATGACTCCTATATCCTTGAATTAAGGCCTTTAGTGACCTTATCATTCAACTCCTTTGAATATGAGAGGGACTGGTGATTGCATTCCGGGGATAACGACCCAAAACGGTTGGAGACGGTGGTTGGCACCACCTGCTTCCTGATCACTGGTCATCGCTGTCTGGACAACTAGAGTGATTTTTGACATGGAGGGCTTGTCGAGCGGCCTCCAGAGTCGTAATAGTATCGTTTTGACGGTATTCCTTAACCATCACATTTTGATACCTATCATTGAAGACGCTGAGTAGGTGATGTCATCCTCAGAGTGGACGACGATCCAGTAGGAGTAGCAGCAGAGGCATTCATAGCAGAGGTATTCACAGGTGTGAACTTAAGAGAAGCCATTTCTGTAACACCGATGTTCTTGGAAAAGAGTGCCTATTTTATATAACAAATATAATCAAGATAAGTTCGTCCACTACATCTTTTGGATGAGTACATATGTTATTGATTGTTTTGTTGGACCTATAATTGAGTTTAAATAGGGGCCTAACAAATATGTAAAACATCATTTTAACTTGGTTAAGGATTCACATTGGGTTCACCATTTTTTTTCCTCTGGAAATGGGGATGACCTCGATTGTTTAAGGTTCAAACATTCCAAGCAGTCTCTGACAGATTTGTTCGTAGAACTAGAATCCTCCAATGATTCTATATCCATTTGGACCTACATTCCAAAGGTAGGTTCTAATTAGTTGTGAACTGATGAGGCTTATGAATTTTCATTGGCCCAGAAGATGGGAGGTCGGACTCATCACACCTTTTTTGGGGGAATTATTGTCTACTCCGAGACTCTCTTTATAGATTTAAGTTATGTTTGTGAATCCTTATTAAATTACAAAATACGAAAATGAGATTTCCTTTAGATCTGACAATCAATGATTAGTATGTATAAGAATCAGAAAATCTTTTATATTTATTAGAGGTTCTTCATCGATAGAGAATAATCTATATTTGTTATAGATTCTTAGTCAATGGTATCCTTAGATACATTATATAGAAATATCTTGGTCATTATGATAACCATACAGGTTTTAAAGCCACTCAGCAGGACACTTGAAGTTTATTGTCATTCAGAAGGACATTGATTATTTCAGAGTTAGGATCATACCCCCAGATGGGATACCTATGTATCCTTGTTTAGAGAATGAATTAGAACCAACGTAGTTCGAGTAAGGGAGTATGATGTTTATGCATGATTGATGGCTAAAAAAAAGATTTCATAATTACTTTTACACTCTAAGCTCACGTGAGTCATGCTCGGTGTGGGAAACAAGAGGTATTGGGAAAACAAGAAGATTGTTCCATGAAATATACAATCATAAGATATGATGTCGGGATTGTGTATGTATGACTACCCAGATAGATGGTGATTAGGATTTACTTCATAGAAGAAACCCGAAAACAAGGTCCATCAAGGTATATGTGCTTTATGGAGATTTGGATACTTAACTTAGGACTTTATCCTAAGAAAGATGCCCAAATTAGAGGGGTCATATGATTTGGTTTTTATTCCTGAGAAGGAAGTCCAAATCAAAATAAATTAAGACTGGTTAAGAGAAAATATGACTGGGTATTATTCCTGAGAAGGAGGCCCGGGTTAAAGGGACATGAGAAATAGGGCTTATTCCTAAGGAGGAGACCCAGTTTAAGGGATTTGAGAACTGGGGCTTACTCCTAAGGAGGAGGCCCTGGTTAAAGGGACTTGAGAACTGAGGCATATTCATGAGAAAGAGGCCCAGGTTAAGGGGAATTATGACTGGGGCTTACTACTAAGGTGGAGGCCCAGGTTAAGGGAATTTGGAACATGGGGCTTAATCTTGAGGAGGATTCCCATATTTGGTAACTTGAGGCTTACTACTAAAGAGGATGCCCAAAATTAAGGGAACTTGATAACTGGGGATTATTCCTGATAAGGAGGCCCATGAATAGGGGGTTTGGGGCTTACTCCAAAGGAGGATGCCCAGGTAAAGAAAAATTGGTCTGGGGCTTACTCTTGAGAAGGAGGCCTAGGTTAAAGATCGTATCATCTTAAAGGATGATGTTTAATGAATGAAATCTATAACCATAGTGACATAAAGATGTGTAAATCACTAGGTTTTAAGATATATTCCACAGAATTCCTTTCAGACAAGGATGCCAACAAGGGAACCATGCCAAAAATGGATTTGAAGAGGGTTTTGAAGGTCATATCTTGAATAGGAGAGATGGATTTGAATAAGAGAGGTGAATAGGCAGGAGGGGAACCCAAAAAAAAAGTAGGTGCGTAGGTTTTGCGTGGGCGTGCAGGTCCTGGTTGCGTAGGTATACCTGCGCGACACATAGGTACCTGTGCGACAGTCAACCCATAGGATAATACTTGGGTGAGGCTTGGCTCAAGCCCTTAGTATTATCCCTAGGGGCTTCCAAAAGAGAGGGGCGTAGGTTCTTGTCAAGGGATAAGGTGACGCGCATGTGTCTCTACTTCCCTTAACGGTTTAAACACCTAGGCGCGCATGTGTTGTTGAATTTCAACACATAGGCCTTGTTTCCCCTGTTTATATCTTCCATTCTAGTTAAGAAATTACCTTAGAAGTGTTCAGAAGACTTCCAGAGGAGACTAGGGAACTGGGAGCTTAAATCTGGATTTTGGAAGTTTTCATCCTAAAATGTGGGGGCCACAAGGGGTATTTATAGGCTGCTAAAGAGCCCGAGTGAAAATTAGATAGGGCGTGCAGGTCACCTGTGCGCACAATAAGTGGCGCGTAAGTATACCTGTGCGACCATGATGAAACCTGCGTGGTCCACGCTGAAGAAAATACTTGTTCATGAATTTTTCAATATTTGATTTTTCTTCAAAGAATGAACCACTTTATGCTAAGGTATTCCCCTTTTTCAGTCGTTTAGACTCAATGAAGAAAAGGAGCATCAACAGTTGTATAATAAATATATTGGGGTTTTAGAACCATGACTAATATGTTTTTTGTGGTTTTATAGGGTTTATCTTGGGTATAGAATAATGGTGACATCAAAGAGACAATTTTGGTATCATTGTATTAGCTATGTGGTTCCTATGTCTCAATAAAAGAATTGTAAGTCTCTTGCATTTTAAATTTAATCCTAGTCATTTATTTCCTTAGCATTATATTATTGGGATGCATAAACGGTTTAATACTTGTGTGTTTCTAGGATATTTTCTCTATAGTGCTGTGCGATTAGTGGAATTAGATGGGAATCTTTGTAACACCCCAAGATTTCATTGTACGTTATTTCTTAAAAGTAATTCAAAAACTTGCACTACACACAACACTGAGTTCAAGCACACAATGACTTATCAAAATAGTCGTTCAAAAGTGGTTATGAATAGTATTAACTCAATTTTTAACATTATATAATCATTATAATTTTATAATCCATATTATGAGTAACTTAGACATAGTGTTAGAACAAATTCATTTTATTTTAGATAAAAGAAGTATTTTTCAAAAATGCACTTTTACCGCCTTTTAATGGTGAAACCTTTTTAAATAAAATATTTGAAACTTTTATGTATTCAACTTGAAAAAATAAACTTCTTATTTAAAATATGGACATAAGAATTTAGTTTCAATAAATTTTTGGTGTTTTTCTGATAACTTTCATATTTGGGTGAATAGTGAAAAATACTATATTTTAACTGAAAACAAATTTTTAATAAAAATAATTTATAGTGTTAAATTACACATTTTAATGGTTTAGAAGTATAAATAGATTATATTTTTATTATTTAATCCAATTATGGTCATTTTAAGTAATTTCACTTTAAAATCAGATATAAACAAGTGTCAACCTTTTAATAGGTATTATTTCTTAAAAATAGGCCTTTTGGTTTTGACAACGGGAATTAATTTTAAATTTATTAATGAAAAATAAATGTTTTGAAATTGGTAAAATAAAAACCATTTTTGAATTCGGAATATCAAAATTATTTTAGGGTGAATTTTTGGTATTTTTCTGAAAACATTAAATTTTTGATGAATAGTGAAAAACACTGAGTTATAGTTTAAAACCGAATTTTTATTTAAATAATTATTTATTTTTTTTAAATTTATTTTATGTCAAAATAGATACATAATACATATTTAAGTTCAATTTAATTTATCGGAGTCAGTTTATAATAAATTTAGATATATAAAAATTTTATTGGACTTTTTACCGTCTTAACCCACCTCCTAGGAGCATTTAAAAATTTGCATAAAACATAATTTTACCGCTTCTGTGAGTTGAATTTCAAAATCTGAGAGACACGGTTGATATAAGTAAGTAAAATGTGTTTCAATAAGATGAATATAATTTTTTGTGAATAGTAACTTCTTACTTTTATTTACCACAGTTAAAAGTAAATAGGGTAATTTAGGGTAAAAATGATATTATTATTACCCTAACACATGTCCTAATTATATTGGAAAAGTTTAATTTGACCCAAAACAACCTTAGGAATAAAATAATATCCTTTAGGTCAACATGTACTTGATTTGGACAATTATTATTATTTAATTCAATAAAGTGTTAAAAGAGTTAAAATAAAAGTTTAATAAGTAAAACATTTTTAATATCGGGTTACACATAAGATAAATTCGACTATAAATATTCATTACAAAGATAAAAATAAATCATACATAATGGTTATATATATATATATTTTAGACATTAAATATTTTAATTTATTTATGACACAATGATGATGCAGTAATTATCTAATTAATGAAATATTAACATAATTGATATTATAAATATGCAAATAAATGTAATTTTAGGAATTTTAGTAATTCCACTAATTTTATAGGTTAATATGACGTATTTATGTTGTTTAGATGAATTTTTTATGAAGTAATAATGCTGTTATGAATTTAGAAAAAACAAAATACCAAATAGTGTCAAAATTGACTTAAAAGAGTTTTTAAAACAAATATTATATTATTAATTGATATTATATTCCTAAAAAAAAATTTCTTGAAAAATAACTTATATAATGATAGGTGTATCATTAATGAACCACTTGGGGTTCACTTGAAGTATATATTAAGAATATTAACCATATAATATAAAAATATAATGAGACATGGTAAATGTCAAACTAGTTATCTAAAAGTAAATTCTAAAAGATAATGTTAATATAGTGAACCTAACCTATCTAAACCCTATCGATTGAGAGGTTTGCAACACATACCCACCTTAACCTTTAAATAATCCATTTTTGAGCCATTAGAAACCGAAAATTATATTATTATATAATTATATTTCTAGCTTTTCCTAAGGTGCCTGTCACCCCTCTTATAAAAGGAACTCCCCATTCTCTCAAACCCAAACCTTCAAATCCATTTGGCTCATCCAAACCCTACCCAAATAACCTCTCAATTATCCTCCATTAATCCTAGAGGCCTTAATTTTGTCATTAATCCAACATAATGATCCCTTTTGATCAAATCAAAAGGAAGAACCCGAAGAAGTGGTAAATATTTCATCACCTCTTTCAAGTTCCATTCTTCTTTCACTTACTCTTTATTTGTTGTATGCATTATAAAATAATAGATCTAGTATCTTCTATATACTGTGATGTTATTATAAATATGGTACAACCATACTCATTATTCTATCCATCATTTGAATGACATGCCCCCATATGTGCATACGTACGACTTACTGTCTCCATGTCATGGTGTAATTGTTATTCAATACATTATTAATTGGATGGGTATAATAATGATGTGTAATTGATGTAAATAATAAATATAACATGATAATGATTCTGTATATATGATAAACCATCAAAATATATATTATTTTAATATCAAAAGAATGATATTGTCTCTTTTACATACGTACGGATTACCGTCTCCATGAACACGATGAAATTCATTTACTATCGTATCCATTCCAGACTAATTTTCATTTGATGATTAAAAATAATGTTTAAATACATGATATAATTCTGGATATGAATAAGATACATCCCATACATAAAAAATAAGACTCACATAACAATTAATATAGAGGAAAACGAATCTATTAATACCAAAAGGACGATAATACTAAGATATTATTGACACAGAAATGTTAAAAGATCATATATGATATCATTTTAATGTATATGATTCTTGTATAAATTAATAAAAATTATTTCACCATTATATAGAAGGTTAACCTACCCTCGACCAAGATAATTACAAGGTAAGGGTTAATTCTACAATCTCTTCATTATCGGAGGTTGTTTATACGTAATTATCTAATGGGACCTCTTTATCATCCACATCCTTGTTACTTGAAAGTGTATTTCAAAACATTATTACAATTTACTAGAATATGGGTTAAAGTCATTAATTCCATTTTTATAATTTTATAAGATGTTTATAATGAAATCATTCCTTCTTTTTCCAAACAATTTCATTTATAACATTTTCGACCAAATTAAGGTAAGAATGTATTTTTTTAACTTATACGGCGGGTGCGGCTATTTTCCGCCATTATAACATCTTCGAAGCTTCCCTTACAATATTATAAGAATATTTTCAAATATAAATGTCTTCTTTTATAATTACATTACATTTAAATGATTTCAAAATAAAAATAGATATTTCTCTAAAAAGTTTTTGATTTCATCTATGTCAACATCCTTTGATGGATTTGAAGTTTGTTTGAAGTTGATTTTTTATAATACAAAACTTCCATATTATTTTGAAGGTTTTGTGATATGTTTGAAAATAGATTTGTTATTTCATACCATTCATGTTTTATGGATAAAGTATTGACTTATCATATGACAGTTTTAATACGAATGATTATGTTATGTTTAAACCTTTTCATATGAGGAATGAATTGGACATAGTAAGTGACGGGAGGAGCCCGCTATAGCTCATCAATGCATCGGTAGATCTCATGAGACAAACTTGTGTCTTGGAACAAGGCCTTGAAAAAATATTATTTTTAGTCTTGGAACAAGGCCTTGACTATGTGGTTATGAAAGTCTGGCATTATGCATTCCATTATTATTAATGTGGCTATATATATTGCATGTGATTATTCGACTAGTATAATATCCATGTGAGTATGTAAATGGCATTATTCTGATTTATATTTTCCATATTATGATGATGTTTATGTTGAAAAGATTTTTGTTTTTGTTTTATACATTTCCTTAAATGTTTATACTTATTTATGAAAGCTTCTACTATATTGTTATCCTTATTAAGAATTTGAGCTCACCCCTTCGTATGTTTTATTTTTCCCAGGATGCGAAGACGTATATTATGATTGACCTACATGGACTGTCTATGGGATCTCATTGTTGTCTATGGAAACATTGTTGTTGTAGTTTTTTATTTTATTATGTAATGTAAACCTTATGAATGTATCTAGAACTTCCAGGATACTAAACTAATCGGTCTTTCGAGACTTGATCTTTTGTGATCATGCCTATGTTATGTAATAATGCACCGACTCTGGTTAAATTGGGTTAGGGTGATACAGTTTGTATCAGAGGTAGTTTAGTACAATCCTTGAAACTAGATTTATATAAACACTGATTAGAGCACATAGCCCTAAGATAGAATATGAGGATTAGTATAGAATAACTTCCTAGAATTTTGGTATTGTATAGATTTTTTGAGTTTTCCAAGCAATACATCCTTGTCTGCATACGAGCATGTATAGGTGGATTTGGGACAGATGTAACTAGGGGTAAAACCTGAAAAGACAACTTTGATCTAGACTCGAACAAGAACTGGTGCACGAAAATGGGCCTTGTTGCACTCTTGGTTACGACACTCCCGTGGGATGTGATTAGGATAATTACTATTTTATTTACAAACCATTATGAAGGTTTTATGAGTATATACATCCTCAAAGAGTTTTTTTTATGATTATGGATTATATCCATAAACAATTCAATTTATGTTAAGTATTTTATAAGTTTGGAATTATGTATTTTGATTCATAAACTAATCTAGTTTATACCATTGAATAGAAATGGCACCTAGTAGAAGTAATGTGAACTCCTACAATATGTATGATCCCAAGAGTAAGAAGGATCATATATTTCATGGTATTAAGGCAACATTTAGAAGGGAAATTGTCTCCCATGTATTCTCAAAATATGAAGAAATAATATCATGTGTTAATAAGATAAATAAAAAAATTCTCTGAGTCCTATGGATTTGAAGGAAAGAAAGAGAAGAAAAGGATGGAAGAGAGAACGATGGATAAAGGTAAGAGAGAAAATCAGTATTTTCCCATATGTGACAACTATGGAAAGAATCACCTTGGTAAATGCTTGAAGGGAATGAGAGTTTGTTATAATTGTGGAGAAAAAGGACACCAAGTACGTGATTTCAAGGGTAAGAAATTTTTTTCCAATGTACAATGCTTCATTTGCAAGGATTTTGGACACTACGCGAATCAATGTCCAAATCATCAGAGTATACCCCAAATGATGCTATTGGATAATAGTAATGATATGATACTACTGAAGATGAAGTGTAATGATTATATTTCTTACATTTTTATTAAAGAATTGTGTCATTTGAGTGTTGTATTAATGATGTACATGTTAGAAGAATTATATAGTATATAAGCTTTGTACTCTAGTACTATTTTATTGAGGATTTGAGATTATATGGTTATAAGAAAAGTGACTTAATAGTAAGATACATATTTTGGAAAATAAATGGTTAAATGATAGGTAATATTTAATATGGTCTTGATAATAAGGTAGTGGTTTTGGAATAAGAGATGGTTGATTTGAATAAATTATATTGGATATTCTGGACTACCTTGAAACTAATCTCTGAATTGTAGATTCCATCACTCTTAGAGTTCATAACATTTTTGGATAAAAAGAGTATATCCAGTATTCTATATGAAATAAGGGAGCATGAATGTAATCTATAAGGTTTTATTGTAACTTAGGATGTTGTAGTGTTTTAAAAGAAAACATGATGAAGGTGTTCAGATGTTATTATGTGGAAAAAAGGATCTTCATTGTGTTTACCTTCCTTATAAATTTTGGACCGTGTGTTTGGAAAGAAGTATTTTGGATAATTCTAGTTTGATATTATTTTTGTATTGCCATAAAAGGACAACCCGGAGGTCAGGCGGCAACTCGTATTTTCCGCCAAGGGCGCGAGACTTGAACCCGTAACCAAAGGGCGACAAGAGTATATCACCTACCACTATCCCAGATGATGTCCTGGATTGAATAATGTAGTTTTTTTAAATGGTCTGGTAGATGAATTATAAATTCATTTTTTTATCCCTATTCAAATAGGATAAATATAATATTTTTTCAAGTTCTCTTATCTTTTAGAGTGAAAGATGAGTTTGTGGAAGAAATTAGTTAAAGGATGGAACTCTACTTATCAAGTATATATTTATTTCTTTCTTTTATTATTCTATGAATAAATCAATTCATAAACTTTAGATAAGAGTTATTATAACTAAAAATGTGTTATCCTAATACATTATGTTTTGTTGAACGGATGAAATGATAAATCATCATAGATTAATGGATTTGAGGCCCTCAATTCTACAATTATTTTTGATTGATGACCTCAATCACTCCCTATAAATATTTATGTTTTCCTCCAATTATCTGTCTCTAATTTCCACTATTATTCTCCTAATCGAGATCATAATTTGGTGGTGACTTTTTCATTCCCCCTTTCCTCTTATTAAGGCTAAATTTTATTAACCCAATTTCTGATGTGGGTTTTTCCACAAAGTTATTTTCAATTTTCAACATTTTATTTTCAAAGGAAAATTTCAAATTGCGAGGATGCAATTTATTGAAAGAGGGAAGAATGTAACACCCCAATATTTCATAGTACATTATTTCTTAAAAGTAATTTAATAACTTTCACTACACACAATACCGAGTTCAAGCGCACAATCACTTACCAAACTAGCTGTTCAAAAGCGGTTACGAATAGTATTAACTTAATTTATACCTTTATATTATCCTTATAATTATAGAATCCATATTATGAGTTTCTTAGACATAATTTAAGAACAAATTTGTTTTCTTCCGATAAAAGAAGTATTTTTCAAAAAAGAAATTTTACCGCCTTTTAATAGTGAATTTTTTTTAAATCCAATATTTAAAACTTTTATATATTTAATTTGACAAAATAAACATCTTCTTTAGAATCGGGACAAAAGAATTTAGTTTCAATAAATTCTTGGTGTTTTTATGATAACATTCATATTTGGGTGAATAGTGAAAAATACAATATTTTAACTGAAAACAACTTTTTAAATTAAAATAAATTATTATGGTAAATGATAATTTTTAATGGTTTGGAAATATAAATAGATTATATTTTTACCATTTAATCCAATTATGTTCATTGTAAGTAATTTCCCTTTAAAATTGGACATAATCAAGTGTCAATCTTTTGATAGTTATTAATTCTTAAAAATACTCTTTTTGGTTTTAACAACGGGAATTAATTTTAAATTAATTAATGACACTTATATGTTTTGAAATTGGTAAAATAGAATTCATTTTTTAATTCAGAATATCCAAATTATCTAAGGGTGAATTTTTGGTATTTTTCTGAAAACATTCTATTTTTGAGGAATAGTGAAAAACACAGATTTATAGTTTAAAACCAAATTTTTATTTAAATAAATATGAATTTTATTTAAATTTATTTTAGGTCAAAATATATACATAATACCAATATATGTTCAATGTAATTCATTGGATTCAGTTTATAATAACTTTAGATATATAAAAATTTTATTGAACTTTTTATTATCCTTACCCACCTCCTAGAAGCATTTGCAAATTTACACAAAACTTAATTTTACCGCTACTGTGAGTTGAATTTCAAAAATCCGAGAGACACGGTTGATATCAGTAAGTAAAATGTGGTTCAATGAGATGAAAATAATTTTTTTGTGAATAGTAACTTTTTTACTTTTATTTACGACGATTAAAAGTAAATAGGAATCTTTAGTGTAAAAATGATATTATTATTACCCTAACACATGTCCTAGTTCTATTGGATAAGGTTAATTCGGCCAAAAACAACCTTAGGAATAAAATATGATCCTTTAGGTCTACATAGATTAGATTAGGACATTTATTATTATTTAATTCAAAGAGGAGCTAAAAGAGTTAAATCAATGTTTAATTACTAATACATTTTTAATATAGGGTTAAACATAAGATAAATTCGACTATAAATATTAATTAGAAAGCTAAAACATTTTTCTACATAATTTTCTTTTATTTATATTTTTTAGACATTAAATATTTATAATTATTTATGACACAATGATGATGCAGAAATTACCTAACTAATGAAAAATTAAAATAATTGATATTATAAATATCTAAATAAATGTAATTTGATGCTTTTTATTAATTCAAATAATTTTCTAGGTTAATATGACATATTAGGGTTGGTTATATGAATCTGTTTCTAAGTAATAATGTTTTTATAAATTTAGAAAAAACAAAATACCAAATAGTGTCAAAATTATCATAAAAGAGGTTTAAAAACAAATATTATATTATTAATTGATATTATATTCATAAAAATATAAGGAGCATCCAAAAGACTTATATAATTATAGGTTTATCATTAATGAGCCACTTGTGGTTCTCTTGGAATTATATAGTAATTTTATTATCCATATAATATAAAAATACAAAGAGACATGGTTAATATCAAACTATTTAACTAAGAGTTAAATATAAAAGATAAAGTTAATATCATAACCCAATCCAGTATAAAACCTATTAGTTGAGTGGTTTTCGACCCATTAACACCTTATCCTTTAAATAATCCATTTTGGAGCCATTTTAAACCGAAGATGATTTTATTATAAAATAATATTTCTTGCTTTTCCTACGGTGCCCCTCACCCCTCTTATAAAAAAACACTCACCCTTCTCTCTAATTCACACCTTAAAAGCCATTTGGATTGGCCAAAACCTGCCCAAATACCCTTTAAACTGTCCTACCTTAATCTTAGAGGCCATCCTTTAGTGAGAAATCCAACCTACGGAGCCCTTTTGATCAAATCAAAAGGAAGAACATGAAGAATATGTAAATATTTCATCACCTCTTTCAAGTTCCTTTCTTCTTCCACTTCCCCTTTATTTGTTGTATCCATTCTAAAATATTAAATCCAGTATATTCTATATATTGTGATGTTATTATAAATATGGTACAACCATATTAATTATTCTATCAATCCTTTGAATGACATGTCATCATACATGCGTACGTATGGCTTACCGTCTCCACGTCGTGGTGTAATTTTAATCCAATACATTATTATTTGGATGGGTATAACAATGATGTGTAATTGATGTAAATAATAAATATAAAATGACAATGATTCTTTATATATGCTATACCATCCAATTATATATTATTTTAATATCAAAATAATGATATTGTCACTCGTGTGTACGTACGGATTACCTTCTCCGCGAACGTGATGAGATTCATTCCCCATCGTATCCATTCAAGACTAATTTTCATTTGATGATTAAAAATTAAGTTTAAAGACATTATATCATTCTCTATATGAATAAGATACATCCCATACATAAAAATATTACTCACATAACAATGAATATAAAGGAAAACGAATCTGTTAATACCTGAAATGACGATAATACTAAGATATTATTGACACAGCAGTGTTAAAAGATAATATATGATATCATATTAATGTATATTATTCTTGAATAAATTGATAACAATTATTTCACCATTATATATAAGTTTAACCTACCGTCAACCAAGGAAAAGTACAAGGTTTGGGTTAAATCTACAATCTCTTCATTATCGGAGGTTGTTTATACGTAATTATCTACTAGGACCTCTTTATCATCCACATCCTTATTTCATGAAAGTGTATTTCAAAACATTCTTAAAATTTACTAGACTATGGGTTAAAGTAACTTATACCCTTGTTTTAATTTTATAATATTTTTATAAAGAAATCATTCCTTCATTTTCCAAACACGGTCCTTTATAAACTTTTCGACCAAATTAAGGTAAGAATGTCTTTTTTTACCTTATACTGCGGGTGCGGCTATTTTCCGTCGTTATAACATCGTCGAAGCTTCCCTTAAATTATTATAATAATATTTTCAAATATAAATGTTTTCTTTTATAATTATGTGACATTTAAATGATTTCAAAATAGAAAGAGATATTTCTCTAAAAAGTTTTTGATTTCATCTATGTCTACATAATTTGATGGATTTTAAGTTTGTTTAAAGTTGATTTATTATGATACAAAACTTCTATATTGTATTGAATGTTTAGTGATATGTTTTACTGTGGATGTGTTAATTCATACCATTTATGGTTTATGGATAAAGTATTGACATTTTTAATGACAGTTTAAATTCGAATGTTTATATTATGTTTAAACCTTTTTATATGAGGAATGCATTGGATATAGTAAGTGATGGGTGGATCCCGCTATAGCTACTCGATGCATCGGTAGGTCTCATAAGACAAACTAGTGTCTTGGCACAGGGCCGTGAAAAATTCTTATTTGTAGTCCTGGCACAAGGCCTTGACTATGTGGTTAGGAAAGTTTGGCATTATGCATTCCATTATTATGAAAGTAGCTATTGATATTGCATGTGATTAATCGACTAGTATAATATCAATGTGAGTAAGTAAATGGTATTATTTTGATTTATATTTACCATATTATGATGAAGTTTAAGTTGAATTGTATTTTTTTAGTTTTATACATTTCCTTAAATGTTTATGTTTATTTATGAAAGTTTCCGCTATATTGTTATTCTTACTAAGCATCTGAGCTCACCCCTTTCTATGTTTTATTTTTTCTAGGATATGAAGAAGTATATTATTACTTACATACAGGGATAGTCTATGGAATCTCAGTGTTGTCTATGGAATCAATGTTTTTGTAGTTTTCCATTTTATTATGTAATGTAATCCTTATGAATGTATCTAGTACTTTCAAGGCTACTAAACTCATCATTATTTCGAGACTTGATCTTTTGTGATCATGCCAATGTTATATAATAATGCACCGACTCTGGGTAAATGAGGTCGTGGCGTTATAGTTGGTATCCGAGGAAGTTTAGTAAAATCCTTGAAACTAGATGTTGATAAACACTGATTAGAGAAAATATCCCTAAGATAGACTTTGAGGATTAATATATAATAACTTCATAGAATTTTGGTATTGTAGAGATTTTGTGAGTTTTCTAAGAAATACATCCCTTTCTGGATATGAGTTGGTAGAGGCAGCTCTGGCATAGATGTGCCTAGGGGTAAAACACAAAAACACCACTTTGAGCTAGACTCGAATAAGAACTAGTGCACGACAATGGTCCTTGCTTCACTCTTGGTTACGACACTCCTGGGGGATATGCTTCAGATAATTATCATTTTCTTTACAACCCATTATGAAGAGTTTATGAGTATATACTTACTCAATGAAAACATTTCTTTTTCTGATTATGGATTATATCAATAAACTAATCAATTTATGTTAAGTTTTTTATAAGTATTGAATTATGTATTTTGATTCATAAACTAATCTATTTTATTCCATTGTATAGAAATAGCGCCCAGTAGAAGGAATGTGAACTCAAACAATACGTATGATCCAAAGTGTAAGAAGGGTCATATCTTTCACGGTATTAAGCCAACATTTAGAAGGAAAATAGTCTCCCATGTATTCTCAACATATGAAGAAATAATATCTTGTGTTAATAAAATAAGTAATGAATTATTTGTGTCCTATAGATTTTAAGGAATGTAAGAGAAGAAAATAATGGAAGATATAAATATGGATAAAGGGAAGAGGGAAAACCAGGATTTTCCCATATGAGATAATTGTGGAAAGAACCACCTTTGTAAATACTTGAAGGAAATGGGAGTTTTTTATAAGTGTGGAGAAAAAGGACACCAAGTACGTGATTGAAAGGTTAAGAAAAAAGTTTCAAATGTACAATGCTTCATCTGTAAGGAGTTGGGACACTATGGGAATCAATGTCCAAATAGTCAGAGTATACCCCAAATGATGCTATTGGATAATAATAATGTTATGATACTATTGAAGATGAAGACTAATGATTATATTTCTTACATTGTTATTAAAGTATTGTGTCATTTGAGTGTAGTATTAATGATGTACATGTTAGAATAATTATAGAGTATATAAGTATTGTACTACAGTACTATTTTATTGAGGATTTGATATTATATAGTTCTACGAAAAGTGACTTAATAGTAAGCTAAAAGTTTTGGAAAATACATGGTTGAAGGAAAGGTAATCCTTAATATGGTCCCGATAATGAGTTAGTGATTTTGGAATAATAGATTGTTGATTTGAATAAATTATATTGGATATTCTTGACTACCTTGAAACTTATTAATGATTTGTATATTCCATCATTGTTGGAGTTTACAAAATTTTTGGATAGAAGGAATATATCCAGTATTCTATATGGAATAAGGTAGCATGAATGTAATATATAAGGGTTTATGGTAATTCAGGATGTTGCATTGTTTTAAAAGAATACCTGATGAAGTTTTTCACATGTTATTACGTGTCAAAAGGGATCTTCATTGTGTTTACCTTCCTTATAAATTTTGGACTGTGATTTTGGATAGAATTATTTTTGATAGTTCTCGTTTGAGATTACCCTAGTGCAGAAAATGTTATTTACGTCGGTTATTTTTAATTTTTTACGTCGGTTTCTAGCTAACGTTAATACAGACGATGTTATAAATAACATTTTTTACATCGGTTATTTAAAAATTGACGTAAAAATCATAACATCGCGGTGTTTATCATGTCGGTTAATTAGTAACCGAGGTGAAAAAACCAGGGGGGGTTTATAGAATCAGTTATTATATAACCGCAGTGATAAACTAGGGGGGTTTATCAGGTTGGTTATTATATAACCGACGTGATAAACACGTGCGGGGGAGTTTATCATGTCATTTATTAAATAACCGGTGTGATAAACCCCTAGGAAATGGTTTATCACGTCGGTTATATAATAACCGATGTTCTAAACCAGTCCGGGGGGGGGGGGGGGGTTATCACGTAAATTATAAAATAACCAACGTGATAAACCATTTCCCAGGCCTTTTATCACATCGATTATTTAATAATTGACATGATAAACCATTTCCTAGGTCTTTCATCACGTCAGTTATTTAATAATCGGTGTGATAAACCTTTCCACAGGTGTTTATCACGTCGGTTATTAAAAAAAACCGACGTCATAAACCCTTCTCGATATCTTTATCACGTCGATTATAAAATAACCGACGTGGAAGACAAATTTTTTTTTTAAAATCGAATGCAGTCCTCTGCTAATCCCCAAGAAAAAAACAGAAACCAAATCAAGAATTTTTACCACATTGGAGCCGCCACCATCATGTATACCCCCTAGAAAGCCCTCCCCCAGCCAATTGGAGCCCCCACCACACCCCTGGACTGCCCCGACCCCCTGGACAACCCCAAACACCCCTAGACAACCCCTCCACCCTCCTGAACAGCACCCCCTCACCCCTCACCCCACTTGACAGCCCCCACCCCATTGGAGCCCCCACCACACCCCTAAACTCCCCCTTCCCCTGGAAACCCCCCCAACCCTCTTGAACAGCACCCCCTCACCCCCTAACTCCACTTGGCAGCCCCCACCACACCCCTGGACTACCCCCGACTCCCTGGAAAGCTCCAAACACCCCGGGACAACCCCCCCGACCCTCATGTATACCCCCCACACCCGGGGCAGCTCTCCCACACCCCATTGGAGCCCCCAACACACCCCTAGACTGCCCCCGACCCCCTGAACAGCCCCAATCACCCCAAGACAATCCCCACCCTCTTGAAAAGCACCCCTCACCCCCTCAACCCACTTGACAACCCCCACCACACCCCTGGACTACCCCCCGACCACCTGGACAGCTCCAAACACCCCGGGACAACCCCCCACCCTCATGAATAGCACCACCTCACCCCCGCACCCCACTTGACTGCCCCCACCACACCCTTGGACTACCCCCCGACCCACTGGACATCTCCAAACACCTAGGGACAACCCCCCACCCACCCTCATGTATACCCACCCACACCCTAGATAGCCCTCCCCCACCCCATTGGAGCACCCACCACACCCCTGGACTGCCCCCCGACCCCATGGACAGCCCCAAACACCCCTGGACAACCCCCCCCCCCCCCCCCAAACTCATGTATACCCCCACCCCCTGGACAACACTTTCACACCCCTAGACAACCCTCCCACAACCCTGGACAGCCCTCCCACACCCCTGGACATCCATCCCACCCCCTGGACTGCCCCCACCCCACCAAAAAACCCTCCCACACCCCTGGACACCCCCAACCCCACTTAACACCCCCACACCCTTGGAACCCCTCCCCCCAGACCAAAATCCATACCAGAAAAACCATCATAAGTAGACCAAAATAATAAGTAGAGTAAAATTAAACATTCGCATATATAACATTCAAAACTTACACTGTCAACTTCAAAAAAAAACTAAATCCAACCAAAAAGACTTCCAAATACACAATTACAAAGACAATATTCAACATTACATTTTACATTAAAAACAACTAAAATTCAATCAAACCTATAAAATAATTTGACCACTCTACTTGTAAGTGTTTGATGTCTTTAGCAGTATAGGGTTGATGGTCATCAAAAAGATACACATGAAAAAGATAGTAGTTAACATGTATAATGAATAAATCAAATTGAAATATTATGGCAATGTTTAAGAGGAAATATTACCAGGTAAAAATTCACAACTATCCCAGTTGTTATTAATTTATACATAGATCTTAACATATAATATCTGCATTCGATGACGCCTTGCTGTTCAAGAAAATTCTGTTTGAATGAGTGTAAAATAAATATATTATTTTTATGTAATAAATCAAAAAGTACAAATTATAAATGGATATTTACCTTAGTATTTACATATTTGATCTTTGCACTCCTTTTCTTTGTGTTTTTTTTGAAAGTAGGCCCATGAATTGTTAGAAAATAATACGAATGAGGTAAATTTAAAATTCATTAAAATATATAAAACTATTAAAAAATGGAAACATACTTTTACAATATATTATTAAAACTTTCCTGAACATCTTCATGGATATAGTATATCCAATAAAGTGCTTTCTCCCTTGGAAAAAAAAAACCCATAACATCCAATGATCACTGATAAAAAGAAATTTAACATTAGTGGTTTTTTATGTTAAAAGATAATTAACTCTTTGAGAGAGATGTGATTCATGCCTCTCACAAAAAGGCATCATCTAACATTGTGTGACTATATTATTTTCAAGTATTTTAGCAATATAAAGCATTCTTTGTTCTTCATCCAATGCACATGCTTCAGGGGAAATCAATTGCGGGTCCATGAATCCATATACATCTGTCATCTCATTCCTCTCACAAATTTTATAAAGATACCTAATAAAAAATTGACATAAGTATACATTTATAATAAATATAATGCATAGAAAAGGTGTTAATACTTACATGGAAAAAATTTACACCACGTTTATGCCCAACTTATCTCTAGTAACAAGCTCCATGATATAAGTTTTCAAAATCCCCACACTTATTTTATGTCCAAAAACATGAGATTCCATTGGAAACTCATAATGACCCGCCAAAAAATTTGAATATCTTGAAAATCCGTCAAGACTAGTAGAATCTGTATCTGATGTCATAGCCATTTGTCTTTTTTGTTGTCTATACAGTATTTCTTTACCTTTGAAGTATTCCTGTAAAAATAAATTGAAAAATATATTAGTATTTAATTTATAAAACAAATTTAATAAAAAAATAAAATAAAAGATATAACATTCATACATCTATGGTAATTAGTCGAAGAAGTCTGGATTGCCAAATTAAAAAATGGTCAATAATATGTCCAACTGTCACCACCTCATCTGTAGGTAATGGTACCCGAGTTGATCTATCTATAATATCTTGTACATGGACCCTCTGATTCTCTACCTCTAATTTTTGATAATGAACTGTATCTGCTATACAATATACCAACCCATATGCTATTATATGATGTTGAGGATCATCAACATACAAATTGCAATAATTAGGAAGCTTAGGTGGAGGAGTAGGATAAAAAATGGGGTCCGCAGGCTAAGGTGGGGGAGTGGGAGCTACTGGCGGATGTGGAGGATAAATAATGGGGTCTGCAGGGGGGGTGGAGGAGTGGGAGCTATAGTCTGAAATTGACATTGCATGTCTGCAAATATTGACTGCACTGATGCTCTAATCTTGTCCTCCATCGTCGCATTAATATTATGAACTACAGACTCCAAGGATTCTATTTTTTTATAAACCCCATCAACATTAGAAGTTGAAGAATGTGGCAACACTTTTCTTACCGATACACCTGCCGAATATCCTCTTACATGACCAGGATGTTTGGGCTTTCCCAATGCTGTAGATAAAATATCTTCCCTCCCAGTAGCTGTAAATGTCCACTGTGAACTCGGCTCCTCAAGAGATTCCTGTATTAATTAATTGAACATTTCTCTAATGATTGAAATTATATGAAGAAAATAGTTAACTTAAATAAATAAAATAAATATCTTACAATCCTCTCAGCTACGATTATTGATTATTCCGAAAGATATTTCCCTTTTATTCCCTTCCGATATCTCTTCAATTTTTCATGTCTAGATGGAGGGGATGGAGGGGCCACCTCTCCAGAGCTTGAAGACTCAGCTCTTAGATGTTGAAATTTTTCCGCCCTCATTTGTTCTTCCAAAAATGCATACCCTCCCCGAGATAAAATATGAGGGTATACATTTTTAGATTGGATATCCTGATGAGCTTACCTTGTTTTCTATAAATTAAGAACAAGAAATCATTTAAAAAACATTAGTAAGATCATTTATATAAGAAAGCTTATAAAAGTTTACATTTCCCTTTCCAAAAATGATTCTTTTATTATACTTTCAAAAAACTATCTCCATGTGTCTTCATCTATAAAAGGATATATACGACATGGATTTTCATGACTCCTATGACCAAAAATGAAATCAGATGAGAGGGTTGATTTGAAATAACTCCATCTCCTGGTAGCCAACGATAAACATTTCTTCCTGACTCCTCTAGTGTTAGGAATATCAAATGTCATCTGATAAAGAAGAGGTTAAACATATTATATATACTAGAAACATTTAAAGAATAGCCAAAAAATATCAAAAGATCTTACCAAAATCGTCTCCCACAACTGAGAGATTATCGCTTTATCCACACTTCTCCAGTCATCATACAGAATGCTTACTTTTCTCTTAGCCCGTGTTTCTACAAAACTCTTAAAATATTTTTCATTTGGCCCTCTAGGAATATCATCATCATCAAACTCAATGAGTATCCTATGATCCTACATATGGAATAGTGCTAATTTCGGGAAACGTTTGCACCCACGTTTACCAACCTTTTAACTCTTTGGCGTAATAGGAGCATGTGAATGTTCCTCCCCATAGGTATGACCAATATGCTCATCTCCAGAATCACGTTGTTGATCAACTGAATGATCTGTCATTATCCTTCAAATCAAAAAAAAAACAAATGTTAGTTCACAAATATACAAATCATATATTTTTATACTACTGTAATCAGAAAATAGAAAAGTGTACTAAGTTATGTAATAGTAAACATTGGTAATATGGTAATCAAGTTAAACAATGGTAATGATGGTAAAGATGGTAAAGATGGTAAACATGGTAAACATGGTAAACGTGGTAATCCTGGTAAACATGGTAAAGTAATTGTCACTGAACAAAAATAATAGATATATAATTCATGTAATGGTAAACATGATAATGTAAACTAAACAAAATTAAAACAAACCAAAACTTATACTTATTTTGTTATAATAAATGTTTTAATAAATAAAAAACTTACAATATCTAACATTTTATGAAAAAAATAAATGTAAACAAGAAATAAACATATGTTACCTGTAATTTTAGGAATGTACAAGTGGATTTTTTTTCCCAAATTCCTTCGTCGTGATCGTTCCTTATGGCACAAACCATGTCTTCAACATGCTCGTCATAATGATCTGTTAATCTTTCCATGGAAGTAGGGATCTCATATAAATCTGCATCTTCATCAAGTTCATCCTCACCAACATATTTTTTTTCCTTGTAAAACAACAGCCCAGTGCATATCTGATTGATATAATACATAGAAAATTTTTTTCCATGTGTTTCCATTATAAAAGAATCAGCTGTGTCTTCCAATATATTCAGATTAATAAGTGTCAATCCAAATTCATCGTGTCTAACACTGTTGTTACCGATAAACCATTTACAGTTAAAAACAGGAACTTTAATTTTAAATTAATCAACCTCCCATATGTCTTCAATCACTCCATAATATGCAGTTGATGCAGAAATTGGGTTTTTGTCCTTAGCACTCAAAAAATGCATTGCTTCTGCAAACACCAATACACCACTATTCTGAACTGCACTACTGTTGTCCTGAGATTTCGTATGAAATGTATATCCATTAATGTCATAACCGGACCATGTTATCACATTTAAAAATGGACCACTCACTATCCATTTTAATGTCTCTAATACATCTGATCTACCAATCAAGGTCTTCTTAATCCATGACAAAAAAGTTTTGTTGTGATCAATCAAAATCCACATTTCTCTCTTCTTTGGATGACATTGTTTCAACTCATTAATATGAAATGTGATATACGGTTGAGCATCAGCTATGTTATTCAAGATGTATGATTCTAACTTCTCCATCTATTCATCTGAAAATTATTTGACTTTCAGGCCATGAATCCCATTTCCCTCATTATTAACTCGTTCATGGCGAGATGGAGGCAAACCTATGTGTTGCACCACAGCCAAGTAGCTCGTACAAAACTTTGCTACCTCCTCAAAAATATACTTTTCAATAATGGAGGCTTCAGGTCGATATGGATTTTCAACAAACCCCTTTAATATTTTCATATACATTTCAAAAGGATATATCAAACGAAGATATACAGGTCCACAAATCTTTATTTCTAGAACCAGATGAATCATTAAATACACCATGATATCAAAAAAAAGTTGGAGGAAAATACATTTCCAACTGAAAAAGTATAAAAATTGCATCCTTTTACAAAATGTTCAAAGCATTCACATCAATCGCCTTGTTACAAATTTTATTGAAAAAATAACACAACTTCATTATAGTCTTTCTGACACAAATGGGAAATATTCCACACAATACATCTGGTAGAATTTGTTGTATCATGACGTGACAATCATGTGATTTCATACCTATCAACTACAAGTCCTTCAATGAGTCAAAACTTTTTACATTTGATGAATAACCTTGAGGCACTTTGATATCATGGAGACACTGACAAAAGCTAATTTTATCCCACTTCGATAATGTATGACAAGTCAGGGGTAGAAATTTTCATCTTCCTTTAGGAGTGTGAGATAACTCCAAACGTATTCCCATTGATAGTAAGTCTAATCTTGCATTAAACACATCTTTTGTCTTTCCTTTAATATCTAACAATGTTCCAATCAAACAATCACAGATATTATTCTCCAAGTTCCTGACATCAATATTATGTTTAACATCATGATACCTCCAATATGGTAGCTCAAAAAATATTGAACTTTTCTTCCAAATTTGTCTATCATTACCAGATTTCTGTGTCTCTCCCAATGTCACATCATGGTTTTTCACCCTCTCAAAATACAGATTAGGGGATAACGGTTTTGGAGTAGTATCAAATTCTTGTGAGCCATTGAATTCCTTTTTAAGTCTTCTATAAGGGTGATCCATAGGCAAAAACTTTCGATGACCCATGTACATTGTTTTCCTCCCATGATGTAATTGAAAATATGAAGTCTGTTGTTCACAAATTGGACATGCTTTATTCCATTTAACATTGTATCCAGAAAAATTTAAATACGCTGGGAAGTCATTTATAGTGAACAGAAGAACTGCATGCAGTTGAAAATATTCCATTTTATAAGAACCATACACCCTAATACCATCATCCCATAACAGTTTTAAATCATCAATCAATGGTGACAAGTAAACATCAATATCATTGCTAGGTTGCTTTGGACCAGAGATCATTATAAACACCATGAAATATTTGCTATTCATACAAACTTCAAGAGAGAGGTTGTAAATTACCAATAAAACAGGCCATGAACTATGTATGCTACTGAGGTTTCGGTATGGATCCATTCTATCTGTGCACAACCCTAGTATGAGATTTATAATTTCATTTCCAAATGTAGAATACTGCGCATCAATTTTCTTCCATTGTGGACAATCAGCTGGATGATGTATTTTTCCATCACATACCCACTCATCAGCATGCCATCTTAACCTTTTTGCATCATGTGAATTAGCAAATAAACGTTTGAAACAATTAATTATAGGAAGATACCAAAATACCTTTGAAGGGAGCTTTGAAATCTCTACATCAGCCTGTGATTTTTCTTTCACCTTATATCGTGATGTCCCACATTTTAGAAACTCTAAAAGAAATTCATATTCCTTTCTATATATAATGTAGTCATTTGGACGAGCATGTATTTTCTTTTATCTCAATCCTATCGGGTATAATATTTTCTTGGCCTTTTAATGTGAATCTGGAAGATCGTTATCTTTTGGAAGAATGTCTTTCATTAATTGTAGTATCTCTGTAAAACTTCTGTCACTGCATCCATGTTTCGACTTCAGGTTAATCAATCTTAACACCGCCGAAAAAACGGTAAAATCTTTACAACCAGGATATAATTGTTTTTCAGCATCACCATATAGACGTGCAACTGTCGGTTCTATCTCAATTTGATCTCCTACAATATCGTGAATCATTTCTTCAATTCCATTAGAGTTACCATCATGTGAATCATCATAATCAGTGACATTCCTTCCAATTTCACCATGCCAAATCCAAGGGCTATAACTTGGATTATAACCATGACAAATCAGATGATATTTTATCTCTCTACTTTTTGACTTCTTCATATTCAAACATTTCAGGCATGGATAGGAAAAAATGTCACTACTTGGAACATTTCATTTAGAAAATTCCAAAAAGGCATCAATACCTTCCTCATATTCATTTCTCATTTGATGTTCCATAATCCAACTTCGATTCATTATTAATTATAACAAATATGAAAAAAATATAATTAAGATAAGAAAAATATATGTTTATATGAAAAAATCATAATTTGAATGTAAAACAATTTTGAAATATAAAACAAATCTATGTGTATTTAAAAAAATATGCTTGAATATTATTTTTATAACAAAATATAGTTATATATAACAGTTTTAAATTCCATTGAATCAAAGAAAACCATGGGGCATATAGTGGTTGATAGAAAATTAGAGAAAATAAAGTAAACCTGAGAATCAAATCATATTTAAAATAAAAATTTTGATGGAGAAAATCACAATGTAAATCCAATAATCACGGCACAATAATCATGTCATAATCTCAAAAACCACGATGAAGAAGTCAATCCCCCTGGACATCCCCCCACCGCCCGAAAAACACCCAAAACCCTCTGGACAGGCCCCCACCCCCGTGGACAGCCACCCACACCCACCCACCCCCTTTGACACCCCCCGGGCACCCCCAACCCTATGGGCAGTCCCCCATCCCCTGGACAGGCCCCCACCCCTCGAGACAACACCCCCAACCCCTCCTACACACCACCCCACCCCTACCCCCTTGGACACCCCCCTGGACACCCCCAACCCCTCCTACACACCACCCCACCCCTACCCCCTTGGACACCCCCCTGGACACCCCCAACCCTCTAGACAACCCTCACCCCCTGGAAAACCCCCCAAACCCTCTGGATAGGCCCCCATCCCCTTGGACATCCCCCTACACCCACCCACCCCCTTGGACACCCCTTGGACACCCCCAACCCTCTGGAAAGCCCCCCATCCCCAGAAGGCCCCCCACCCCTCTAGAAAGCACCCCCACACCTCCTGGACACCACGCCCCACCCCTACCCGCTTGGACACCCCCCTGGACCCCAACCCTTTGGACAACCCCCCACCCCCTGGAAACACCCCACCCCTCCAGACAGCACCCCCACCCCTCCTGGACACCACCCCCACCCTCGACCCCCTTGGACACCCCCTAGACACCCCCAACCCTCTGGATAGCCCCCACCCCCAAACAACCCCCAAAACCCTCTAGACAGGCCTCCACCCCCTTGGACAGCCCCCCCACACACACCCACCCCCTTGGACACCCCCTAGACACCCCCAACCCTCTGGACAACCCCTAGCCCCCCAGACACCCCCCGAACAATGGTTTAAATATAAAGACTAGGCATGGTGAACAACTAAAAACACATGCATTAAATATACACTTCAACATGAAATAGATGGAATTAAATATTATTAATTATGGCTACATAAATGATCATATGATAATAAAAAATAACCACTGATATTCAACTAGTCAAATGATAACAAGTTTTCTTGATAACTAATATCATAATGAGGTAATGGATAATTCTAGAAATCACAAACATATTGTCAAGACCTTGGCCAAGGCCTCAAAAAATACTAGGGTAAGCCCTCAGCAGAACCCAATTTTATTTGGAATCATGAGACATAGCGATGCATCGAAGGTCCATATAGGTCAATAGCCATTACATTATATGTCTAATAGATTCTCATATAAAAGAGGATAAACATAAGCAACAAAAACACATGAAATATCATTTCTTAATTCGTACATTTAATCAATAACCATTCTATGCAGTAATATAGGTGAATGAGATCATTAGTTGTTAATGACAACAAAAATTACCATCAATATCAGGCATTCGTGAAACAAAAACAAACTAAATAGAAGTAGTTGAGGATTACGTGAATATTGCGAGTCGATCTAATAGATCTGGGGATGATAAATAAGATGATGATGGAAAAAAGTGGTAAGAGGGTTTGAAATCAAAGAATCTTTCCTAGTCTAAACAAAAAAAATCGCAAAACATAAATATAGACTATCCAGGAAAAAACGAATGAAATAAAGTCGTGGGAGGCTTAATTGAGTGTTGCAAGTTGAGATGATAGATCTGACGAGAGTAAAGATGATAAACGATGATGGAAAACTAGTTTAACGCAATGAGATCAATGAGTCCATTAGCGTTTACAGCGCGAAAGAGCCGAGCCGCAGGACTGTCGATCGAAAAATCGTAAATGACAATCAACGGGGCTTGTTAATTTTTTAAATGTTTTATAACATCGATTATTTAAAAACGGACGCTATAAACTGTTTTTTTACATGTATAACATCAGTTATTATAATAACCGACGTTATAAATGTATCAGCTATGGAATTTTTTAGGTCGGTTATTTTATAACCGACATAAAAAAATCCGCGTGTGGGTTTTTTACCTCGGTTATAGAATAACCGATGTAAAAAACGCATCAGAAATCACAGTTTTTTAAGTCAGTTATAAAATAACCGATGTAAAAAATTCTGCGGGTTGTTTTGTTACGTTCGTTATCAAATAATCGACGTCAAAAAGGCCTCAAAAGCCGTTTTTTACGTCGGTTATTTTATAACCGACGTAACAAACGAACGCACACGATTTGTAACGTCGGTTATTAAAATAACCGCCGTTAAAAATTTACTCACCACATTATTTACGTCGGTTATAAAATAACCGGCATAAAAAACCACGTTTCATTGATTATCACGTTAGTTATATATACATGACGTAAAAAATGGTGACGTAAATAACGTTTTGTGAACTAGTGTCATTTTTGGATTGCCATAAATGGGCAACCCGGAGGTCGGGCGACAACCCGTCGCGTCCGGCAAGGCCGCGTGACTTTAACCCGCAAATGAAAGGTGACAGGGGTATATCACCTACCATTGGCCCACGTGTTGTCCTGGATTGAATAATGTTGTTTTTTAAAAGGTCTTGTGAATTAATTATAAATTCATTTTCATAGAACCCTATTTTAATAGGATAAATAGATTTTTTTTGAGTTATATTATTTTTTATAGTGAAAAATGAGGTTGTGGAAGAAATTAGTTAAATGATGGAACTATACTTGTCATGTATATTTTTTATCTTTCTTCTCTTATTCTATGAAGAAATTAATTCTTAAAATTTAGGTAAGTAATCTTATAACTAAAAATGTTTTATCCTAATACCTTATGTTTTGTTGAACGGATGAAATAACAAATCATCATAGATTAATTGATTTAAGGCCCTCAATTCTAAAATTGATTGTGATTGATAACCTCAATCACTACCTATAAATATTTATGTTTTATTTTCAGTTATGTGTCTCTAATTTCCACCAATGTTCTCTTAATCGAGATCATAATTTGGTGGTGACTTTTTCATTCCCATTTTCCTCTTATTTAGACTAAATTTTATTAACCCAATTTTCGATGTGGGTTTTCCCACAAAGGTTTTTTCTATTTTCAACATTTTATTTTTGAAGAAAAATTTCAAATGAAGAGGAATAAATTTATTTAAAGAGGTAAGAATGTAACACCCCAGGATTTCATAGTAAGTTATTTCTTCAAAGTAATTCAATAACTTGCAGTACACACAACACCGAGTTCAAGCGCACAACGACTTACCAAACTAGTAGTTCAAAAGCAGTTATGAATAGTATTAACTGAATTTTGAACTTTATATAATCCTTATAATTTTAGAATCCATATTATGAGTTTCTTAAAAATAATGTAAGAACAAATTCATTTTTTTTCAGATAAAAGAAGTATTTTTCAAAATTGCACGTTTACCGCCTTTTAATGGTGAAAAATTTTTAAATCCAAAATTTGAAAGTTTTATATATTCAATTTGACAAAATAAACTTCTTATTTAGAACTAGGACATAAAAGTTTAGTTTCAATAATTTTTTGGTGTTTTTCTAGATAACTTTCTTATTTGGGTGAATAGTGAAAAATACTATATTTTAACAGAAAACAACTTTTTTAATCAAAATAATTTATAGTGTTAAATTATACGTTTTAATGGTTTGGAAGTTTAAATAGATTATAGTTTTACCATTTAATCCAATGATGGTCGTTTTAAGTAATTTCACTTCAAAATTGGACATAATCAAGTGTCAATCTTTTGATAGTTATTATTTCTTAAAAATACGCTTTTTGGTTTTGAAAACGGTAATTAAATTTAAATTAATTAATGCATCTTATATGTTTTTAAATTGGTAAAATATAATTCATTTTGGAATTCGGAATATCAAAATTAGCTTAGGGTGAATTTTTGGTATTTTTTTTGAAAACATTCAATTTTTGATGAATAGTGAAAAACTCTGAGTTATAGTTTAAAACCAAATGTTTATTTATATAATTATATATTTTATTTAAAATTATTTGAGGTCAAAATAGATACATAGTAACTATATAATTTCAATTTAATTAATTGGTTTCAGTTTATAATAACTTTAGATATATAAATTTTTTTGAACTTATTACCGTCTTTACCCACCTCCTAGGAGCATTTGCAAATTTTCATAAAACATAATTTGACCACTTTTGTGAGTTGAATTGAAAAAATACGAGACACATGGTTGATATCAGTAAGTAAAATGTGCTTCAATAAGATGAAAATAATTTTTGCTGAATAGTAACTTTTTAAATTTTATTTACCACGGTTAAAAGTAAATAGGAAAATTTAGGGTAAAAATGATATTATTATTACCCTAACACATGTCATAATTCTATTTAATAAGGGTAATTCAACCAAAAACAACCTTAGGAATAAAATAAGATCCTTTATGTCCTCTTGGATTAGATTAGGGCATTTATTATTATTTAATTCAACGAAGAGTTAAAAGAGTTAAATCACTATTTAATAACTAAAAAATTTTTAATATAGGGTTACACATAAGATAAATTCGACTATAAATATTAATTAGAAATATAAAATGATTTCTTACATAATGGTATTTTATTTATATTTTTAGACATTAAATAATTTAATTTATTTATGACACAATGATGATGCATTAATTACCTAATTAATAAAATATTAAAGTAATTGATATTATAAATATCCAAATAAATGTAATTTGAGGCTTTTTATGAATTAAAATACTTTTATAGGTAAATATGACATATTAGGGTTGGTTAGATGATTTTTTCTAGAAATAATAATGCTTTTATGAATTTATCAAAAAATAATACCAAATAGTGTCAAAATTGACAGAAAAGAGTTTTTAAAACAAATATTATATTATTAATTGATATTTTATTCCTAAAAATCTAAGGATCGGAAAATATACTTATATAATTATAGGTGTGTCATTAATGAACCACTTTAGGTTCTCTTGTAAGTATATAATAAGTTTATTGACCATATGATATAAAAATACAAAGAGACATGGTAAATGTAAAACTATTTAACTAAGAGTTAAATCTAAAAGATAGAGTTAATAAAGTGACCCAAACCAGTCTAAAACCTATTGGTTGAGTTATTTTCGACCCATACCTACCTTATCCTTTATTTAATCCATTTTAGATCCCTTAAAAACCGAAAAGGATTTTATAAAAAATAATATTTCTAACTTTTCCTAAGGTGCCTCTCACCCCTCTTATAAAAAGGCACTCCCCCTTCTATCTAATTCACACCTTCAATGCCATTTGGCTCGGCCATCCCCTACCCATATTCCCTCTAAACTGCCCTCCATTCATTATAGAGGCCTTATTTTAGTCACATAGTCAACCTAAAGAGTTCTTTTGATCAAATCAAAAGAAAGAACCCGAAGAAGAGGTAAATATTTCAACACCTCTTCCAAGATCCTTTCTTCTTCCACATCCTATTTCTCTATTGTATCCACTCTAAAATAATAACTCCAGTATCATGTATAAACTGTGATGATATTATAAATATTGTACAACCATATTCATTATTCTAGCCGTCCTTTGAATGACATGTCACCATACGTGCGTACGCATAGCTTACCGTCTCCACGTCGTGGTGTAATTGTTATTCAATACATTATTATATGGATGGGTATAATAATGATGTGAATTTTATGTAAATAATAAATATAACATGATAAATATTATGTATATATGATATACCATCCAATTATATATTATTTTAATATCAAAATAATGATATTGTCGCTCGTGCGTACGTATGGATTACCGTCTCCACGAACGCGATTAGATTCATTTCCCATCGTATCCATTCAAGACTAATTTTTATTTGATGATTAAAAATAAAGATTAAATATATGATATCACTCTGGATATTAATAAGATACATCCCATATATAACAAATATGACTCACATAAGAAAGAATATAATGGAAAATGAATCCGTTAATACCTGAAACGAAGATAGTACTAAGATATTATGGACAATGCAATGTAAAAAGATCATATATGATATCATATTAATGTATATGAATCTTGTATAAATTAATAACAATTATTTCACCATTTTACATGAGGTTAACCTACCCTCAACCATGGAAAAGTATAAGGTAATGGTTAATTCTACAATCTCTTCATTATCCGAAGTTGTTTATATGTAATTATCTACTGGGACCTCTTTATCATCAACATCCATGTTACTTAAAAATGTTTTTCAAAACATTATTATTATTTACTAGACTATGGGTTAAATTCATTTGTACATTTGTTTTAATTTTATAAGATTTTTATAAAGGAATATTTCCGTTGTTTTCCAAACAAGGTCCTTTATAACCTTTTTGACAAAATTAAGGTAAGAATGTCTTTTTTTAACTTATACGGTGGGTGCAGCTATTTTTCACCGTTATAAAATTATCAAAAAATCCCTTACAAGCTTATAAAAACATTTTCAAATATAATTGTTTTATTTTATAATTATGTGAAATTTAAATGATTTATAAATAGAAAGATATATTTCTCTAAAATGTTTTTGATTTCATCTATGTTAACATCTTTTGATGGATTTTATGTTTGTCTGAAGTTGATTTATTATGATACCAAACTTCCATATTGTATTGAAGGTTTTGTGATATTTTTGACTGTGGATGTGTTATTTCATAATATTCATGGTTTATGGATATAGTATTGACATTTCTTATTCCAGTTTTAATAAGAATGTTTATGTTATGTTTAAACCTTTTCATATGAGGAATGAATTTATCTTAGTATGTGACGGGTGGAGCCCGCTATATCAACTCGATACATCGGTAGGTCTCATGAGACAAACTAGTGTCTTGGCACAAGGCCTTGAAAGAATATTATTTGTAGTCCTGGCACAAGGCCTTGACTATGTGGTTATGAAAGTCGGGAATTATGCATTCCCTTATTATGAAAGTGGCTATTGATATTGCATGTTATTATTCGAATAGTATAATATCCATGTTAATAAGTAGATGGAATTATTTTGATTTATATTTTCCAAATTATGATTAATTTTATGTTGAAAAATATTTTGTTTTAGTTTTCTACATTGCCTTAAATGTTTATGCTTGTTTATGAAAGCTTCTGCTATATTGTTATCCTTACTGAGCATCTGAGCTCACCCCTTACTATGTTTTATTTTTCCCAAGATGTGAAGAAGTATATTATGACTAACCAGTAGGGAAAGTCTATGGGATCTCAGTGTTGTCAATGGAAACAATGTTGTTGTAGTTTTCCATTTTATTATGTAATGTAAACATTATGAATGTATCTTGTACTTCCAAGGCTACCAAACTAATCGGTCTTTCGAGACTTGATCTTTTGGGATCATGACAATGTTATGAAATAATGCACCGACTCTGGGAAACTGGGGTCTGGGCGTTACAGTTGGTATTAGAGGAAGTTTAGAACAAACCTTGGAAACTAGATTTAGATAAACTCTTATTACATAACATATCCCTAATATATAATTTCAGGATTAGTATAGAAGAACTTCTGAAAATTTTGGTATTGTAGAGATTTTGTGATTTTTCCAAGAAATATATCCATGTCTAGATATGACCAGGTATAGGCTACTCTGGCATAGATGTACCTAGGGGTAAAACCCGAAAACACTACTTTGAGCTAGACTCGAACAGAAACTGGTGCACGACAATGGAGCTTGATGCACTCTTGGTTATGTCACTCCATGGGGATATGCTTAGGATAAATCTCATTTTCTTTACAAACCATTATGAAGGGTTTATGAGTATATATTTCCTCAAAGAAAACAATTTTTTATGGATTATGCCCATAAACAGTTCAATTTATGTTAAGTGTTTTATAAGATTGGAATTATGTATTTCGATTCATAAACTAATCTAGTTAATTCCATTGTATAGAAATGGCACCCAATAGAAGGAATGTGAACTCCAGAAATATGTATGATCCAAAGAGTAAGAAGGATCATATCTTTCACTGTATTAAGCCAACATTTAGAAGGGAAATAGTCTCTCATGTATTCTCAACATATGAGGAAATATTATCATTTGTTAATAAGATAAGTAAATAATTCTCAGAGTCCTATGGATTTGAAGGAATGCAAGAGAAGAAAAGGATGGAAGATAGAAATATGGATAAAAGGAAGAGGGAAAACCGGATTTTCCCATATGTGATAACTGTGGAAAGAATCACCTTGGTAAATTCTTGAAGGGAATGAGAGTTTGTTATAAGTGTGGAAAAAAGGACACCATGTACATGATTGTAAGGGTAAGAAAAATGTTTCAAATGTACAATGCTTCATCTGCAAGAAGTTGGGACACTATGCGAATCAATGTCCAAATCATCAAGGTATACCCTAAATGATGCTATTGGATAATGATAATGTTATTATACTACCGAATATTGAGAGAAATGATTATATTTATTACTTTGTTAATAAAGTATTATGTCATTTGAGTGTTGTATTAATGATGTACATGTTAGAAGAAATATAGAGTATATAAGGATTGTAATGCTATACTATTTTATTGAGGAATTGAGAATATATGGTTCTAAGAAAAGTGACTTAATAGTAATCTACACTTTTTTGGAAAATACATGGTTAAAGGAAAGGTAATCCTTAATGTGGTCCAGATATTGAGGTGGTGATTTTGGAATAAGAGATGGTTAATTTGAATAAATTATATTGGATATTCTAGACTACCTTGAAATTGATTAAGGATTTTTATATTCCATAATTGTTGGAGTTTACAACATTTTTTGATAGAAGTATTATATCCATTATTCTATATTGAATATGGGAGCATGAATGTTATATATAAGGTTTTATGATAATTCAGGATGTTGCAGTGTTTTAAAAGAATACATGATGAAGGTGTTCACATGTTATTACGTGGAAAAAAGGATCTTCATTGTGTTTACCTTCCTTATATGTTTTGTACCATGAGTTTGGATAGAAGTATTTTGGATAATTATAGTTTCAGATTTTTTTTGGATTTCCCTAAAAGGACAACCCGAAGGTCGGGTGGCAAACCATCGCGTCCAGAAAGGCCAGGATACTTGAACCCGCAACCGAAGGGCGACAAGGGTATATCTCTTAAGACTGTCCCACGTCATGTCCTAGATTGAATAATGTAGTTTTTTAAAAAGGTCTGGTAAATGAATTATAAATTCATTTTTTTGGAACCTTATATGAATAAGATAAATAGAATATTTTTTTTAAGTTCTATTATCTTTTAGAGTGAAGGATGAGTTTTTGGTAGAAATTAGTTAAAGGATGGAACTCTGCTTGTCAAGTATATATTTTTTTCTTTCTTCTATTATTCTATGAAGAAATTAATTCTTAAACTGTAGGTAAAGGATCTTATAACTAAAAATGTCTTATCCTAATACCTTATGTTTTATTTTGCGGATGATATTTTAAATCATCATAGATTGATGGCTTTGAGGCCCTCAATTATACAATTGTTTGTGATTGATGACCTCAATTACTCACTATATATATTTATGTTTTTCCTCCAATTATGTGTCTCTAATTTCCACCAATGTTTTCCTAATCGGGATCATAATTTGGTGGTGACTTTTTCATTCCCCTTTTCCTCTTATTAAGACTAAATTTTATTAACCCAATTTCTGATGTGGGTTTTCCCATAAAGGTATTTTCTATTTTCAACCTTTTAATTTTGAAGAAAAATTTCAAATTGTGAGGATGCAATTTATTTAAGGAGGGAAAAATGTAACACCCCAAGATTTCATATTATGTTATTTCTTCAAAGTAATTCAATAACTTGCACTACACGAAACACCGAGTTCAAGCGCACAGCGACTTATCAAACTAGCCGTTCCAAAGCGGTTATGAATAGTATTAACTGAAATTTGAACATTATATAATTATTATAATTTTAGAATCCATATTATGAGTTTTTTAGACATAATGTAAGAAAAAATTCATTTTTTTCAGATAAAATATGAATTTTTCAAAAATGCACTTTTCCTCCTTTCAATGGTGAACCCTTTTTAAAACCAATATTTGAAACTTTTATATATTCAATTTGAAAAAATAAACTTCTTCTTTAGAATCAGGACATAATAATTTTTTTTCAATAATTTTTTGGTGTTTTTATGAGATCTTTCATATTTGGGTGAATAGTGAAAAATACTATATTTTAACTGAAAACCATTTTTTTAATCAAAATAATTTATAGTGTAAAATTATAAAATTTAATGGTTTGTAAGTATAAATATATTATATTTTTACCATTTAATCTAATGATGTTCATTGTAAGTAACTTCACTTTATAATTGGAAATAATCAGGTGTCAATCTTTTGATAGTTATTATTTCTTAAAAATACGCTTTTTGGTTTCGACAACGGGAATTAATTTTAAATTAATTAATGAAACTTCTATGTTTTGAAATTGGTAAAATAGAATTCATTTTTTAATTCAGAATATCAAAATTTTATTAGGGTGAATTGTTTGTATTTTTCTGAAAACATTCAATTTCTGATGAATAGTGAAAAACACTTAATTATAGTTTAAAACCAAATTTTTATTTAAATAATTATATAATTTATTTAAATTTATTTTATTTAAATTTATTTTAGGTCAAAATAGATATATAATACCTAAAAATGTTCAATGTAATTTGTTGGAGTCAGTTTATAATAACTTTAGATATATAAAAATTTTATTGAACTTTTTTCCGTCTTTACCCACCTCATAGGAGAATTTGCAAATTTGAATAAAACTTAATTTTACAGCTTTTGTGAGTTGAATTTCAAAAATCCAAGAGACATGATTGATATCAGTAAGCAAAACTGTGGTTCAATTAGATGAAAATAATTTTTGGTGAATAGTACCTTTTTACTTTTATTTACCACTGTTAAAAGTAAATCAGGTAATTTAGGGTAAAAATGATATTATTATTACCCTAACACATGTAATAATTCTATTGGATAAGTTTAATTCGACCAAAAACAACCTTAGTAATAAAATATGATCCATTAGGTCCACTTTTATTAGATTAGGACAATTATTATTATTTAAATCGAAGAAGAGTTAAAAGAGTTTATCGATGTTAAATAACTAAAATATTTTTAATATAGGGTTACACATAAGATAAATTAGACTGTAAATATTCATTAGAAATATAAAACTATTTCCTAAATAATTTTATTTTATTTATATTTTTTATAAATTAAATAATTTAATTTATTTATGACACAACGATGATGCAGTAATTACATAATTAATGAAAACTTATATTAATTGATATTATAAATATCCAAATAAATGTAATTTGATACATTTTATGAATGACACTAATTTTATAGGTCAATATGACATATTAGGGTTTATTAGATAAATTGTTTTCAAAGCAATAATGTTGTAATGAATTTAGAAAAAACAAAATACCAAATAGTGTCAAAATTGACATAAAAGAGTGTGTAAAACAAATATTATATTGTTAATTGATATTCTATTCCTAAAAATCAAGGTTCAGAAAAAGGAATTATATAATGTTATTTGTGTCATTAATGAACCACTTGGGGTTCTATTTTAATTATATAGTACGTTTATTAACCATATAATGTAAAAATACAAAGAGACATGGTAAATATCAAACTATTTAACTAAGAGTTAAATGTAAATGATAAAGTTAATATAGTGACACAAACTAGTCTAAAACCTATTGTTCAAGTGGGTTTCGACCCATAACCACCTTATACATTAAATCATCTATTTTTGAGCCATTAGAAACCGAAAATTATTTTATTATAACATAATATTTCTTGTTTTTCCTAAGGTTCCCCTCTCCCCTCTTATATAAATGCACCCCCCTTCACTCTAATTAACACCTTCAAAGCCATATTTCTTGTCCAAACCCTGCCCAAATACCCTCTCAACTATCCTCCCTTCATCCCAGATCCCTTCGTTTAGTCAAAAATCCTACCTAAGGATTCCTTTTGATCAAATCAAAATAAAAAACACGAAAAAGAGGTAAATATTTCATCACCTCTTTCAAGTTCCTTTCTTCTTCCACATTATCTTTCTTTGTTGTATCCATTATAAAATAATAACTCCAGTATCTTATATATATAGTGATGTTATTATAAATATGTTACAACCATATTCATTATTCTATCCATCCTTTGTATGACATGTAACCATATGTGTGTACGTATGACTTACCGTCTCCATGTCATGGTGTAATTGTAATTCAAGACATTATTATTTGGATGGGTATAATAATGATGGGTAATTGATTTAAATAATAAATATAACATGATATTTATTCTGTATATATTATATAACATCCAATTATATATTATTTTAATATCAAAAGAATTATATTGTCGCTCGTACGTACATACAGATTACCATCTCCACGAACGCGATGAGATTCATTCCCCATCGTATCCATTCAAGACTAATTTTCATTTGATGATTAAAAATAAAGTTTCAAGACATGATATAATTCTGGATATGAATAAGATACATCCCATCCATAAAAAATATGATTCGCATAACAAATAATATAAAGTAAAATGAATCCGCTAATACCCTAAATGACGATAATACTAAGATATTATTGACAAATCAATGTTAAAAGATCATATATGATATCATGTTAATGTATAAGATTATTTTATAAATAGATAAAAATTATTTCACCATTATACATGAGTTTAACCTATCCTCTTCCAAGTAAATGTACAAGGTAAGGGTTAATTATACAATCTCTTCATTATCTGGGGTTGTTTATACGTAATTATCTACTGGGACCTCTTTATCATCAACATGCATGTTACATAAAACTATTTTTCAAATCATTCTTACTATTTACTAGACTATGGGTTAAAGTCATTTATACCATTTTTTTTACTTTTATAAGATGTTTATAAAGGAATCTTTATGTCGTTTTCCAAACAAGGTCCTTTATACCTTTTCAAAAAAATTAAGGTAAGAATGTCTTTTTTAACCTATACGGCAGGTGCGGCTATTTTCCGCCATTATATCATCATCTAAGATTCCCTTACAATATTATAAGAATATTATTAAGTATAAATGTTTTATTTTATAATTACGTGAATTTTAAGTGATTTCAAAATAGAAAGAGGCATTTCTTGAAAATATTTTTGATTTCATCAATGTCAATATCCTTTGATTGATTTCAAGTTTGTTTGAAGTTGATTTATTATGATACAAAAATTCCATATTGTATTTAAGGTTTTGTGATATGTTTGACTGTGGATGTGTTATTTCATACCATTCATGGTTTATGGATAAATTATTGACATTTCTTATGCCAGTTTTAATACGAATTTTTATGTTATGTTTAAACCTTTTCAGATGAGGAATGCATTGGACTTACTAAGTGACAGGTGGAGCCCACTATAGCTCCTCGATGCATTGGTAGGTCTCATGAGACAAAACCAATTTCTTGGAATGAGGCCTTGAAAAAAATCTTATTTGTAGTCTTGGAAAAAGACCTTGAATATGTGGTTATGAAAGTCTGACATTATGCATTCCATTATTATGAATGTGGCTATTGATATTTCATGTGATTATTCATCTAGTAGAATGTCCATGTGAGTAAGTAAATGGAATTATTTTGATTTATATTTTCCATATTATGATGCAGATTATGTTGAAATGGATTTTGTTTAAGTTTTATACATTACCATAAATGTTTATTCTTATTTTTGAAAGATTCCACTCTATTGTTATCCTTACTGAGCATCTGATCTCACCCCTTTATATGTTTTATTTTTCCCAGGATGCGATGAAGTATATTATGAATGACCTACAGGGACAATCTATGGGATCTCAGTGTTGTCTATGGAAAAAATGTTGTTGTAGTTTTCTATTTTATTATGTAACGTAAACCTTATGAATGTATATAGTATTTACAAGGCTACTAAACTAATCAGTCTTTCGAGACTTGTTATTTTGTGATCATTCCAATGTTATGTAATAATGCACCATCTTTGGGTAACTGGGGTCCTGGCATTACAATCTTATTGATAATGAAATATGAATGAGTCTAACAGCGACTCGAGTTACTATGTCAAAAAAAAATGGTTCTTTTATATTCAATTAATGAGTTGGTATTTGAATTCTTGGATTATTAATTTATAAAGGATTCACTTATTTATCAATGTTTTGGAAATATTTTTCTATCATCTAACATGAAATTTAGTACTATTTGGCTTGTCATGCGATATTATGGTTGTGGGTTTCCTATGGTGACTCTAAAATTTGGGTGTCGGTAAAATTTACTAAAATATTTTATCAACACATGGGAGATGAATGGTTGAATGACAAGGTATGTCAGCCTAAGGATTTTAAAATATTTTTCCTAAAACTGGTAATCAATATGGATAATGGGGTTATGTTAGGAATTATTCTTTTTTGGGAATGATGACTAGTACATGATGGTGATATTTATTAGGCATGTCACATGATAATATTTGGGATCTCTTTTTATATGATAGTTAATAAGTTTGGTCTCAATATATCATATATAGAAAATGGGATAAAATTATATACAATGAAGTTTATAAGAATTATTATCAATTATATATGTATAAGTTGGGTTAGAATGTGAGGCATGTTCTATGGAAATAAATGAGGATTATTGGATGAATAATGTTTTTTTAGGAACCCAATTGATTTCATGTTGTTTTAGACTTTTTATTTTATTTTTTAGTGAAATTTGAGGAATTATTAAACTTTGGTGATGGATTACATATTGGATAATCCTTGGAAAGACGTGCAATGTATTATCTTTATTGAATGGGGAATAAATATATAATCCCATATGATAATAGTTTTTCTGTTAGTAAAACAAATAATTTCTCTTATGAAATTTATACAATACTGGAATAATATAGAAGTACAAGTTAGAAGATATAAAATGTGAATAAGTGGATCTCCCTATGATCTAGGAATATTTTTTTAGGGATCAAAAAATCATGTTGGAACTATGATGGTATCATAGGTGTTTTAAGTGGTAAATTTTTTTAATCAATCATGATTAAATGTAAGATAATAGAGATGTTGGAATATATTATAGGATTTGGATGAGACAAATAGAATATTGTGTATATATGGGGTGATGGTTTGTGACATAATAATATTGATATGAAAACTAGATAATACCATGGATTTGGTAGTGGGACTATATTTGATTTTCTCAAGCGGTGATGCTAATGTCATGTGACATAGGGTGGAATCCATTAATGCGATGCATGTTAGATTTAGTTCAGGGGTTATGGTCTTTAATGGTAGAGTAAGAATGATAGTTTATATGTTTAATGTTGTATACTATATAGGATCTAAATCAAGGTTTGTATAGTGTTATTTGTTTGACACTAAATAGGGTAATACCTTAATAGGCGAAATCTTGGTCATCTTAGAATCTTAATACATATGAGTTTATTAATCATGAACATAAAAAAAATTATGTTCGGGTGCAAATTTTTTTAGTTTTTTCGAAAACACATTGATATGGGGAACATGGTTATGAAGGTCTGATTCCCCAAATAGATTGGATGTAAACCCCAATTGGTTTTATTTTTTTAAATTTTCATTATGGTTTGACTGGTCTGAATTTGTTAGTGTAAATGGGATATCCAGGAATGGGTGTGATGTTATTATAATATATGATGGTTGATATCTGTAGTATCTCTCTCTAAGTAGATATAAGTATAGTATAATAAATATATTATCAAGTAACTGTTATGGATGTCATAACTCTTTATTAAAGAGAAATAAATTGTTTCCTAAAATTCTAAAAGTCTGGTAGTTAGGGATTATCTAATTAGTAGGGAAAGATTATACTTGTTGTTAAATAATATGACATGATGAATAATGTTTTTGAAAATTTTCATGTTCTATTCTTAATATATGTTTGGAAGACCATTTCTCATTAACGAGAGGCTATTCAAAAACAATGATTATGGAAATTTGTAAAATATCAAACAGGGTTGCACAACCTTGAATTAAGTAATTTGACACAACTAAAAATTTTAAATTTTTTATATATTAGAATTAAATGGTGATGAAGATAATTCTTTATTGATATGTTGAAATATTTTTCTATTCTAGTGTAGAGGTGTTCAAAAATATATTTTTTTTTGATAAAGTACTTAAAAAAGGGCTTTGAAGAGTGTGTTTTATAGATATCAAATTGATATGATCTTCACCTCTATATGTTAATAGTGAGTATAGGGTAATTTTTATCTTGAGTCTAGTGGTCATGTTTGAACCTATTTGAAATATTCACACTCCAGAGAAGATATTAAAAATTAGATATTAAGTTGAATTTGGAGCCTTAGTAACTTTGGGATTCACATGTAATTGTGTGGTAATTGTTGACCGTATATATATTTGAATATCTAGAAATATGTTGATTAACTAAATATATAATTATATATATATATATATTAGATTTTAAATTGGGGATTTGTATCAGAGACATGAGTAAATTAGTATAATTCATCAACGAATAAATTTTGGATAACCACTTTTGTTCTAGTTGGAGTTAGGTTCATGCCATGCCTGGACGATATTATGTCTTGTTGGTGGATTTTTTGGCCTCATTTTCCCTATATTACATAAGAGGAATTATCTATGGAATATTTTTTGTGGGGTTGTTTATACATTACCTCCTAATTATACCATAATTATTTAGATATAATGAGTGTTTTATACATTATATCATTATTTTATCTTGATATAGTGGGTATGTATAAGGGAGTGGTGTGAATTTGGAAATTTAACAGATGTTGTTATACACATAATCATAGTGATTCTACATGATTTTCAAATTGTGGGTATGAAAGGGGAATTTGTATGGTGGAGAGTCCACTGATGGTTGATGTTTTTGGGATTGGATAATGTTGGCTGGATATGTCTGTAAAATTATTAGGGTATAAACAAATTATCAAGAGAGATTTTATACCCACAGTTCTATGACTATCTAGAAGTAGTGGCTCAGAAATTTTTATTCAATAATGAAAATAATTTTTTGGAGGTGTGATTGTAATGCATGAGTTTTGCGAAAAAAGTAATGAATGATGTCTAATAGTTTTTAGTTATACATATATGTGTCTTTTGGGAAATGGGATGTTTCAGAGATAGAAAAATAAGCGGTAGGAGGTATTTATTTTGAGAAGATGGTTATTTTAGTAGTTTTGGTTATTATGTTGTTGAAATATATAATATTAGTCAATGAAAGGGTAAATTATATAACTTCTCTATGGATACTGGCTAATATACAATTATTTCATGGTCACTCATTGACCATACAACCAGATCATACTGTTTTGTTGGTGGTGGACAATGCCTACTGCACAACCAATAGGATTTGGTAGTTAGTTCATAAAAAAACATAGAAATATCATTCAAACACTTGTTTTAATAATGATTTGGGTGATTTTTATTCCCTTGTATCTCTCTCAGATAAATATCTAAACTTCGGGGCTTTGTTGATGCTTTCTTCTCTCTATATCTCTTACCTCGTGGATTGTGGTTCAATTGAATTTATTATCTAAGGTAAGTTACTATAAATCTCATCCTAAAAACTATCTATTAATTTTAACTTATTAGGAACACTAAAAAAGTAGGTCTTGTAAAATATGAATATATTTTTTCAAATAAAATGAGTATTTTTTAGTGGTTTGAGTAAGGGGAAACGATAATGTATCTTGAGTACAGTGGTGTCTATTTTTGAAATCATCGGAATAATTTTAGTGGATTATCTTAAACACATGAAGTTATACAAGATTATATAGTGAGTTGAAAATTTTATTTAAATGATATGATTTTTTTAAAAATGATTTAAAAATTATGTAATATTTATTTGGAATTATTTGGTGTTTATCTTTTTATGTTTTGGAATAATCAAATGGCGGTTATTTTATTAGAATGTGGGTGTATTTATAAAAACATTTGAGGGTGAGGGAGGTTAGTGTATTTTTTAATCAACCATTTTTTGTTGGTTATTCCTTAGGTATGAATTATTTTACTAATTTAAATAATTATTTTTCAAATAGTGGCATTGAGTTTTCTACAAGGAATCATGTTGGTTGATATTTTTTAATATTGGATGGTTTTAAGGGTGGAGTTGGGTTTATAGTGAATGAGTTATGTTTGGTGTGGTTAGTTTATATTTACATTTTAATTTTTCAAGGAATTATATAATAGTTACAGTAAACACCCACCTGGTTGTGGGAACCATTCTAGTATTTATACGGTGAAGTAGTAAAAAAATCATACATTAGTGTGGAATATTGTACATATAGAAAAGGTGTGGTCTATGAGTAGTATATCCTTATATATATATTTGACACTAGTAATGAATTAACATCCCATTTTAGGAATTCCACTTTCATTGTATTTGTTTTATATATTTCCATCGACCATTATGGTAAAAACATGAGTTTAGTCAATATTAAATTTAGGATTATTTATTGTTGACATTTATATATATTATTATGATAATTATTTCAATGCATATATAATAGTTTTTAAAAATTTATTATTTAGAAAATTTTTTATAAAAATCTTGGAAAATTATTGGGTTTTTCATATATATATATGGTAAATTATGAGAAATGGGGGAATCATTCATGTTCTAGTACTCACCCTTCATTTTCCCACACTCATGGATGGGTGGATTTTATATACTGAACATGTATAAGGAGGTGATATCACATATTTATAATCAAACATGCTTAGGGATGGTGAGTCCATAATGAGGATATAACTCATGGATATTTGGAGTATTAGGGGATTCTTTTAACGGATCTAATTTTGATTATTTTATTGAAATCCTTATCATCCCATTATTTAGAGTTTTTCTTGTTAATATATTATGGATTTATGAAGGAGTATTAAGTTTTTAAAAATATAATTTTTCATCATGCATCATATATATAATGGTTGTATATTCCCACTATGTTGTGTTAATGATATATAGGATTCATATTTCTGAGTGATGTATATGAAATACAATATTCTATGTAGTCAGCACACAAAAATTGATGTGTTTAATATTTGAATAAATCAACACCCAATAGTACTAGCTAAAGAGTCGATAATATTTTTTATCCTCTAGTAATCACAGTATGCATATAATGACTTGTCATATTTCAAATATATCTAGGTGAGGTTAAGTTGATAAATTTCAGATCAAGATGATATTTAAATTTCCTTGGTCTTCCATTCTGTTGAATTTTTATAAGAATTTTTTCCATGGATGATTATTATGAAACTTATGTATTTAGTAATAATCAATGAAAATGGTATATGGTTATTAATTATATCAATATTATTATATTCATACAATGGGTTTGATGTGTTGAGTTATACCTCATTTAAATGGTCTATTCACTTATGAGATCATATATATAAAAATTTGGTTAAAATATGTAAATTTTATGATTGCGGGTCAAGTAATATAAAACAATATTGGTTTGAAACCTGTAAATTACCATGATCATGATTTGGGGTATATAAAATAAAATTTAATAATTTATGTATGAAAGTAATTATAATGAGTTATTAATTAATAAATATTAATTTATTTTACATAATTCAATTTTTTAATGATGTTAGGGTTATATTAATTTATTATGATGAATTTCAATGTTTTTCCCTATCAACTTATTACATTAGTTCCTGATAGAGTAATTGGCTGTCTATTTTTTGAAGATTATATAGATTATATAGACAAACTTTTTATAACAATATCAATTTTATAAATATTTTTATTACTCATTATTTATATTATTTTGAAGTTTCTAGGAAATAATAATCAGTTTATACTAACCCAATTCATTTACATTTCAGTGGAAATGTATATTTAATCATTCAAAAAATAGTTCAAGGCTCTAGAGATAACGTCTTACAAAGAGATTTTTTACACTAACAAGTGTTGGATGTACATATGGTCCATTCCCCCTAGAAAGAGAGTGTATCACTTTTGTAATAGAGTCATCTCATGCCAGATTCTCAGGATTATTCATCCCCTTCATTGAATCAAAATTTACCATTCCAATTACTTGAATCATATAGATCCTGAATGTCCATATATATAAACTTGGATATCCTTCACTTCCTATATTAAATATGAAAAATAATTTTACGCTTCACTCTTGAAGATGATATAGTTCATAATTTGTGTATTACTTAGTGGGGCTTCTAGTACATTTACATAATTTAAAAAATATGTCAATTTTAGATAAAAATAAATAGTTATCTAGTGTCATCAATGATGTAGATATATATCATAGTTTTATCAATTCCATTCCATGAAATACTTGTCATTCATTTTATTAGTCATTTGGTTGGAAGATTTCTTTTTTTCGATTAAATGATCATGGTGGGATTCACTCTACTGAACCTATAATATGTGTCTAGGTCAACATTTTAAAATCTATATTAGATTTTTTAAAGGCCAAAATATAGGTTTAATATCATTGAATGTAATTTATCTACAAAGAATCATTGCCTTATTTTTTTATCCTCCTTTAATTTTAAGGTCCACCATTCCTTATGATTCTATAAAATAATTAGTGAAGGAAAACCAGTTAATCATTCAATGGAATGCAAGATTTTTTTCATGTTATAAGTGTAGGAAATATTAATAAGAAGGTTTATATATTTTTTATGATTCCAAAGATATTTAAAATTTACAAGGAAAAGTATATTATGGTTGATCATGAATTAGATATAATAAATCACGAATGAATAGATATATATATTATTAAAAACATGGTTATGCTTTTGGTGGTGGTTTATTTAGTTGGTGTCCAACCATTATTCATTAATTTAGTGTTTTAAATTTCCCATTCAAAAATGGTTTCAATTGCGATTTCAACTAAGGATGATGTAAGGGTTGCAAGGCCAGAGGGTAATTTCCAAATAATTAGCCTATTTTCAACTTCTTGAATTGACCATGCCAGGGGCCAAGAGATAATGTTTGGTCATCATCAGGTGGTCAATATAAATTACCTTTGTCATACGAAGTATGGAGTAAGTGAAATTATATAATAACCATGAAATTTCAATGGTATTAAGAAGTATTACTCCTCTGCTATAGAAATTACAAATCAGTTTGGAAATTTGGGAGACAATGAAAGAAACAAATTGGTGAATGTAGGGTGAAAAGTTTCAAAGTCAAGAATAGGGTGAATTAATGTCATTCAATAATACTAGAGTCCATACAAGGATATAATTTCTACAATGTAGGGTGAATGGGTGTTGGTAATTTTGAGAAGAGTGATTCATGGTCTTCTGTTTCTCAGCATAAAGAGGATCTTCTAGTTGATGAATATTATTATTCTAATCAAAAGAAAATATTGAAGTTATTAGTGGAATAAAAAGGTGTCACCACCCTTACTATATTGTTTTCATATATAGAAATGTACAATTCATCCCAAAACAAGTCATCAGTTACAAGGTTTACAAACAACATGTCTTCTATAAAATAAGAGGGCCAGAATGCCTGTGAAGAGTTTTAAAAGAATTTTATTCCAACTTAATACCGTGGTAGGATCCATAATTATGATTGTTTATAAGATATTCTAAATTATAAGTGTTATTAAAACATACACATAAAATCAATGTTATTATATGAAATGATTGATGGAAGTTGTATTGTCATTCTCCCTCAATTAATTGAAAGGATGAAAATATCCAACTGTAAATTTGGTATGGATAAAATAAATTAAGGAAATGAATAATTATAGATTGATATTGATCTCAAATTAGATTACCTAGAATATGGGAAAATTGGGAGAGATACCTAAGTGTTTGAAATTAATGTATAGTATCATTCACAACATGATTCCATTTTATAATATTTTTCCCTAATGCTTTTCCATTTTATGAATACATGGTGGATTGTGTTTTTTGAAAAAACTTGTTATTGGTTAAAATCAGAAACATCACCTAGATCTTGATATTGAGAACTCAGATATGAAATACATGTATGATTATCTTATCTCAAATATTTAGTGTGTTTTTTTATTTATATTTTTAATGGTTTCATTGTTTATTGTTGTGGTTTTCTATAGTGACCCATGTATTTTATAGATATTGTTATATGATTTTATAAAAAAACACTAATCAATTACAACCCTAAGTTTGTGAGGCTTAGTGTCTTTATATGTATTGGTTCATAATACATAAATGTTATGTGAAAATAATACTTCTTATATTATTATATATAATGTTATCTTAAACACGTTCGAGATCCTAAAACAACACGGGATAATAAGGAAATACATAGAAAAATGTTGCGATATAAAAAATATTTTAAGGATAGAAACATGACAAGGAAGCATGACATGTGAGTTAAAGGAATACCATGATATCGCAAAAGTGAAGACTCATGAGTAATCACATAGAGACGTAACATAAATTACATAGTATCATATGTTTATGGAATAATAGGAAATAAGGAATAAACATATAACATGTCATAAACATGATAAAATGACCACCTCATAAACAATATTTCACTAAGTTAAAAGTCCCATAATGGATTAGTTTTATTCCCTAATTCCAAACATGAAACCTCATATGACTAATTATGCATCCAATTCAATAGATAACTATTTGTTATCACCCATCATAACATGTTCATGATATATGTGTTCCACATAAATGGAATCAATTGAAATGCATAACATAAAAATTACCCATGTAATGAAATTGGTTGCATAACCTAATCTAATATTGTAATTAAAAGATATTTCAAATGGAAGGAATATGATTGATTAACATAATAATTTATTACCACATAAAAGGAATGGATAATGAGATAGGTATATATGTGATATAAATATATGCCTATTTTATAATCAAACCATCATATCAAAGATTATTTTCTTGGATTAAAATTCCTTTAAAATATTACATGAAACATTTCATTAGAAAAAAAACCCTTTTCAAATTAAAAATAAATTTTATAAATGAATCATTTCAAGAATATTAAGATAAAATTGTCTTTGAAAATAACATCTTAATCATGTAATGTATGATTCAAATTAATGGGTTCTCATGAAAATGGTAATGTTTTGTTTATCCTGGATATGCTAGAACACATGTTCCTTTCACATTTTGGTAGGAAATGTCAAAAAATACCTTTTTAGGAAAATGAAACAAAGATTAAAATTTAATTTTCTTGTAAAAAGATACTAATGGTGAAAAATAACGTTAAACAATCATTTTGTTCAAAACATTTTTAGTAAACATGGATTTGGAGGAAAAGGTATCTTCCGAATGAAGATAAATTAAAGTTGTTTTTACGGAAAAGAACTTTATTAATAAATTTTGGTACAAAAGATATAAAAATGGTACTATTACAAGAAACTTTCATGAAATATCATAGGATAATAAAGTGAAATATTTTTACTAAAAAACTAGTTAATTTCTTATAATAGAAATTAATGAATCGAAAATATCGATTAAAATGAGATTAAACCAAAACCCATACAGCTTTGGTGAATATTGAATCTTAATAACCATGAATGATATAAATAAATTATAATGTAAAATATACCTCAACCTAAATTATTCATGAAATTATATTTAAACGTGTAGTATATACATCATATGAATAAATTTAGCTATATAAAAGAACACATGTCTCAAAGATGGACCTTTTGAGACAGTAACCCTTTACTCAATCCCGAATTATAACATTCATTCCTTAAAATCCAAAACAATAAAATTATGTTAATTATTTATTTTATTAATAATCTATTTCATAATAATTTTTTATATTATATTTTTAACCATGTCATATTCAATTACTAAACGAATTAATTACACGACAACTGTTTTGATGATAAAAGACTGATATTTCCAAAAATGAAAATCGAAAGTTGACTAAGGTCAAATAGATATTAATTTAATTATATAGAAAATGGAATTCTGGATATAAATATAATTTTTATATCAAAATTATAATTTAAAAATCAACCATGAAATATGGTTATGAAAAATCATCTATGTTACAATCAAGAAGATAGTAGGTCATAGGTACGCATGGGTAACCTTTCCATTTTTCAATGAGAATGATGAAAAGAAATAATTTGTTATTTAATAATTATAGTATTATCATAATATATATATATATATATTATTTTTTATTTAAATACACTTAAATATATCATTTATCTAAGGCGGTAATAAAAAACAAATTTGATTGCTTTGTGAGGCAGTAGTCTGCCGTACACTGGAATGATACTATCATTTATTAAATGAACCGAAAGGAAAGTAATAATATGATGTATTTAATTTATATAATGACTAATATTTCATGAATATAATATATTTACATTATATTTATCTTCATTACCTTTCATGTAAAACAAAAGTGAAAAAATAATCACATCACTTCGTGAGGTGGTAGTCTGATGTACATTTGAGAATCGTAATATTATTCCTTAGGGAATTGGAATTGAGATGGTTTATGTGATATTATAAATCCATAATTATAATCATTTAGTAAATATAATAAAAACTTATTAAATACATCATTACAACCAAATATTCGATGTGGTGATGGAAAATGAATTATGTCGGTTCGTAATGTTGAAGTCCTTTATAAAAATGATAAACAGTTTCATTTACCAATTGACAGTGGAGGAGATATTTTTATGTCATACAAATAAAATATCAAAATATAATTATATGAACTTATTATTATGTTACTATATAATCATTTGTTAGGGAAATTTAATGTAGGAATACTAAGAGATAAAATGAAATGCTCATTTAATGATGTTACTTCTTCTTTGAGAAACCTCTATAGGATTAAACATAAATCCTTCCTAGAATGAATTGATGAATAAAAAGGATTATAAAATGATTAAATGTAATGTCTGAAAAAATGGGTTTTTGAGGTGTGTAAATGAGAGAATATTGGGTGACCTTTTATAAGTGGGAGATAGGAAACAATTGGAATTTCTGAAAATGAAGAATTAAAGTATCATTTTTATCAAGAAAAAAGGATTCAAAATGTACCATGTTCTAAAATTATAAGATATATTATCAAAATATTACCAAAAAATAGATGTTAGGAAATTTATTGGTAATTTGTATAATTTGTCATTATAGTTTAACCCATGGTCAACTTGTTTTTACCTTAACCACCATAAATAATTTTTACTGTTTTCATTATTTATTAAGGGAAAAAGTATAATAATATTATTAAATAATATAAAATATTCTTATTCAAATTATGGAATCCATTTTTACAAATTCAACTCTCATAAGGGGAAAATTATAATTTAAAATTGAACCCTCAGACATACCAAAAAAATGGGTTTTCAAGAAATGTTGTTTTAAAGCATAAGATGATATTATAAAAACTATATCAAAATTAATCATAATTAAAATAATTTTCATTAATATTTATATAAATAAAATCTATATATTTTCATTACCCATCCTTCAGGGCCTGTGTCGTGACTACCCCAAGCCTGCCTTTCATAGGTCAGGGGCTGGCGACTAGCACCAGAAAGGTGTATCCCTAAAAAGGGAAGGCATTGCATTTTAACCTGTACAGACACACAGTCTGAGAACACCACAAGAAGAAACCACGAAGTAAACTACTGTTTTAAAAGTGTGATGAATGTAAAGGGTTTGGAATTCAAGCCCAAGTGGAAAGTACAAGTACACCAGAAAAGTAAAAATACAACTGAAAAGTGATAGACAACTCCTAGATCATCCACCAAGGATACTACCTGAAGGGTAGGTACAACTCATGATTAGTATTCCTTGCGTCATGACATGCCAAATTGTCCGCCTATAGCGTCATCCAGTCCTGACTCCCTCAGCCTCTATCAACACTATTTTTCGTCAGTACATGACACAACAAGGTGCCGACGTAGCCCGTGAAGGGGTGAGTATAATGATACTTAGTAGGGACCCCGAGACCCTCGTAGGTCTCTCAGATTTTCACAAAGGAAACGCCACAAATAAAGACTTGAATCTCAAAGCACGAAGTGATAGAAATAAACACTACTTAGGTATATGCCCATACATATACCTAGGTTATCAATATATACTAATCACACACATAAGGTAAGAATACCACAAAGGTAACACCACAAAGGTAGAAGTGTCACAAAAGTAACACCTCAAAGATAGAATTACCACACAGGTTACACAACAAAGATAACACCACGATGGTAACACCATGAAGGTAACACCACGAAGGTAGAATTACCATATAGGTAACACCAATAAATTAGAATTACAACACAGGAAACACCATGAAGATAACCCCATGAAGGTAGAAGTACCACATAGGTAACATCACAAAGATATAAGTACCACATAGGTGACACCACGAAGATAAAAGTACCACACAGGTAACACCATGAAGATAACACCACAAAAGTAGAAGTACCACATAGGTAAAGAATCAGCTCACACCAGGAAATAACTTAAATACAGAAGTACATGTGATTATTCGTAATCTCTTTCATCTTACTCTGTTAAAATGAACTACTACTAGTTCACCTAGTATTGATAGGTAATAAACCCCACTGACCAAGACATGATCTGACCCACACAGGATTGGTATGCGCTAACCAACACAAGAACGTTTAGCACTTACCCACATAGGATCGATAGATTCTGAACCACTTAGGATCGATGTTCTTTCATCACGTTACAGCCAGCCACATGATTCCTCTCACCCGGTGCCTTGGAGTTCCATAGAAACATCCCCTTAGGATATTGGTTGTAAATAAACCCCCACTAATCTTCACAAAAGAGTAACCCAAAGGACCTCCATATCATAAGGGTTCCAATGCAATAGACAGTGCGTCAATAGGACGTCCGGTCTGTGAGTTATAAGCATTTTAGTTTTGATGGCCTGGTTTGATTCAGGTTCGATCAAACTCAGCCATGATTCATATATCATAAAAATTCATGTGGAGTAATCCCAAAGGGCCGTCTCACTCCAAGGGTCTCATCACCGCATACGGTTCATCAAACGGACAGCCGGATCTCATGTTATATCCCTTTAAGAGGAACTGGGCATGGTTGGGTCTGGGTCCGGTCCAACCCGGCTGGGCTGGGCCACTGCGGGCTCGGCCCTCTAGGCCATGGTCTGTCTTGACCCGCAAGGGGGTACGACCCAACCTGAAAGGGGGAGGCCCGACCTATGAAGGTGAATCATGTCGGGCTCGCGCAGAACGGTCTTCCAAATTGTCCCCACTGGTGCAGGGACGTTTTGGCAAGCTCATGGGGTAATTCCCCACCTCGTATCATTCAGCCATTTTGGTTGACCGGTGGTCCACCAACCGGCATTGAGCGAGGGTTGCACTGCTCTTCACCTATCACGACATCGACCGTGGCCTCCTCTAGCATCACGAGTCGTCACGCCGTCCTACCTCCTCCTTCCACGGACGACTCATGTCGGCCACCTCCTTCACCCGTCGTGGCTTCGGCTATGACCCCTTGCTCACCGAAGGCATGCAACACCTCCTCCACAGCCAGCCGTTGATGGCCGCTCCCTTCACCCATCACGGAACCTTGCTCCATGGTGGAAGGACGGTGCGCCGCACCTCCTCCATGGTCGGCCGGTGCCTGCCGCTCTACCAAACCCCAAAGCCTCCTCCAGCGGCGCGCGACGGAATGCCCCCTCCATCATGGACAGTCTATTCATCCATGCTGGATGTATTTCATGGAGGATGAAAAGGTAACAATGTAGAGGAACATTCGGTCTAGGTTCGTTAGGATTGCACCCACCAAATTATCTTGAAAACATGAGGGAGGATTAAAGGATTCAATAATCACTTGAAATTAAACAAATAAACATAAAACAAATCCCTACCTCAAGATTGATGGAGAATGCCTATGATTGAGGAAGTGGGTCGGTGTTTGTCTTTCCCGCAACAAGCTTCCAATGATGCTGCTTGTACGTCGTCCTTCAGTTCGTGGTTCGATATCACCCGTCACCACCCGCTAGAACTAGATTCGTCCTCCAAGGGTTTTACATCACAGAACATTATCAGCCCTTCATTGCATGGTGAAGTAGTGCTGATACCTCTCCCCAAGCTCCATATAAATAGGAGAGGGGGAGGCTGTCTAATGCTCATCGGATTTTTGAGGGTTCATTTATTATGAACCTTCTCTAATTCTCAATAACACTGTTACTAATGATTTGAAAGGTCAAGCAATTTAATTGCTTGACATGTCATTGGTCCCATGTTTCCGCTTGTCTGTAGGAGGTAAATAAATAATAAAATAACTCAGTAATTTTATTTATTCTTTTAATAGAAAGTCCAAAATCTAAATTCTTCTATAGACCTACTACTGTCGAAATGAAGCCTTCCTTAAGTGAATGCTGGTGGTGCAGATTCAACGGTGCCCTCAGATTTTTAATCTGAGCAGCAGTTCAAAAGTTAGAAAATGTTAGTCACACATTTACTGAATATACCTTATAAAACTTCATAAATTCATTTCTGTCACACCATGCCTCGAAATCATGTGCCATCAATTTTCACAGACTCATAATAATTCCATACAATAAAAATAATTACACGAAAAATCATGTTCTTTATATTCTCCCCACATTAGGGATTTTCATCCACATAATCCACAACATAGACTAAGGAATCAAATGGGAGTACTGAGCTCAAATCTGAGCCTCCCGCTCCCAAGTGCTCTCCTAGAGGATCCCGTGCTGCCATCAAACACGCAATAGAGGTATCAACCGACCATGAAGGACTCACTCATGTTGATCCTCAATCTCTATTAGAACCTCTGTAAACATCGCCCCATCATAAAAGTTTATCTTGCTATGGTTGATGAAGTGAGATGAGTCATGCACATATCTCCTCATTTGGGATACATGGAATATGGTGTGCACCCTCTCCAACTGCAGTGGAAGTGCCAAGCAGTTTTCCACCTCGTCAGTCCTCTAAAGTTTCAGAAATGGTCCAATAAACCTCGGTGTATGTTTTCTGCATCGGAAAAATCTTTGTAGTCCACTTTTAGGGGAAACTCATAGGAATAAAATGTCCCCCTCCTGGAACTCCAAAGGTCTCCATCTCCTATCAACATAAGACTTTTTTTACTATGTGTAGTCTTTATCCACTCCTGGATGATCTTTACCTTCTCAGTGGTAGATCGTACCAATTCTGGACCCGTAAGTGCTGACTCCCTTGGGTCTGTCTAGCATAGAGGTGATCTGTAAGGTCAGTTGTATAAGGACTGTAATGGTGCCATACTGATGGTGGAGTGATAGTTGTTGTTGTATACGAACTCTACCAAGGTAAAGTGATCCTCCCAACCATGGCCAAAATCTTGGACACATGCATGTAGAATGTCCTCCTACGTATGAATGGTTCGCTCCATCTGATAATCCATTTGTGGATGAAAGGCAGTGCTAAAATACAGTTGATTATCTAATTACACTTATAATCCCTTCCATAACTGGGAAGTAAAACGTGGGTCATGGTCAGAGATGATCGTCGATGGAAACCCATGAAGTCGTACAATCTTCTGAATGTAAAGGCGTCCCAATACCTCTATTGATCCCCGCTCTCGAATGTATAGGAAGTGGTTCAACATGGTGAGACAGTTAAATATTACCCAGATAAAATCATGTCCCATGGATGTAGGTGGGAGTCCTTTCATAATGTCCCTAGAGATTCCATCCCACTTCCACTCCATCATGTCTAGTGGTTGCGCTAAGCGTGATGGAACCTGACGCTCGACCTTCATTTGCTGACAAGTGAGGCATCAGTAAAAAAACTCTACTACTTCTTTCTTCATCCCTAGCCACCAGGGCTGATGTTGGAGGTCTTGGTACATATTTTCCACACCCGGATGTACCACAAGAGGGGATGTATGGAACTTCCTCAACACCTCCTCCAAGAGTGCCACCAGTACCATGGAACGTCCTCTAAAGTGGATTACGTGCTCTCCACCTTCCAAAAATCCTTCAGGTGCCTGTCTTAAGGATATCTGAGCACGTTGAGCCTTATAGTTAATGTACCCAATATTTTCCACCCGAACTCACTGAAGAAGTGGGGGAGTGACAGTCATAGACTAGAGGTAAGTTTTTCCATCTCTATCCACAAAGGATATCTGTAATGCGACTAGCTGCTCTGTCGCCTCACACAGAAACTGTAGATCAGACCTCCTACAAAGTGAATCTGCTACCACGTTCCCCTTCTCAAGAGTAAAGACTATCTACAAGTCATAGTCCTAGAGAAACTTAAGCCATATCCGATGTCTTAGGTTCATGTCCATTTGAGAGAAGATATACTTGAGACTCTTGTGATCAGAGTAGACTATAAAACGTTCTCCCATCAAGTAATGTCGCCACATCTTCAATGCAAAGACGACTGCTGCTAACTCCATGTCATGGGTAATATAGTTCTTCTCATCAGGTCCCAGCTGTCGCGAACCATAAGCGATCACATTTTTCTCCTTCATTAGGTCACATCCAAGCCTGGTCCCTAATGTGTCGCAGTAGACTACATACCCAACACCCTCTTCTGGTAGCCTCAAGATGGGGGAACTCATTAGTCTCTACCTCAGATCATGAAAATTCTTTTGTCATCTCTCCGTCCATACGAAAGGCTGTCCATTCTACTTCAATGTTAAAAAGGGTGTCGCAACTCTTGAAAAGTCAGGCATGAATCTTCAGTTTTATCCAGCCGACCCCAGGAAACTCCACACCTTGGTCACACTCTTTGGTGGTTCCCGAGAAAGCCCAACCACTATCTTCGCCAGATCCACTGCAACGCCAGCCTCTGAGATAACATGTACTAGAAAGTGGACTTCTTGTATCCAAAACTAGCACATCGAGAGATTACCATAAATCTGGTGCTTTCAGAGTGTATCCAGAACTATCTGCAGATGGTATGCATGCTCCTCCTCTAACGCCGAGTATATCAAGATGCAATCGATGAATAACACCACAAAGTGATCAAGGTATGTATGAAAGATCATGTTCATGAGTCCCATGAACATTGATGGGGAATTGGTCACAGCGAATGGCATAAAAAATAACTCATAGTGGCCATACCAACATCTCACAGTTGTCTTCTGAATATCCTCATCTCGTACCGTGAGTGGATGATAGCCTAATATGAGGTCTATCTTCTAAAACAAATGAGCTCTATTTAGCTGATCAAAATGATCATCAGTCCATGGAAGTGGATATTTTTTATTCATAGTCACCTGGTTCATGTTACGATTGTCCACACAGAGACTCAAACTCTCATTTTCCTTCTAGGAGAACAAAATCGGGGCTTCCCATAGAGAAAACCTGGCCTTATGAACCCCTTTCTCTAAAATTACTCCAATTGTAATCATAAATCACGAAGATCTATGGGAGCCATCCGATATGCTTGTGTAGATATCAGTTCCATATTAGGGTACATGTCTATGTAAAAGTACATCTCTATCTGAGGAGGTAGTCCTAGAACATCATCAATAAAGACATCAACATACTGGTCCACCACTACAGGATAACTGGGATGCTCAACATCAACTGCTATGAGGGTAAGGCTAGCCAACTGATGTTTGATCAACAACACCCTCCTACGGGGAAGTCCATCCTATGATGCAATGGTTCCCTACTCACCAGTGAAGGATAAACTGGTCCCATACTTGCATACACACCGTACTTTGCACCTAATATAGTCAATTTGGGAATGGAATGTGGATAACTAGTCCATATCCATGATGATGTCGTAAGGCCTCAGCGCTACTACTAGAAGATCCCAGCTAAAGTTCTCACCTCCTAGAGTAAGATCATACTTCTGGTACCAATGTATAATCATCGAATCCCTTTCTGTAGGAGTATCTAACAGTATGTATCGAGCCAATGTCTCCATCGAAATCTTCGAGCTCCGAAAGAGGGTTGTGGAAATAAAAGAGTGACTGGAACCTGTGTCTATATGTATGACATCTAAGGTGGAGTAGACATAGATTGTACCACTAATAATCTATAGAGAATCGTGGTCGTAGGCCTCAGCTTCCTAGAGCTGAGATTATCCCTACCCACCTACTCCATGTGGTTGGGGTGGACCACCGAGAGGTGGTGGCAGTAAAACCTCGAATCACCATCCACTGCCTGCTGCACGACCATCTCCTCTTCTATGTCCGCCTATTGCCTGCGGACCTCCCTGATCAAATCTCTACCTCTACCTTGGAAGTCCCTCGAACATTTTCTGGTCATCCATATGGTGGGTCAGGAAATCATGAGCCATGATACCTTGCCCCACACGAGTTGCATTGTCTTCTCCTAATCTATCATCCTTTGTCCCATGATCCCCACACCACTGACCTTTTATATTGAGGTCTTCCACGAGAAGGTTTGGACGGCTTGAGCCCCTGCATCATTCCTCTACTACCTACTGAATATGACTCAGCTACCTAACATCCCGTGGTGTCCCTCGCTATCGGTTCCTACTTAGCTAGAAAAATCTCCACAAAAAATGCTTACTCTAACACCCTATCCTGCGTCGGAATGCTGAGTGATAAGATCGATGATCTGATCTCTCTTTTTTGACCCTACACTAAGGTATGTTCCCTGAATAAAGGGTCTCATAACATGTCGGTGGAGTAACAGGAGTGATCAGTGAACCTCACTATGTACTGGGCCACAGTCATGCTGCTCTACTGTTAGTGCATCAGCTCCAATATACACACTGAGCATAAAGTCAATAGGACAAAATCTTCCTTGAAAAGGACCTCAATGTCCGCCCAAGTGAGGGTCTCCCCATTATGTGTCTGGAGTGTGAGACTCCACCATCTCGAAGTTTCTCCTTGGAAGATATTGGCAGCTAGGATCACCATCAGATTAGCTGGTGTCCCAACTAAGCGAAAAAATATGGCCACAGCCTCCAACCAGTCCTCAACCACCTGTCGGTCCATCTCATCTCAAAACCTTAGAGGCACCTTTCACTGAAACTCGTGAAACGTGTTCATTTGATGTGTATCTTCTACTGGTGGAGCTGGTGGCAACGACTACCCAATGGGTAGTGGTGCTGATAGTACACCACCTGAAGGTGCTAACGCTATAAGAGGGCCATGCACCAAGGCCACATTGCTCGGTGGGCCGTCATCACTTACTCTATCAGGAATCATATCTTGCTATCTACATTGAAGAATCCTAAAAGAATAAAGGTGTGCCATGGTCCATAATTTATACCTGGTGAGCTGAATCAAAGAGATCATAAGAAAAAAATTTCAAAAACAGAAGCAATTAGTGTTTCAGTGCATAGAGTCAGAAATCAGAATTCTATGTCATGGTGTATGGATATGTCGGCCGCTGCACCAACACTGGATTTCCCAAATTGAAAACCACACTCAAAACACTTATCAATATTGCCACATAGAAAAGATCAGAGTCATAGTTCTTTGGTAGAACCGACTCCTCTGATACCACTTTGTCATGACCCGTCCCTCAGGGCCCGTTCCAGGGCTACCCATAGCCCGCCTTCCATAGGCCAGGGACTAGCAATTAGCACTGGAAAGGCGTATCCATAAAATGGGAAGGCATTGCCTTTTAACCTGTACACACACATTTTCGAATAACAAAACAAGAAGCAACCATGAAGTAAAATGCTGTAGTAAAAGTGTGTTGAAAGTAAAGGGGTTGGAATAAAATACCAACTGAAAAGTACAAGTACAAATGAAAAGTAAAAATACAACTGAAAAGCGAAAAAATGCTCATAGATCTTCCACCGATGATCCTACTTGAAGGGTAGGTAGAGCTCACGATCCGTAGTCCCTGCGTCACGTCACGCCAAATGGTTCAAAATCTACCTTTTCCTCTAGAAATACTATGGTCGAAGTGAAGACTCACATAATTAAATCACAACACTGCAGATTCAATAGCGGAGTAAGATTTTTTGTCTGGGCACCGGTTCAAAAGATAGAAAATGTCGCTCGCGCATTTACTGAACGTACGATAAAAAAATTCTGAAATTTATTCCGAGCACACCGGGCCTCAGAATCACACACCGTCAATTTTCACAAACTCTCAATATTTCCATATAATTAAAGAAAATTACATGGAAAATTCCGGTCTTCACATATATTTCATTAAAATAATTTGTAAATATGGTTTATTTTAATATGTTAGAATGTGGAAACATTATAAAATTTAAAATAGATTCCAGGAAAAGGCATTTTATATCCTAAAAATAATCTAATATTAAAATACATTATAAAGATGACTTAAATGTAATTAATTATATTTAATATAACTAAAATATACCAATGTTAATTTAAAGTAATCTTAAAATAATAGTGATACTTATCATACTATAATGAAATGATAATTTTATAGTGATCTTTATTTATCAATATTCATAGAAAAAATAACATTTTCAGAAAAATCACAAAATCTAACCCTAATATAATATCTAATTTCTAATTAAAATAATAATAATTTAAAAAAATAATATTTAAAAAATACAAAAAAAATAATTATAATATTTTCTCACAAAATAAAGATTAATAATTTTGGAATGAAATGTATTTTATTGTAAAATAAAATATATTTGTTATAGATTACTATTATTTATTAAATATAGTAATTATAATTATATTTAGTTAGAACAATATATATATATATATCATAATGTTGTAAATAATATTCATTCCCTCTAATTTAATGTCTAGGTTATATCATACACATTTAAATAATAATATTTTAATATTATATCCGAGTTTATTTAATCCAAGTGTTGTGTGAAACAAAATAAATCAATGAAATCAATTTTATTTAATTATAAATATATTATAAATTATAGGGGGTTATATTTTACCAATATTAAATTAATTTTGTCCTCTCAATTTGAACTTGTTCTCCATAATTTAATGTTTGACATTTTGAAAACATATTTGTGATAATACCCACATAGTAAAAAGGTTTAATGAAACATCCACTTAAAAATAAGGAAAATGAATTACGAAATTAATCACCTAACTAGGTTTCCACATAAGATAACATTGGTGCAATGTGAAGATATTTATAAAAAAGAAAAGTGTAAATAATTTTAGAGAGTTTTAGGGGTCATTGATCAGACCAAAGTGAATTATCATGAGAAAATCAAAATTAACAAAAACATAAATTTTCAATGAATTAAAATACCATTGATTCATTAGATATGATGGTAATATGATAAAATTATTTATTCAAGATTCCTCCCCTATATTTTTGGGATTTTTTTACAATTAAGATATATAAAAACATTAAATTAACATACCTGATATATTATTATTTCCTAGACACAATTACATCATTTTGTTGTGACTCAATAACACTCCACTTCACCTCTTACCCAATGGAATGAATATCCATTATGAATTTTTTATTCATGAAGAACCAACCTTACCTTTTAATTTTTGAAAATATCCCTAATGGAGTTACAATTTATTCCTTCTATATTATTGAAAACCAAAATGGTTACCACAAAGTAAGAAATAACCCAAATGATTATGAATATATTACTCTATAAAATTTATTAATGAATTAAATGATTTATCATAAATCATTTCTTAAATAAATAACCATATATTAAAAATAATCTCAATAACCTCCACATGAACGAAGGTTTTATCCTCAAATGATAACTCATAACCTTCCAATATACATATCCAAAAAACAATAGCATTATTTTTTTAAAAAAACTTTTATGTAAGATCTAAAGGGTATATATATCTTAACCCAATAAAATTATTACAAAAATATTATAAACATCCTAAAATAAATTTAACAAGTAAAATTATTTTTAACCACTAATTTCATCAATGAATATTTTTTTGCACAACATAAAATAATATTATTTGAATATAATTACCTAAACAGCAAGTACATATCAAATACTATCTCTTCCTTAATCATTTTTTTTCATAGGATATCACCATATCATTACATAATTTTTCTAGGACATTATCATCATTTGAAATATTCATTAATATCCTTAATGGAAAAATATTTTGGGCTATATATTTATATATTTGACGAGTCTTGTAAATTGAATACTATAAAAAATCATTGAAAATATTATTATCAAATTATAATAAATAAACACTTCAATTATTATCACAACATAAAACCACAGGAATTAGTCATTGGATTAGGGAATTGACTTAAATAATGAGCATATTACACACATTCACTACACTAAAATGTTAGTGGTTCCTTTGGTTTAAATTTATTTCCATGCATCAAATTAACGTGTATCATCAATTTTATTTGAAAATTAGCTACTTTGTTCCCAAATTTTACATACATAAAGAATGTAATAGGTCCTTTAACGAATTTTCCACAGTTCCTATTACCATATTTTGAATGTATAAAAAATTAAATCATCTTTAATTTTAAATTATTAGATCATGATCCTCCATGAGTCCCCATTCTTATTTAATTTTGGGTGTTTTGAAATTAAATTTTGTTTTAATTGTTAATATTAATTCATGATAACTTATTTGGGATGATAACAAGTTGTGTAAATAAAATTCCCCTCACGATTGGAATATAATTTGGAAAATTATTACATTTAGCAAAAAAGTTTTCAGAACCCCATCCCCACAAAGATAACCCATTGAGGGAAGAGATATAGTGACTTCTCAAGTTTCTCTTAAAGTAGGTCATGTGTTGTTGAACAAAACTGAGGGTATAATAAAAATGAATATGGGATACATTACCCTCTAATAGAACCATGCATATTTGAAAGATAATAAGGATATACTAACTAGTATTTGGTCAAACATATGTATAAAAAAGAAAAACCAAGTGAAATCATGAAATTAGATACATTACTAAAACAACTGAAAGGATAATTAAAGATTCAAAAATCATAAATATGGAAGCGACAACAAATCCCACAAAAATACATATAAACACTTAGATAGTAAGTTCTATCATGATCTTCAAACTACTCTTACATGCCTAAAAGATAGTTGACATATATGTAGGATGAGTATAATATTATACTCAATAGGATAATCCCTGGACCCTCTCATGTAAAAGATAAGTCAATAATGCTAAATCATAGTGACCAACAATGAAAGTAACTCATCACCTAAATTGGTGTAATATGTTCCCATCCTCACCATGGGTATCTCTCACCAAGTAACTCATTTAAGAGATCATATAATATAGTAATGAAACATCATGGGTACCCCACTCCAGTTTCCCTACTAGTTTGCCACTCCTACCCAATGACACACATCTTGAGAATTTGTCATCAAATGTAAGTCGGTCTGAACACACCTGGGAAAGGCATGAAAACATCAACCTAATTCATGACATAACTACATTATCCCACATAACATATCTATATAATATCAAATTAGTTTTCAAGTTCCACCACATCCCATATGATATGTATTAAACATATAGTATTATGCCTCAATCCATTACACTTGATACAAAATGTAATTAACTCAATCCATCACTGCATTTACCCGTCATACATAGAAAAATACTTGGAAAACTATACATTGTATTAAATGTGTGTTAAATAACCAGAATCCATCACATAAATCTGTAAAAAAATTTGTAAAGTAACCACCGTGATTACTAGTAAAATTAACTACCAAGAGAAGAGAGAGAGAGGTCATAGGGGGTAGTCATGCATCCATTCTCCCATTAGGGTATTGCAGAAAACACCCTTCTAGTTTCCACTAGGTTTTAGTTACCATAATCATCATTGCTAGGGAAGTGTAAGAAATCATAGAATATACCTGATATAGTATATCTAAAAACTACACTCTATGTATAACCAAGTCCTAGACTTAACTATAGATAACATCACTCAGACTCCCTACATCAACTTCTAACACCAAATATCCTCTAATCATGCGATAATATAAAATAGCTAAATTAATTAATCCTTTACTTTTTATTATTTCTTCCAGATACTGAATTAAATACACATTAACTAAACATTAACATATTTACACCTTAAATTACATTGAATTATATTATATTAACTACTATTGTAAGTTCCAGGATCTCTAGTAAAAATCAAAACCATGAACATGGTATAAAAATATTAAATTTTTTAATGTATCTCCATTCCATAAAAACCAACCCTGTGGGTTATGAATCATTCAATTCAAAAAAAAATCATTCGCTATCCATGAACTCTATGGAAACCATCATAATAATCTGCCAATAGAAAACATGAAATTAAGAACATCTAGTTGCCTCATGTATTGGAGAAAACAATATAAATAAAAAAAGAAACTTGAACATAAACCATTATAAATATTCATACAAGATCATTAAATCACTCAACATATCATCAATGGGTAAGCCCATATTTAACTGATTCCACCACATATGATTCCATCCCTAACACCCACATAAATATACCTATTCATCTCTCCATCACATGTTTCATCTTCTTCATCCTTATGTAGGCCTCCCAAACAATATATCACATCATCCATACTAGAATTAGCCATATCAGGCTCACATTACCTCTGAGCCTCCCCACCATACGTCATAATAGGAATCCAAGGCTTAGCCATATTATGATCACAAAATAAGGATTGTATTAATATAACATTACAAAGTAGTAGGAAAAAAGCAATAAATAGGGCAATTGTCCCTTCAATACAAGGCATTCAACCTTCACATGAAAATGAGCTCTCATAGTTCCAAAAAAGGAATTTGACAGTATCTATCAAATTGGATACTCATTACCTAAAAAATTATTGTTATCCCAAACCCATTTCTTATTCCATTTTGAATTAAACTATTCATTTATTAATATGTTCCATTTTAGGGTAATATAAGGTATCAATATATAAGAATCTATCAATGTAAAAACGTGATCTTAGTATTTATTCTAGTTTCAACAACCATGATAGGTTCCTTTCAAAATTAACATACCTTTTATTCATTATCAACAAAAATCCTAAACTTTATTTACATAATTAATCGATTACAATAATCACATGAAATAAAAAAAATATTCATGATAATTTTATCAATTTAATTATCATTAAATTGATTTAACCACAATATTACAAACATTAATATTAAATTACACTCAATCCAATTAATTATCAATTAACTATGGATTTAAGTTCATTACCAATTTCCATGAATAATAAAATATAGATCTATTGAATAAAAAAACTAGTTAACAAATTAAGGGAGTGATATCACAATATCTAGAAATCATGAGGAAATAACTATCACTATATAAGGTAACAACATCATCAACAAGCAATAAAAACAATTTCATTTATACAGTTCAATAGTTATTAGTTCAATTTAATTTCTATCAAAAGGGAAAAAATATGATCAATTTTTTATTGAATGTAAATAAATGAAAAGAAATGAATCCCCTACCTCAAAGTTCATCACCATTATTCACATGAGAACAAACCACATTGTGGGTTTATGATCACATGTACCATAAGAACTACATCCATCTGAGGACACTGCGAAAAAACCACACCCACCAAAACAATGAAAAAACCTATTAGAAAGATGTGATATTAAACCCCATCGTATGGTGAGATGATATTGGAGGAAAAAATTAATATAGGATAAACTTCTATAAATAGAGATGAAACACATCTTGGACCACCGCAGATCAAAAGAGGAAGGGTTGGATCAATACCCTATTAAGGGGATGTCGGAACACTGAAGAAGGGATCCACTGGTCCCCTGGAATGTGAGAGGGAGGTGATGAATCCATTGGGTTTTCGAAAAACCCAAGTGGGTACACAATTAAAATATTCACTACATAAAGAATTTACTTATCGTGTAAAAAAATTTAAAAACTTTGTAAATTTTGGGGTTAGATCCTCACAAAAAAAAACACATCTGTTTTATTTATTTGACCCTAAAAATTTACACGCCATGTATAATCCCATTAATCTCCCATCACAGTCTGGTAAAATAACATACAAGGTGTTCATTCACTATTATTTTATCACTTAACATCCATACTCATCTAGATTTACACCAAGCCTCCTCCGACCAACATGAGCCTTATAAATAATAAATGAGTCAGTCCACATGGATATGAATCATTATAACATTTTATTTTGGAATGATTTCTCATATTTCCCACTATTGAATAAATTTATAACACAATATGAGGACACAATAACTAATAAACTGGTAAAAGGTTAACTTATATAACTAAAAGGAAGAACTTATAAATGATAAGTGTATCAAGACTTATGATTCTCTAGGATTCAATTAAGGTTATACATAGTAACAATTATTCTTAGTTTTTATACACTAAATGTTTCCTATAGTCCATCATAATGGTTCATGAATAGTTTTAGAAATTTTTAAACATACCCCCCATGAATATTGAACTAGGTGGGATGTAAGGCCTATTATCATGCACTAAGTGTTGATTGAGCCTTACTCAATGCACCATTTTATGTTATTATCTCTTGGTACAGCTATTATAGCTCTATATACAACTGTACATTCAATAAAGGGATTCAATTTATTCAAAACCACTCACTCTACCCTTCAACAAAATTCTCTGACATTTTTCTTTGATCATAATTATCCTTAGACTTATCCTCAAACATTTCCCTAGAGTTTCTAATAATGGTTTCTTATTCTTATTTAAAAAATAAACTAAAACATTTCTATGATACCAAATATAGTGACCCAATACTTATACATATATTATTTAATGATTATATGTATAAATATCTATTTATTATAACCCAAAGATTTTGAGACCTAGTGTTATTAAAGACCAGGTTTACAATAAATCTAAGCAAGGATAAAATATAAATTATTTAATTTATTATCCATAATGAGGCCCTAAATCATTTTGAGCCCCTAAAACTATATGGGATAGCCTAGAGAATACAGATAAAAAAGGAGTGAGCTAAAAATCCTAGTAAAGAAGTAAACTTGATAGAGAAGAATAACTTGTTATTAAAATGTATAACATGATATCATAAAAGAGAAGGCACACAATTGACCACATGGAAACATAATATAATGAACATGGTATTATAAATTAATGGAAAAATAGGAAATCTGGACATAACATATAACATGACATAAACATTAATCAATGATAACTTCTTAAATAATATTATGTGGTGGAATAATTCCCATAATGCAATTGGTTTACTCCAAAATATCATACACGATTCCTCATGAGACTAATGCATTACCTAAGGCATTAGAGAGATATCGTGGTGCACCTATCATAACATGATCACGATAAATCTATTAGACACGATGGAAATAAATAATAACACATAACATAATAATCACTTAAGTAAAGAAATGGTTTTCCAGACCTTGCCTAATATCATAATCAACAAATATTTCAGAAATAATCACATGATATGTGATATGAATGAATGTATTACCCCATAAAAGGATGGTAGAACTTGATCGATATAAATTTTAGAGAAATATATACATATTTTATAATTAAACTCTAACCATAAATGTCTTTTTATTTATTATGTATTTGAATTATTACATAGAATATTTTTTATATGAAAAACCATTTTCACATTAAAAACTAATTTTAACAACTAATTATTTCTAGAAGATTAATTTTTTAAAAGAAACATCCTTATAAACATGTTAATAAAACTTCTAATTAAAGATTTTTATTATATTATGAATTTTGAATTCATGATGGATATGTTAAAAACAATATTCCTTTCAAAATTTTGTATAAAAAGAGAAATAGTACATTGTTTAGGAAATGATAAGAAGATAAATTTTTAATTTTAACTAAAAAATAAAATGATGGGTGAAACATTTATTAAAAAATTATAAGAATATATACAAAAATGTTGATATTTTTTGAAAAAAAATATATATTTGGATGAAAAATGATTTTTCAATATAAGAAATAAATATGGTGAGATTTTTAGGAAAATAATTTCTTAATTAGTTTTTTGTAAAAAAGGTCAAAAAATGGTAAAATTACAAAAAAATATCATGAATATCCATAGGATTTTAAAATGAAGTATTTTTTTTCATATAATTATCAAATAATTTCCTACAACAGAAATTCAAGCATGAACGATATCAATTAAAATGGGATTAATTCATAAACCTATATCGCTTTTGTAAATTTTGAATCATAACCACTATGAATGAAGTAATTTATTTTTAAAATAAAATAATATCAAGTGTGAAGGGTTCATGATATAATTTTTAGGGGAATTATATACACCTTCTAATGAAGATTATTTGAAAAAAAGCATGTGTCTCAAAGAAGGTTGTTCCATGATAGAAACCATTACATCAAGCCTGAATAATGATGTGTGTTCATTATATTCTTGAATAATAAAATAATTATGACTATTTAAATTCATAAAAACCTATTTCATGATAATTAATCATTTTATGTATCTTGTTTCCAAGCCATATTCAATTACATAATAAATTAATTACATGTATTATGTTTTAATGATAAATGACTCATATAGCCAAAGTCACATTAGAAAGTGTACTTAATTAAAATTTGATAATTATTTCATAATCCCTAGATTGGTATTCATGGAAAATTATTATTTTTATATTTAAATTATACTTTAAAAAATACGAATTATATATGGTTGTAGATATTTATAAATGTAATAATCATGATGACGGTAGGTCATATATACATAAGAGTAACATTTCACTTTTTTGAAAATAAAGAAGAAAAAAAGGAAAAAGGAATATTATCATTATAGTATGATAATAATATAATAAATATCATATTTATTTCTTTAAATAGTGTTAAATATATCCTAAATTTGATTTTTTACTAAGAAATGAATCACATCGCTTCATGTTGTGGTAGTCCCCTGTACACATGAAGGGTGCTATCATTTTTTCAATGGATGGTAATGTATGAAATTAAAGGATATATTTATTTTATAGAATTATTTATATTTCATGAATATTATATATTAACAGCAAAATAATCTTTATTACCTTCCTTTTAAATTTTATGTGAAAAATGAATGACATTGTTTCATGAGGCGTTTATTCGCCAAGCACATGAGCGATGCTATCTTATTCCCTACTGAATGAAAAGTAAACATTATTATTTTATATTACCATTAAAAAGGTAAAATTATATAATAAATATATTATATAATCATTAAATACATAATTGTATCTATATTCTAGAATCAGTGATGGAAAAAATTACATCCGTTTGTAAGGAGGTAGTACGCTGTACAGAGGATGAAAAATCTCATTTCCCACTTGAGGGAGGAGGATATGGTTGCAGGTACTGAACATAGCATAAAAATATATAATTATAAAAAATATAGGGTGTTTATTATATTAGTAAGGTTAAATATAATTTTTAATATGTGGAGTGAGAAATAATATAAAACGCTCAGTTCTGGAGGTTATTTATTCTTCTGAATATTCCTCTAGGATTACACCTAAAGACATCATATATTGGTTTTATCATCCTATATAGGATTTTATTATGAGTTAATATAAGAAATAAAGTGATTTATGTGGATATTTTCCTATCCAATTGGCTTCAGATGTGCGTAAAGGAGAGAATAGGTGGTTTCCTTTTATATTTAGGAACGAAGAGACACTTGGAATTTTTTAAAGGATTGAATTACACCCATATTTTATTATAAAAAATAATAAAAAATATAAAATTTTTTAACCATAGAAGTTATAAAGTGTAACTATTACCATAAAATAGGCATTATATAATTATGGGTATATTTTTAACCACTATAATGTTATTTTAACAAATAGTAAACCCGCTTTGACATTAAATGTGGAAAATGATTTTTACTATTTTCAATATTCATTATGGTCAAAAAATAAGTTAAAATTATTAAATAATATAAATTATTTTCATTCTAAATATGGAATCAAATTTTCCAAATTCAACTCATAGGAGTGGAAAATTTCGATTTAATTTTAATCCCAATGATGTATAGAAAACTAGTTTTAAAAAAAAAATGATTTTTTAAGCACATAAGGATCTTAAAAACACAATAGATAAGTAATAATAGTTAAATGATTGTAAATTAATATATATATATAGAATATATATATTTCCTCATTAGGGTTTATTTTAATTAGTTAAAATGGAGAAACATTATGCACTTCAAAAAAGCCTTCATAAAAATTTTTTGTAGCCTAAACATAAACATATATTAAAATCCCGTATAAACATGATTTAAATGTAAATAATTGGATTAAACAGAAATAAAAAAACAATTATTATAATAATATTTAACATTAAGGAGTAATTTGACATGATTTATATTAAATAAATAACAATTTTATTAAAATCAATATTTTTCACTATTCGATGAAAATTTATTATTATTGGAAAACTAAAAAAATTCACCCTAAGATAATATTGATATTGTAATTTCAAAAATGTTTTTAATTTTATAAATTCATATTTTTAAAATATCCAAATAAATTATCATATTTATCAGGTAAAATATAAAAATCTTTTTGGAATGAAGCATATTTATTTTTAGAATAAAATAACTTTATTCATGTTGAGTCCTTATTTAATATGATTTTGTATATAAATTTATATTGAGTAGGCAAATTATAAATATTTGATAAAGTATTTAATACTATTCATACACACCAATTTAATGGCTATGTATTATTGGTCACTTTTTTTGAGTAATATTTTAATATTATATCACGGGTTGTTTAAAAATAGTGTTGAATGTAATGGAATGTATAAAATAAATAATGTTTTTTTAAAGATATATATTATTAATTCATGGAGGGAGATATTTTCCAATGATGTTTTCATATAAAACCTTATCAATTTTATATATGATTACCTTTAAATAAATAAATCTTTTTGATTGCTTTCTCCAAAGGTAAATTCGATCTTAAATGAAATTGTGTTAAATTTGGATTAAAATATAATTATACATGTATGAATCATAAAACATAGGTATTTAATGGGATAAAATAAATAATGGTTTGAAATTTATGAAATATTTATAAAAATTAAAAAAATAATACTTTTATTATTAATGAAATTAAATTGATATAGATAAAATGTCTAATAAAATCATTGTATACATTGAAATGTACTACTCTAAATATTTCTGTTCAATGTTATATGAGTTTCAATTTCAAGAAACATGTTATTAATAATGATTACATATATTTTATATGAATAACTGTTTGACGTTAATATAATTAGTCATTAATTGAAAATATGAATGAGCATGATTACTATTAAAAAAATACATTTTTCTATTAATAATGTTTTTTACTATATCTCAACATTTTAATAAATAAATTAATTTATAAATTATATATTATAAATTTTAAAATATGAACAATATATTTTTATTCATCATAATAATATTTTATTAAGATTTTTTTGGTTCTTTTTAAAAATATTGATTTTTATGTGTATAATGGAAAATATTATGTTTACAAATAACATTAAATTTATGACAGTATTTATATATAAGTGAGATTTTTAATTCAAAAAACCTTTTATTAGAAGAAATCTATATTTTATAAGCGACCTTATAATTTTAAAAATGTTTTTTAATTAAAAAACCATAATTTACATTTTACAATTTAAGATATTTTTTTATATAATTTGGGTTTTAATACATTATACATTTACTATTTTAAAATTAATTTATATCACTCTTAGAAGTATAATAATATTTAATGTAATAAAAATTAAGAATCTATTAGTATGGTTTTCTAGAGGACTATTTTTTATTCATAATGGATAAATAACTACGATAAAAATTTGTTACTGGTGAAAGAGATATATCATTAAAAATAATAATTCAAAGGTTAAATGGGTTTTTAACAAGATAAAACATGACATTAATCATGTATTTTAGGTATTATGGAAATTATAACACCCCAAATCAATTATTATCAATTTTCCCCCACTTAAAATTTTTAACAAGTGCTCCCTTAATATAAAGTTAACATATTTAAAAAAATCATTCTCACAACATATAAAAAGGTCCTCTCACCACCCCTTAAATACAAATATAAAAATTATGTTTACTCTAAAAAAATTATCAATTTTCCTCCCCAGATTATCTAATTTATAACTTTTTGGATTCTGATTAGAAGACATTTTCTTATGACGCCTATTTTCAAGGGATCTTCGAAGGAAATCCCAAATTGTTCAGTATGAGTAATCATTTATACTTACCTTCAATATTTTTTATTTTTATTTTACCATTATAATTTTAAAATACCTATATAAATACATTAGTATTGGTTATGTACTTAATTTTATTATAATATAGAAATAGTCATTATTCACCTTTTCAATTTTCTATTATGAAAAATGACACTGTCATAGTGCATTGTGTGGATTACCGCGTCCATGACACAACATGTTTCATTTTCCGTCACCATAATTAAAGTATATTAAAAAATGAAAATTTAATAGCTAAATATTATATATATTTCATTTTTATTATTCTGAAAAAATAAAAAATATTACTACTTCCTCGGATTCATTGAAAATGAAATCATTATCCATGTGTACGTCCGTACTTCCCCCAACATGGAACAATTAATTTATATTTTTTATTTCATAATAACCTTATATAAATAGTACAAATAAAAAGATTAAAAAATAATTTAAAAATTATTATGCAGTTAATTTTATAGTTTTTGAAATTGGGGAACCTATTAATGATATGATTAAGAAATCATTATTTTTAATTCATTCATCAAAAAATGGGCGAACTAAGAGGAAATTGTTCTATTATTTACAGGTAATGATTTTATATAAATAAGAGTACCTTTAAAATTATATAAAATTATTATATATCATGGTAGTAAACACTAAATAATATCAATAATCTATTTTTCTGATGATATTAAAAATAAACCACCTCATAATCATCCACTAATCATGGTATGTTTATGTTTCAGTCAGTTTATATACATAATTGATCAATACTTTGTATTTATATAATGGATGACTATGAGAATTTATTTACTATTATAATGTGGTATTATTATGTAAATAATGTATTGTTTTTTCTTTGGTAGTGTTATATCAATATTTTACTCACTATCTGATAAAACAACCATTGTTTGATAACAATAATAAAAACATGTTCATCGGTGATTTCATCCTCATAGATCCTATAAAAAACTTCCATGAAATCATATTATAGATTTATAAAATTTCCGTGAAAATCTATTAAAGTACCATTGAATGTCTAAAAGTTATATAATTTGGTTAAATAATAGAAAATAATGACACATTATGAAACTTGTTCAAAAATATAATGATCGCATAAATATAATTAAAAAATTGGTAAAGCCAAACTAACATATATACTTATATAATGATTATATATGATGATTAATTTTTTTACAGAAATGAATGAGGTTATTGGGTATGTAATTAGTGAATATAATTCAATTATTATGATGTTTTGTGGACTTGTATAATTAATCAGAATCAAGGTAATGGTTTTCATCACTAATGATGTTGAGTCAATAAGGTTTTTTTTATGACCTATCCATTCCTTCATACTTGAGGGAGATTGTTTAGTCAATTAGGTTTCCTTATGACTTTACAATTCCTTCATGTTTTGAAAATCAAAAACACATTATCTCAAAGAAAAATTTCATTTTACCCTATGTTTTTCTTCTATAAGGAAAAATTTCCTTCCCCAAGGAAATTTATCCTTATAATGTTTTCATTATTCATATCATAATTTTTCAAAGTGTAAAATTAGGATTGAATCCAAAACCTCGGAATCCAATAATTAACTAGTTATGAAGCATTCGGTTTTAGGATCCAATTTCTCAGAATTATGAATATGAACTCTTCCAAGTTATAACTCTGAATTCTGAGTTTGAATTATAGTTATGAACTCTTCTGAGTTCTGACTCTGAATTCTGAATATGAATTCTGATTACGAACTCTTTTGAGTTCTGACTCTGAATTCTGAATACAAATTCTGAATATGAATTCTGGATATGAACTCTTCAGAGTTCTGACACCGAATTCTGAATCAGAATTCTGGTTACGAACTCTTCTGAATTCTAAATCCAAATTCTGAATAAGAATTTTGGATACGAACTCTTTAGAATTATGATTCCAAATTCCAAATACGAATCCTGGTTATGAGCTTTTCTAAGTTCTAACTCAGAGTTCTCTGAATACATACTCTGAAGTTCTATGAGTTCTGACTCCAAATTCCCATGAACTCTGACTCCAAACATTGTATGTTCGGGTTCCGAATTCTTAGAAAATAGAATCTGAATATCCTTGTATTATAAGACTCTGAATTCAATTTTGGTTAGACTCCGAACTTTCATTTTCTTACATATCAAATATCATTATTTTGTTATTCTTAAACTTGTTTATTTATAAAATGATGTTGTTCTTTCAGTTACTCCCTAACATTTGTTTAAGTGACACATGTACAGGTCCCTCTAAAATTAATGGAAAAATATGACTGTTTAAATGGGGAGTCGACCGTCGAATCCATGCCTATAAATAGGATCTCATTTGAAAGAGCTCAGATTTTTTTAGAACTTTTGGATAACGTTTGACCTGAAGTGATTTCTAGAGAGAGATACTCTCATGCATAGTACATACCAAACTTCTGGTTCAGATTTTCTTTGTGTGACTCTGATTGTTGCTGTGTACAATCGAGGGCTTCTGGGGATAGGATGATAAAGGTACTTACTCCCTTAATGTTGAGGGATTCCTTGCTGAGGAAGACAGATGTGTCGACTACCTTGATGTTGAGGGCTTACGGGGATATCAAGACAGACTCTGATCATCGTATCGAGGGATTAACCTGGTGTGCGTATGACAAACATTCTTTAAAGTATAAATCAAGGGAACTTTATCCAAGGTTATTGGATACCCTTATCTTTGGGATAAAAGATTTACTACTTGTTATTTTTTTATTACAAGTTTTCTACTGCATTTGTATTGTTAAGGAAAGTATAATTATCTTATACTTCCTTATACTTGTACTCTAATTTAGTTAGATTCTATACGCTTTAAGGTAGAATCTTCATCATCGTAAACTTTCATTATGTTTCATTTCTGGAACCATCTTTTCCGAAATTTCTTTCTCAGAATCATTTTTCCTAAATCAAGCAAGTGTGTATAATTATAGGTTTTTTGAATTACCTTGTTTAACCTTGTTAAACATAATCATCTTTAAAAGTTCCAAAGGAATTTTTTTAAAGTCTACAATTCACCCCCCTCTTGTATTTGAGCATATAATCGTTACATATTTGATCCTAAAATTGGTATCATAGGTTGGCAACCTCATATTCTGAACCAATCCAACAATTGGTATCAGAGCAGGTGATCTCTGAATTAATCCCATAATTAGATTTAGAAGAGAATTATTCTTTTTATTACTTTCAGAATTTAATTTTCAGATTCAAACTTTTTTTAAATCAGTTTCTCTGATTCGTATAGTTCAGATTAATTTTTTTACTTAGAGATACTCTTGTTCTATATTTTTCTTGCTTAGGAATATTTTCCTTGATTTCAAACTTTTTCCCATTAACAAGTTTTTTTAGAAATATTTTTCTTTAAGATGGAAGGATTCAATGTTGGTTCCATAGACAATCCTAATCCAACTAGACCACCTATCATTGATGGAAATGATTATGAATATAGGAGAGATAGCATGAAGACATTAATTATCAATAATGGAGTTCATAATTTTGTTGTGCTTACTAGAGGATTTAAAATCCCTGACAAAGAAGTTATTACCTTTACAAATCAAGAAAATCATGAATATCAACTGAATTTTAAGGTACGAAATACTTTTCATTGCTCCATTTCTAGAAAAAAATATAGCCAAATTTCATCTTGTGAATCAGAAAATCATATTTGGAAGAAACTTGAAGTTACTCACATTGGAACTTTCAATGTAATTGAAACTAGAAGAGCCATTCTCAGAGCTGAATATCATGGTTTCTGCGTTCCTTATGGAGAACCCATATGCAAGGTGCAACAAAGATTCATGACTATTGTGAATAGTTTACAATCCATGGGTGAGAAAGGGTTGGATGATGAAGCTCTTGTTGATAAGATCATAGACATCATGCCGAATTAATGGGAATCCAAGAGAATAACTATAGATGATAACAGAAAGGTTACTAATATTACTCTTGATGAACTATTTGGAACTCTTCATCAACATGAGACTAGAATGAAGAGAGATTCTGATAATGTAAAGAAGAATAATGAGAATGACAGTTTTTGTTTTACTAAAACATAAAATCATATGAAAGATAAGACTCCTTAGAGAGTTACTAGATCCAAATCTATGATAGTTATTATTGAATCTGAATCTAGTGGAAATGAATCCTTAGAAAATGCATTAAAAAATCTTGCTCGAAGGATGAACAAGATAACTGGACAGAGGAACTTTCAATCAAGATATATGAAAAAGGAAAGGATAGATAAGAACGATTCATAAGTCACATGTTACTAATGCAAGGGAGATAGACACATAAGAACTGATTGTCCTATTCCTAAGAGAAAAGAATGAAAGGAAAGTCATTCTGAGAGAAACAGAAAGAAGTATTACAAGGCTAAAGCTAAGAATGTCTTGAATGCTAATGACACCTGGAGTGCCAGTGGTAGAGACTCTTTAGATGAATCTTCAGATTATGAATTTTCTAGACTGAAGAATATTGGTCTAATATCTAGACTACCTATTGACAATAATTTTTTAATGGATAAGTTACATAATTATGAATCATTGACCAATGTTTCTTTAAATTCAAATTATAGTAATGATAAATATTACAACTCTTCGAATGAATAATCTTTTTCTGATGAAGATAACATTTTACCTTCCTATGATGAAGTTTCTAGGTTTTCCAAACTTCTTGAGATTGAGAATTCAAAACTCATAAAAAACATGTTAAGAAAATTTTATGAATAATATTCTTACTAAGTAAATATTAGATCTTTCTAAAGATCTTGATAAGAGAAATTTTTATTTTTAAAATATTTCAAAAAACATTGAGGATGTAAATTCTGAGAAGAATAAACTTTCTAAAGATATAGAAAACGTAATTTCTAAGAAAGATGTTTATGAGCCTAATTTTAGTTCCAAATAAAATGTTTTAGAAGACAAGAACATGGTTATCAAACTCAAATATGAAATATTTTCTTTGGGGAAGTTTTTTTTTCAAACTTTACCTTAGTTAAAGATAATTTTGATAAAATGTATTGTCAAATCTGACCTTTATGGAATAGTTCTAGTTTTGGTTATACTTGTTCTAAAACAATTTTTAGAAACAATTACTTTGTTCCTCAATGTTCTCCATTATGTACTAAGTTTCAGTGTGGTGGACATTGGGCAAAGAATTTATCTCTAATCAAAACCTCGTCCTTAGGATTTCATAAAGCCAACTTTTCTATGAAGATGTGGGTGCCTAAAATTTTTCTTTCCGAAATTTCCAGATCCAAGAAAGTTTGGATTCCGAAAGTCTAACACTTTTGTTTTCAGTAAAATAGAGTAAGTACCAACAGCAATACATGGTACATGGATAGTGGATGTTCACATCATATGACTGGTAACCAAAACTACTTCTAAAATATTATTAAAACAAAAGGAGGAAAAGTAACATTCAGAGATAATGCTCAGGGAGAAATTATTGGTATTGGTAACATCATTATTCATGGAAAATATTTTATTTCAAATGTATTATTTTTTAAGGGTCTTAAGCCTAACCTCATTATCATAAGTCAATTATGTGATGAATGTTAACTTGTTAATTTTAGGAATGAAAAGCGCTTAGTACAGAATTCCATGGAAGAGTTTATTCTTTCTTCCCATAGGCAAGAGAATGTTTACACAATAAATTTAGAAGACCAAAGGAGCCCAGAATTACCTTTCCTTAGTGCAATGGATGATCACTCTCGGTTATGGTATATAAGGTTAGGACACTATAACCTTAGGAACTTATGTAAACTTTATAAGAAAATATTAGTTAAGGATCTACCTGAGCATAGATTCGAATATTCAAGAGTTTGTGACCCTTATCAATATAAAAGGCAACATAAATAAAGTTTTAAATCAATCGGTGAAGTCTCAACTACTGATGCATTACAATTAGTGATATGGATCCCTTTGGTCCTACACAATCTAAAAGCATTGGGGGAAAGTACCATTTATTGGTTCTAGTTAATGATTACACCAGATTTACATGGGTCTATTTTCTACCAAAGAAGTCTGATGCCTTCTCCTATTTCAAAAGTTTTATAGTCCATGTTAAAAATGAGAAAAACTTTCCTTTGAAAACTATTCATAGTAATCATGAAGTAGAATTTCAAAATTCCAATTTTGAAAATTTTTGTAGTAGAAAAGGAATTACTCATAACTTCTCAACACCCAAAACACCTCAACAAAATGGTGTTGTTGAAAGAAGAAATTTAATTCTTCAAGAAATAACTGAAACCATATTGAGTGAATATTCTATATCAGACAACCATCGGGGGATACCCTTATAACTAGAACCATGTTGAGTGAATATTCAACAAGTATGACTCTATTATTTCCAAGAATATCAAGCTTAATGTATTGGAGAGTGTATCCATTTCAAAGACAGGAGCTTAAGATGTTGTGTATCCAGATCTACTCAACAAATTTTATGAATCAGTTTGCATTTTAATGGAAGATGGTAGAGAAAAGTTTTCCTTCAATGGTTTTGAAAAAACATATGCACATTCTTGTACCAAGGCTCCTAGATTGGTAGGGATGACTTATGAACGTGAAGACATGTTTTATTCTCACAAGCTACCAGATGTTCAATGGTGTTTTATAAAAGTGAAGGCTATGCGAAGTCTTGGACATACAGATGTCAAGACCACAATGATTTATCACTTGTCTACCAACAATCGGATCCTAGAGTTATGGGTTCAGGATTTTATCGTACCGAGAAAGGGTGGCGAGGACACTCTTAAGAAAAGGGATATATAAACCTTGGATTTTTTGGTAAATCTAAGGAAAATCAATCTACTGAAGCATATTATCATTAGGATAGATAATATGAAGAATGAGAATTTGAGAGCACAGATAATTATGTATCCTGCCCTACTCTCTATGTTGATAGTTACGTGTCTTGAATCATTCAAAATTTCTTACAGTTCCAAGACGAGGAATTTAAAAGTAATGTTATTAAGTGATGACACTTTGAAAAGAATGAATGTTGGATTTTATAAGGAATCAGGAGAGTTTTATGATCTGCTAGTGGATGAAGTAGAAGCTGATCCGAAAAATGCAGAAGAGGTTGAACCATCAAAGAAAGCTAGAAAGAAGAGGAAACTAACGAAAGTAGAAGAAATAGAGAAAACCCATAAGGCCAAAGAAACTGAATCCGCACCTCCAAAGCCCAAGAAACAGAAAGCCTATCTGGATGAGGTAGTAACCAAAAGAAGGGAGGATAAGAAGAACTGGAAAGAAGGGGAGCCACAGTTTGGCCTAGACCCTGTAGAGGCCAAAGCATTGAAAGAGAAAGCTGCTGAAGAGCATGAGAAGAAAGCCAAAGAGAAGAAGCTTAAGAAGAAGATGTCGGAGGCAAATATTGTCCAATCTCTTTTAAAGGATACTGAAGTGGCATCCGAGAACATTATGGTATCGAAATCCTTCTTAGTTCACCCTTTACCTAAGACACCAGGGGAAACGTTTATGTCTCTAGAAAAAGCACAAGAAAAGGTCAATGAACAGATAGAAGCCGTAGAAGAAGTGCAAGAAAATTAAGAAAGTAGTAATCACACTAATGATCTAATTAATAAATTTGAATATTATCATGAGAAGTAAAGTTCTATGGAAAAATTGTCAATCCGGACTTCCTAAGATGGATCTTCGAAACATGCTACCCCTAGAGTTGTTGAGAAGGCTGAAGAGGAAGTGAAAAAATTGTCTGTGGAAAAAATCTATAATCATGTATTCATTAATCCTGAGGACATTGAGGTAGGAGCTAAAAAATAAAAAATTGATTAAGATAATATTGTTCAGTTGTTTAGAAGTGAGCATGGGTCTCCAGATGAAGAAGCTATTCCAAGAATCAGTAAGGGAAAAAAGTTGTTGTTTATACCCCAACGAAAGAAATTTTGAGGAAGAAGAAAGCTGGTCGAACTTCTAAGACAAAGCTGGTAGAGCTAGAAGAAGAACCATCACTATGCAAAAAAGTAAGATTCAGAGTCATCAGATCTAGGACATGATTTTTTCATTCAGTCCCTGAAGAAGCTAGTGGAAACCATTCCGATCTCTCCATCAACTGACTCTAGATGTCAGATGCTTCAGCATAGAATGTATATGAAATAAGATTCTATATCCATGGTTATGGATAGGTGCGTAAAAATTGAGGCTTATCATAAGAACTTCCTTATCAACTATAAAGACCATAGAAAATCTTTCAAGAAAATGACCAGCTGGTCGAGGAAGATTGCTGAAGATTTGAGAGATCATGATCAATTTCAAGATGATGTCAAGGAAGCCTTTGATACTGAAGACACCAAAATCAAGGATCTTACAAATAGATTTGAGTAAAAGCTAAATCTTGGACATAATACTCAGATTCAGGATGTCAAAGATATGAATGCGAAGTTGAACTATGTCTTTGAAAGTTGGAAAATAGAAAGGGATCTCCAGATCAAGCTTGAAGAAAAGCTAGTGAAGCAAGTTGACTTGCTGATGGCTCAGGCAGAAGCTCTGAAGCCTCATGATGATATGATCAAAGCCTTAGAGAAGCAATCAGAGGAAGATCACAAAGAGATAAAGAGACTGAAAACTATCGTGAAGAAGGTGATACCCAAGGAAAAAGAAGAAAAATAGATCCAAATGTGATATTTTTTTGTATCTTTTTTTCCTTATTCAAAATATTCCAATCTTAAAGAAATTGTGGTTACTTGTTTTTGTATTCATGTTTTTACTAATATATCAGGTACCATATTTTTTCCATGCCCTCTAATTCTTTTTGAAAATCACAAAGTGTGAGAAGGAAAAATAAATCTAAGTAAAGAATAAATATACCTAATAAAGGGGGAGTTTATCAAAGGGGGGGGGGTTCTCATTAAGATGATTTCCACATTCATAAGAAAAATATTTTCCGAAAATCTAGAATACGATCCTTAGAGTTACAAAGCCTAAGGGGGAGTTAGTCGTATTCACCATTTTTCATATGTAAAGAAAGATTAGATTTATTTCAAAGTCTAAATTTTTTTCTAAGGCCTTATATTATTTTTCGTAATGATGTTTTTGATTTCCAAAAAGGGGGAGATTGTTTAGTCAATAAGGTTTTCCTTATGAATTTTCCATTCCTTATACTTGGGGGAGATTGTATAGTCAATAAGGTTTCCTTATGACTTTACAATTCCTTCTTCTTTCGAAAACCACAAAAACCTTATCTCAAGGAAAATTTCATTTTACCCTATGTTTTACTTCTATAAAGAAAAATATCCTTCCCCAAGGAAATTTATCTTAATCATGTTTTTATTATTCAAATTGTAATTTTTCTATGTTTAAAATTAGTATTGAAACCAAAACCTCATAATCCTATAATTACCTAGATATGAAGCATTCCTTTTTAGGATCCTAATTCTTAGAATTCTGATTACAAACTCTTTTGAGTTCTAATTCTGAATTCTAAATCAGAATTCTGGTTACAAACTCTTCTGAGTTCTGACTCCGAATTCTGAATAAAAATTCGTATTACAAACTCTTTTGTGTTCTAACTCCAAATTCTAAATATGAATTCTGGATATGAACTCTTCAGAGTTCTGACTCTGAATTCTGAATTAGAATTCTGTTTACGAACTCTTTCTAAGTTCTGACGCTAAATTTTGAATACAAATTCTCGATACGAACTCTTCATAATTATTACTCCAAATTCTGAATACGAATCCTGGTTACGAAATTTTCTATGTTCTGGCTCCGAGTTCTCCGAATACAAACTAGGAACATCTATGAGTTCTGACTCCAAGTTCTCATGAACTCTGACTCCAAACATTGTAAGTTCAGGTTCCAAATTCCTAGAAAACCGAATGCAAATATCCTTGTATTATATGACTCCGAATTCAATTTTGGTTAGACTCCGAACATTCGTTTGCTTACATAATGAATATCAGTTTGTAGGTATTATTACACTTCTTTTATTATAAAACTATGTCGTGCTTTCAGTTACTCACTAACCATTGTTTGAGTGACACGTCTACAGGTCCCTCCAAGATTCAAAGAAAAATTTGACCGTTTGAGGAGGGAGCTAACCATTAAAGTCGTGCTTATAAATAGGATATCATCTGAAAGAGATCATAACATTTTAGAACATTTGGACAACTTTTGACCTGAAGTGATTTCTAGAGAGAGATACTCTCATGCTTACTGCGTACTGAACTTATGGTTTATATTTTATTTGTGAAACACCAATTGATGTTATGTATAATCGAGGGCTTCCAGGGATTGGATGACAGAGGTTCCAACTACTTTGAAGTTGAGGTCTTCCTTGCTGATGAAGACAGAGGTGCCGACAATCATGAAGTGAGGGATTACAGGGAAAGAAAGACAGACTCCGATATTTGTATCGAGAGCTTACCCTAGTGTGGGTAAGACATACATTCTTGAAAGTTTAAATCAAGGGACCTTTATCCAAGGTTGTTGGATTCCCTTCTCTTTGGGTTAATATATTTACTACTTGTTATGTGTTTTATTACAATTTTTCCACTGCATTTGTATTTTTAAGGAAAGTATAATTATCTTATAATTTCTTATACTTATACTCTGATTTAGCTAGATTCTATAAGATTTAAGGTAGAATCTTCATCACTTTAAACGTTCATTAAGTTTCATTTCTGGAACCATATTTTCCAGAATTTCTTTCTCGGAATCATTTTTCCTGAATCAAGCAACTGTGTAGAACTAGAGGTTTTGTGAATTAACTATTTCAACCTTTTTAAGCATAATCGTCTTTAAATGTTTCAATGTAATTTTTTTAAAGTCTATAATTCACCCCCTCTTGTGTTTTAGAATCTCACCTTTACATATTCGATACTAAAAATTCCTCTTATAGAGAGATGTTAGGTATTATGTACCTAATTTAATTAATTTTGTGTATATTATAGCTATTTTTGATATCATATTAAAGAATTAGTTTTATGATGTAACATAGAGAAAATTCTTAATGTCTTTATCTCTTAAATACTCTAGTAATGTATCATCCAATGTTGTTTGCCAACGAGGTTTCCTTTTCAGATTATCCTTCCCTTGGTTATTGATTTTTTTGTAAATTTTTAAATTTTATGGGGAGAATTGTTTTTTAATAAAAATAAACATTTGTAACTAGAAAAAGAAGTAACATAATATTAATTAACATTATCTAATAAATAAATTTATCACAAAAAGTGAAATTCTAATAAATTAGTCTTTCATCCTAATTTTGAAATAACTACATGATTATAACTCCATCAACACATAGATTTAAATATATAGTCATAAATCTCTTTAATATTATTAAATTGAAGTCAAAAACTAAGGTATCGGAGGATGATCGTCTTCTTATTAGTTTTTAACAATTCACTCAAAAACCTCTGTGTACAATTATACAATCAACTCTCTTTGTACTCACAATCATCAATTGGGGATTGAGAAATTTTAACTGAGTGAATTAACTTCAAACCGCAACTCATCCTAAACTAAAAAGATGTATTCTGATATCATCACACTCCAATTGTAAATATGATTTTATCATAATAAAATAAAACGAATTAATGAAGTTTTAGATGAATAAAATCCCAATATGTGATCAAATTTCATAGTATAATAATATAGAGAGAGTTAAAATTTTGAAATAAATGTGGGGAAAACACATAAAGTCTTCACCATTAAAATCTACCTGTTAGAACCACTAGAAATCATATTGAACATGATTGAGTTACTAGAGGGAAGTCTATTATCCAACTTCATAAATATGGTTAGTATTATATCCTCTTCATTCTCTCTAGAAGACCTCTAGGTCATGATCTCCGTGTGTTATTCTTCATGTGTCACTATATATTCATTATCCTTGTAAATTTCATACCTTATTTTCACCTTATATTTTCAAAGAATTAATTATTTTTTAGGAATGGTAATAAACCCACCTCTTTTGAATTACTCTCACATGATGTAAAAAAATTCATACTTCTATCATTGTCCATGTGACTTGAGAAAGCACCCACATCCCCCTCATATCCAGCTATCACTGCCCATTTTCCACTCTTAATCTCATGAATGACTAAGAAATCATTCCAAAAAATTATATAAAAAATGATTTAATCCCTAAAGGTCATATAATACAAATATTTAAAACATTGAATTTGAATAAGCACTAATATTAATCATGCACAATGACTCCCCTGAAAATATGACCATAAAACTACCCAAAAGACTCCACACGTGAATTTCACCAAGAAATATGTGTGAATTAAACAATGAATCCATAATCAAAGCATTATTATTACTCGTTATTCCTTTTCATCTAAAACATGTAATAAAAAATGTACCAACAAACCCAAAAAATTTCATCATCATTAATACCAACACAATCAAATCTTCACCAAAAATTTAATTTTTTCCTGCATTATAGTCAACTAATACCACATTCGTATAGAATGGCCTATTTTTTTTATTAAATTGACACTGTAATACAATATTTATAGCTCAACTTAGCATGGACCACCATTAACTTCATTAATATTTTCATTACATGGAAATAGGATCGTTGAACCCATTTGAGTTAGGGTTACATTAGTGGATCATCTTCTAATAAAGGAAAAAATAGACCATTGACATAATTTCAGGCATGATGGAGTTCAGTAGCCTCAATTAAAAAAAATAAAACCATCGGTTATCCAAACTAGTTGACAAAATTCTCATAAAAGTATTAAGTAGAATTTTATTCAATAATATGACTCGTCATACATTGATGGAGTCTCGACATAAACTTACTTATATGAAACTGGTTTAATTTCCTTCCAATCTATATACTTGATATGGCCTCATTTATCCTTCTTAAATTTTCATTGAACATAGATTAATTGAATTCTTGGGCATGGTAATATTCCCTCTTGAGATACCCTAAAATCATAAATCCTTCATCAGTCACATCTCCCCTACTCCGACCTTAGGTTTTCTATCATCAACTTCAATGATCTATTCGTCTGATTCAGAATCATCAACATCAAATGATACTTTGTATTCCAATGGGTTGTACCTCAATTTTTTATTTGTTTGTGAGGATATATTTTATCATCCATTAAAATTCATAAATAAAAACTATGAAGAATAATAAATGAAATAGAATTTTATCTTATGCAGGGCCCAAATTCTCTTTCATAGAGATGGAAGTTTTTCTTAGGTTGGAACCTTATCAAAATATTCCATGTACTTAGTGAAATATTTCTTACATTATGTCATTAATATCTTAAGTGGTAACTAAATATATCATACACAGAGATGAAAATTCATTACATACAAACCCCCTCTCTAAATATTTTATATTGTACAACGATGATTTAATTTTATATTATATGGAAGTCCAATAAATACAAATTTAGGAATTTAAATTTAAATAAATAAATTTAAATAAATTAAATTAAGATTAAAATTTTATAAAAATAATTTTACGATATATATTAACCAATTAAAAATTTAATCTAAAAAAACATTAATTAAAAAATTTTGAATCATAAAAGTTGAAATTTTAAAATTAAAAATAACTAATAATAATTTTATAAACATAAAATTAAAATTTAAAAAAAAATTAAATAATGAAATAATTAATAATTTAAATAAAAATAAATATTAGAAAATAAATAAATGATTAATATATTTAAAAAAATTAAAATCAATAATTGAAAAATAAATATCATTTAAAATGATTAATTAATAAAATTACAACTTCAATAAACATTTGATGAATAATTAATAATACTTCACCATATAAACACATTAATATATAGTAATTTAAATGGAAAATGTGCATCAAATAAGACCATATCACATATCATGAATATTATTTTAATCATGGTACTATAAGTTCTCGTACAAGACCTCTATATCAGGTAATTTTTATTAAAATGATACTCAAACTATATGGATTTTTTGTGTCACTCACTAATTCATTAAGACATGATTATGTTATAGATTGTGATTTCTTTTATGTGATGTATCCAATTCCCACGAATACATATATCTCATATATTATTTTATTAATGGGAAATAATAATCCCAATGAATTCATTTTCATCAATTGGATTATTATTAAATTGTTTCCCCTACTGTGATGATTTTTGGTAACTCAATTTTTATTTAATGAGTAATGACTATAATCATGAAATTAAAAGTTGAATTCATTCTAAAAATTTATTATATTATGTGATATTCCACTTTTTTATATGAATATACATTTCTACAATGAATGTATCCTTTTTTGAAACACTTCTTACCCCATGGAGTATGTTTCTCTTAAGGGATGTTGATAACACAAATATCATATCTTTGAGTTATATAATTTCATCCTGGACGTATTTCTACCATAAAGGGGTTATACCACCAAAATATTTTGTTGTTTAGTAATTTCTCAAAATATATTAATCAAAATATATTTTTATATGAAAAAATTAGTTTACTATTTCGACAATGGGAATTTTGAACAAGGTATTTTAAAAATAATAAAAATGGAAATTCTTTTCGCTTTCATTTGGTTTTTATTACTCTCCATTTTTCTCCAAGAAAAACCTTTCACATTTTCAAAGTCTCCATTTTTAGTTATTATTTTAATTTTTCTGTATTTAAAAGGCATTCATGTCACCTTTTCAATAATTACACCTGTAAATTACTTGTAAATTTAAAATTGTTTTTAGATATATTTTTTTTTATAAATGAAACAATTTAATTTCCAGTAACCTGTTTATTTTCAAAACTATTTTCTGTAATTAGGTTTATTTTATACTATTTAAACACTATTATATATTTATTAATTAATGTATTGATCTCACAATATGATGAAATTCTATTCTTGATACCAAATTTTGTTATATTGTTTGATACATTATTTGGGGGGATGGGTTTCGTATTAGTGGGTATTAAACTAGACAGAAAGTTTAATTTTTTATAGATAAGTATTGAAATTATTGGTGAATATTATCTATTAATGAAGTTTGATTATTTATTTACCTAAAAAAATGTTACATTGATATCCATGATATTATAAACTTATAGGTTCCTTAAGGAATAATTTGAATTTTCTTGTTTACACTAATTTTGAAAGCACTGTACATAATCAAGTGAAGGGTGGGGATTGAAATTATATATCCCTTCGATGAAATTTCTTGTCTCATAATAAATAATAAATATGGTTTTGGAGTGTACCTCTCCCCATATTAGTATAAAATATTTGATCAACACCTTGATTCTATGTTATTATAGTATAGAATTATGAATTCTATAAATATGAAAACAATATTATTTATATCCATGTTATCATTTATTGTTAACTAATGAAGAATTATCCAAATGTTATTTGATTGTATTATTATTTAAATTATTTTTTTCTATCATATTACACATTCCATGCTAATGTTTTTATCATCTTCTTTTATATGATTCCCTTACTATTATATTAAGATCACCCTTTTATTCCAGTTTCATTCAGTAGTTTATAAATAAAAGTACTACACGTGGTCTATCTTAAAGGATTACATGTGTGGAATAATTTAAAGAATATTTTTTAAGACTCTTACTGAAATAAGTAGTCATGTATATAATGGAAAAAATACCTATTTGATATAAATAAAATGATCCTTTTCTTTTATTTCATTTACCAAATTATATAAATATATGAACCTAAAAGGCCTTGGGAATGTATGCAATTAAATATTTACTTTAAGGAAAGTAATTATGAAACAGTTTTGTCTGAGAATTAACAAATTGTATCAAAGAAAATATGTAAAGTAAGGGTTCATGGAACTAAATCCAAGATCACATTTTTGGGGTGAAATAAATTAAATCATAGAAGTGTTTTGATAACATTGAATAATAAGATATTTTTTAGGATAATTTATGGATTGATAATTTAAGGTCGATCATAACTTAAAAGGTATAGATAATAATTTAATATTGTATGTTATTTAATGATGAGATAAAAATACACATTTTATTTGAGTATTATGATTAGATAACATTATAGAAAACCCTGGATATGTTAATAAGTAAAGGATAATATCTTCAAATGTTGGTAACTCTTTGAGTTGGTGGTTTTCCTAGAAATACATCTCCTAATAGATATTAGCATGTAGATGTAGCTACATAAAAAACACAACTAGGTTTAATCACCCCAAAATACATTGGTTTATAATTTTCTTGATCATATCTATGATGCATGATGAGTGGTCCAAAGACTACTCACATGGATAGAAACTCCATGTGTATAAGTTTTTGTTGATCATATGCTCTTCATGAACCAAATTATTGGATTTCATTACTATTTTATTTTTTAGAATAAGTGAATAAGTACAAGAGAACCTAATATAAAGAAAATTAAATTTATATAAATTTATCAGTGGTTGAAAATAAACTAGATATACATATTAGGATTGAGTTTTCACATAAATGTGATCAGCTTCTCTAATTATATTGATAACGATTTTTGGTTTTAGTATTTTTCTAAAAAAAATCTTAGAAACAGTTATGAGAATGGTATGTATCTAGGAAAAAGATGAGGTATAACTAAAAAATGTATCATTATTAAAGGTTTTTTAGTATTTTTATAGGTCTTTTATGATGGGAAATTCAAGTTTCATAGTATTACATAAGGAATTTAGGTTAAAATAATAATAAAAATTGAATCTTTACACTCATAGAAATATTTACTAGGAAGTGATATTAAATGAGGAAAATATAACACCTTGCGATTTTATGAATGAATATTTTTTGAATAAATTTATTTCTTTAATAGCTTATGTTATATTTAATAGAATGTTTGAAAAAACCTTGATATACTATTATATTTTTATTTATATATGTGATAAACAAGGATTTGGATTAGAGGGAATGGATATTACTATCTAAATTATGATAATATATTTCTTAAAGAGTTATAAAATTAATTCATTTCTTATTAATTAATTTTAAATTAATATTACGATCATTTAAAAAAAAGAATATTTTTACCTAAAAAATCAGTTTTTTAGAAGACAGTGTATTTTTATCATAATAAAGTAAAATTTTCACTATTATTTATTTAATTTAACAATATATATATATAATATATATTCAATCAACAATTTTAGAAATTTGTCTAATAGGAATAGTTTAATAAAAAATTATATTTTATGCTTCCAAACTGTATTTTTTTTAAAAAAAGCGAGTTTTTCTAAATTTTGTGTACATACATTAAAATTAATTTTTATCACTTATAGGAATTTAATGTGATAAAATTTATTCGATGATTATAATAAATAGAATAATCTTTGTTAATCATGTCCATTTTACTTTTTATTAATATGAATAGTAATTTTGGTAGAATTTATCACCTCGACAAAGGGTAGATTTGGTTATTCAAAGATAAAAGATATTGATTAGTCCATAATTTATCATATTAATTCTTATTGGATGAATATAGTAAAACCATCACCACATTATTCAATTACGATATGTGTTTATTTAAAACTTGTACATGAAAATGCCATTTATAATATTTTGAAATAAACATAAAAAGTGCCAATCTCTTGATCTTAAATATCTTTTAAGTATTCATATAGGAACAAAAAATAACTATGGATGAATACTGAAAATAATTTTTAGAATAATGAATAAAATTTAATTACAAAATATTAATTTTAATTTCTAATAATTACATAATGACATTAAATTTTTATGGAACACCAATTCAGTACTTCTACAATTAATAAAAAAATGTAGTAAATGATTTTATAGATATTAAAAGTAATATAATTCGAGTGGTAATTGTATTACCTAACTTGTTTAAATTTATTTCTTCTTTTACTCAAAATTAATATATTTAATTTATCATAAAATAATATATTAAATATATTAAAACATACAAAATGTTATTAAGATTATGAAATTACCATCATCCACCCATTGTTCGTCAAATGGGAAGTGAATGTATCACTTGTGCGTATGTGTAGATTACCATATCCACTTATCGGTATAATTAATTTTACAAAAACCTCATTCAAGGATGGTTATAATGTGATATTTAATGTTTATATATGATATATATAACCGAATGTTTATTAAAAGATAATATAAGATCTACTTTCTTACCATCTTAAAAAATGTTGAAAAAGATAAAGTCACTAATGCATATGTGTGTCCTCCCCCTCAACAAAGTTATGTGATTTGTTTTTTTATTTTACATGGATGATAAGGAGTAATATTCTAAGGAATATATATGATTTAAATGTTATAATAATAATTCTAGAAATGTTAATGTAAGACCACAATATTCTAAAATTGGAACATGATATTTGATAGAATATGTAATAGGGAAGACAATGATTAGAAGAGAATGTAACGCCAAAAAACATTATGAAATATTTCTTTTTTAAATAAATTAAATCTATTAGATATCTTTTAATGCATGCAACCCCAATATTTAATGATACACAACACTCAATTAAAATAATTTTATTTAAACATGTCCATTATAACCTAGTTGTTAAGATTAAGAATATGATTATTAATAAATAATTTAGTAAACATATATGGTTTTTACTTGTATAAAATAAATTCAATGTTTATATATTGATTATAAATAAATTAAGAACCCTTTTAAAGAGAAATAAACGTTTTATAAAAATCCATAATTTTCTAGAAGATGGGCTATGAATGATTTGTGAAATTAACTAAAATTTAATTTTTAACACTTTATGAAATGAATAGAATAAAATTCTTTTTTGAAATATATATGTAAAAATTATCTTTAGATGTATTTTTTAGTTTTTTTTAAAGATTAAAATTTTGATGTATAGTGAAAATAATGTTTTTTATTGAAAACAAATTTTTCATTTAGATTTTTTGTAATGTTAAATTATACATTGAATTGGATTCAGTGTTACATTAGTTAAACTATATTATAATTAAATTGATTTATTTTAGTTGAATCAATTTACTATTCAACCTTTTTATTAAAACGTTCCATACTTTTGAGAATTTTCTTTTTGGAAAACCACACTTTCAACGCATCTGGGGTTTAATTTTGAATTGAACTGATACATATTAGTAAATTTAATTTGTAAAAATGGTTTCTATATTTGGAGATATAATTTTATAAATTACTTAATATGGAGATTTTTTTTTATAAAAATTAATATTGAAAAAAATAAAATCTAATTATCATAGTTATGGTAAAAATGGGTTTTTCAGGGATTAAAATAAGAAGATAAGCATTTACGATGAAATAAAAACATCAATTATTCCAATTTAATAATAATATTACTACCATATATCTTCTAATGTTCTAAAATTTCCAATTTTGTGCCTTCTTTGATCAAAAAACAAGGGATGAATTCATTATTTCCAAATATTTCAACTCTGTCGTCTCCCCATTTATAAAGGGCCAAAACTTCTCCACTCCTTTTCATAATTATAAAACCCATTATATCTGAAAATAACTGAATAAATAACTTAAAATGTATCATAATATCATCATATAATAATTTTTGTGGTTATAAATCCATCCTAGGAATTTGTTTGGTGAAAACCAAAAAAAGTTGTTTGAATAAGAGGTAATGTCCTTAAGTGAGAATTTTATTTTATATATTTATCCATCTCCTCAAAATATTTTGGAACCATGTCAATAAAATAAATTCACTAAATTATATATAATTATATTTTTTTTTAGGTATTTATCTATAACAATATCCTCCTCCCACAAATGGGAAATGAATCCACTCTTAATGTATATGATGGACTGCCGCCTCACAAATCGATGTAATTCATTTTCCATCAATTCTCCTAGATGATGGATATAATGATGTATCTAATGTTTTTATTTGATATATATGATATATGTATACTTATGTATTTATAATATCATATATACCTTCCTACATTTCATTCCGTAGAGATACAATAGTGTCTCTCGTGTGAATGGTGGATAACTACCTCACGAAGATATTTGATTTATTTTTCACATACACGTAAAATGGAATAAAATAAGGATTAATTAGATGTTTATATATGATATTAATTAAATTTTAATAATTCTGTAAAAAAATATACCTATAAATTTAATACAATTCTATCCATTGAATAAACGATAACCTCATTCACGTGTACAACAAACTACCACCACACGAAACGATGCGATTCGTTTTTAACAAACCCTTTACATTTTATATAATAAATAATATATTTAATAAATATATTTGATTTATATAATATTATTTTAATTATTTATATTTAATTCATAATCCACTTTTCTACCATTTCATTCATTATGTATATTTTAATGATGCTTCTGATTACGTGCGACCCACCATCTTCATGAAGAGATGTGATTAATAATCCATGTTCAAAATAAAATAGTGATTATATTGATGTATCTTTTGAGAAACATTATATATATGTATAATATTAATATCATTATGGAGATAATTGAACTATAAACTTTGTACAATATCCATATTTTTTATGATCAACACATTCATGAGAAAACAAAGCAATTAACACTCGAAATGATAGTGATAATGAAATATTTTTAATGAACGAGTAAGAAGATATTAAAAAGGATAAACTATTATATTATCAATATTAATATGGTTCTATCATAAGTTAATAACTTTTTTAAAATCACTATAATCTAGGTTATTGAGATCTCAAGTAATGGGACGCGTGAGGCAGTGGGTTTCTTAACTCAATTTTCATTCAGTGGGTTATATGTCATCTTTGTTGATTATATTATGTCAAGATTATGTGATAAATTAATTATAATTTATTTTTGTTGCATTTACACTAGTAATTTTATAGTTATAAATTTTCTACACATGATAACATCATTTATTAACAATCAACCAAATGATACAAACATTGTTAGGGTTTTATCTAAAACATCCTTCTTTGGGAAAAAAGTTATTTTTTACTAATTTCCATTTAATGTTATATAAAATTTATCTTTACACACTATATAATTAATCCTTATAAATTAATTATACTTTAATATAAAATTAAAATACTCTATTCATTTAATTTTATGATTTAAGAGTTACAAATTCAAAAGGGTTTATGTTAGAATATAAATAATATCAGGATTTATTCGGCATGAATTTACATTGAATGAAACTATTTGATCATAATACACTCTTTCCATTTTATTTTAAGAAAATATGACTTCATTTCACTCTCCCGTCAAAAATCCATTTTATTTGATATCCATGTTTTTCAAAAGAGTTTTAATTTTTTTTAATAATTAATGTTAAATGTAATTATTAACCATAATTAGAATTTTAATTTTTTTTCAAAGTAATATTCCTTTTATTTTCTGGACAAAGTACTTCTTGAGTACTCATTAAAAATCGTAAAAATGAATTTTTTTTAACATATTAGATATAACTGAAACATTTCCTCTATAAGAAGCACTCAATGTTTTAATGATTAATTTCTTATGCTTAAAATCCAAATTTAAAATTTTAAATGAATTATTTAATGATTATGAACGTTTAAGATTTCAAATTAGCATTTTAAAAATGAAAAAAAATCCATATAGAAATGTTCGAGATGATCATTTGAAATCATTTTCTATATAAGATGAAAAAATTATATGTTACTCAATGTGAAATTTTATTTTTTCCTCAAGAAAATTTTTAATCATTTTAATAGTAATTTTATCAAAGACATCATTCTTTAATTTTACACATTACTTATAAATTATGAATACTTGAATCTCACATATATACCTAGTTTATTATCTATTCCTTTGATGGGGTAATATTTTCCTTATGATAATATCTAAAATGTATTCATTATGAAATTTATATAGAATATGATATGAAGTAGGATTATGATACCCATTTTCTTTCCGTGGGTTATTATTATGGTATTAATTATTGTTAATTTCATTTATACGTCACACATATTCATGAACATGTTATGATGGGTGCGCCTAGATAGTATATTAATGGATTGGGATATCCTTTAGTCTCATGAGGCCGCTTGTATGGGATTAGTGAGTAAACATAATATGTTATGGGTCTCTGTTCACCATGTGATATTGTCTTGGATGTTTTAATTGGATAATGTTTATGTCTTGTTTTGTATCACTTCCATATTTCCTATGTTATCTTAAACTTATGATAAAATGTTATTTGTGTTGTGATTTTATGTGAATACTAATATTCCACATATTTCATGATATTATGTTATACCTTTGGCTCAAATGTCATGTTTCCCTATAGTTTTAATTCCGTTACTTAGTTTTTAGTTCACCCATTTCATTTACACATTCACCTGGTTATCCAATGATGTTTTAGGAGCTCAAATGGATTTCATAACTCACTATTCAAAAGAAAAAAAATATAAGGATTTCATGTTTTAGTTTTTTATTTCTTATGAACATAGTCTTCCTAGTACAATATACCTCAATATCTATGTGATTGTGCTTGTAAGATATTTATGTTTAAAAATCATTAAATTTTATGTTTAAAAGGCTTGGGTTTCCAGAGATGGTATATGAGAAAATTCTAAGTTATCATTTGAAAACTAGGATGATAAATCATTAGGGATAACCCCAATGATAAGCCTATAAATTGGACCATATATAGAAAAGTATACTGGAATCCTGGTGAAGTATGGATTGAGTGGTTTTGAGAAATTACATCCTTATATGGATACTATAATCATATGTGGGTCTAGAACATATAGACCTAGGGGTAATAATTCTAAAAAAGGCATGTCAAGCTTGACTGGAGCCATACGTGATACTTGAAAATGGTTATTTCTATACACATTGTTTGAAAATCTTGGATGATATGAATTTTAGATTCAAAAAACCATTATGAACTATCTTGACGGAATTTAATAGATGATGACAATGGTTTCCCATTGTTAAACCTAAGGTGTGTTTGATTGAAATGAGGGTGGAATGATCAGAATATATTATAAATAAATTTTCAGGATTATTTGTCTTTCCACTATGAATATTATGGTCCACACTATTCTACATTGTTTTATTCAATGGGAGATTCATGAAGGAATTTGTTTAATGATGAATGTAATAATTAATGTGGTGTGGTGTAACCAAATGTGTTTATGAATGTACTGAAGGATATTGATATTATGACCAGTCACTTGTCATGAAATAATATTAAAAAAAACATTTACCAATACTTGGAATCCCCAAATAGGATAAAGATATATTTCACTAAGAGTTGGGCTAGAGGACACTATAGAGTAAATATGATTTAGTTTCCTATATGTCATAAATTTGGAATAAAACACACATGTGAATGTATCAAATGAATGATAATGTGTTTTTGGTGTTGAAAATAAGGATTGAAATCAAGTAATTGCTAAGGAAAAATTAAAATTTAGGTTAACATAATGGATTAGAATAATTTCCTCCCTAAGGTATCATCAATGGCTTAATGTTAAAAAAATTGATATCCTAGGGGAAATATCACGAATTGAATCTGTACGGTCATATGTTTAATGGTTATAAATCTTATTATGAGGAGACTAAAAATACAATATGAAAGGAAAAAGGTATTAATGAATAAGATTATGAATCATTGTTAAATTATTTAGAATTAAGAGTAACAAATGAAAATTTTATGTACATGACATAAAAATAATGTGAATTTTGAAATATACATATTAGTATTATTACATTAATGTTTTGTGTTATGGATTTTCCTGAATATACTTAATGGTATTAGTGACCGAGAATTATTATTTAATGATAATGTTATATTTTTTGGGAAAGAATAATCTGTATAGAAAACCATAGTGGAAAACAATTTATTTGACGATTAATGTCATTGTTAGGATTTTCATCATATTTTTAGGAACTCTATTGGAATTATATTCATATATTTGTATAATAAATTAAAACATTCATGTAGGGTTGAAACTCATCACATAAAGAAAATTCCACATGGATTTAACCGAAAACATTGGGAAATAAATTTGAAACACCAACCACTAGCCTTTATGATGTACTGGTTAGTATTAAAATTTTCACTTAGATGTCTTGAAGGTTAAATATTAATTTTATTTTGGGAAACATATTATAGGATCAATTTATTTTATATTGGGGAGAAAATGATATTTCATGAGATTTTTTATTTGGTTGAAGAATATAAAACTTCCTTGTTTAACGTAATGTATTATTTATAGAGAATGTTATTATGTTTTTAGAAATGTGAGCATAAGGATTTTAAGGATATACAAATATATAATGGATAATGTTTAACATTGCAAGTTACTATTTATGTAATATAGATTATTTATTTATATGGGATTACTTATTTTAACCAGTTCAGTTTCATTATAGACAAGAGGAATATATTGTTGTTCTTTTGAGGAATACATGATCTGTTAGAAGTTAATTTTAATACTTAAAGAATGGGAATATTAATATTGGATATTCACTTCATGGAGTAAGATATAAAGTTGTAATTTATAGAAGTACAAAATATGTGAACTTTTTTTCTATTAAACAGAATTTTATTAAGTAATTATATTTTCATATGTATCTAATATAGATGTTAAAGTAATTCCTCAGCTCTAGGAATTAGATCTTGAAAATAAAATTATCCTAGTACCATCAGTTTCCTATGAATAAAATGGTCTCTTAACTCATCAAAGATATGTGGTTTTCTGGTTTTTGACTTTTTTTGACCATTCACATTCTTTTTGTCAATGACCTATATCACCCTCTATCATTATTTAGGTATTACACATTTATTCTGTGTACATATCATTAATTATCACCCATGTTATCCTACTTTAAAATATAGTTATGTTATTATTATATATTACTTTTAAAATTTTATTTATCTCTTATCATGAGTATTCTTTATTAACCATTATCTCAATGAATAATTTCAATAGTAGTACTTTTAAATGTGAAACCCTTTATTATTGAGATCATGATTAAATTTAAATGACAAAATTTAGTTAAGGGGTACAATGTAACGTCATTAGATTTTAAAATAAGAACATCATATTTTATAGTGTAAATGACCCAATGTATCCTGATTAGAAAAGAATATAACTACCTGATACTTCCTGATATATTTTATTTTATATAAATTCAATATCATCGATCTCTTTGAATGAATGGTGCATTATCTTTGAATGAACCGTGATACTTTATTGACATGTTATTATTTAAACATGACCATTACAAACTACCCATTACGATGGTTGGTATGAATAGTAATAAATAAATTTTGGAAAATATATGGTTTAAAAAATAGTTAAATAAATTAAATGTTAATTAATTGATATGAAATAAACTATAATCAATTTGAAAGAGAGAGAAATGGTTTCTAGAAAACTATATTTTTCTCAAAGGAGAATTAGATGCGCTTTGCACACATAATATAAAATTAATTATAGAAAATTGAGAAAAATTATTTGACCTTTTTTTTAGATCTTTGTGTAAAAATTATCTTTTTTCATTATTTGAGAAATTTCTGGGGAGATTTATTTTTTGGACGAAAAATGAAAATACTGATTTTTATTGAAAACTATGTTTTTGTTGAAATATTTTACAAAGTAAGATTATATTTTAGTTTGGTTTTAAAGAAATATTATTTCAATTATAATAATTTTTATATAGTTTAGGGCATTAAAATCAATTTTGTAGTTTACTAAGTTTTCCCATTGCTATATACTATTTGTTTTCTGTATAGATTCAACTGTTTGACCCAAATAGTGCTGCCTAATGGAGTCAAAGAGGATGTGGAGTCATATAGTGATCATTTGGAGCATTAAGGCTAGAAATTTAAAGAGGAAGAATGAGACACCTGGTTAGTATAAACCTTTTGGTTTTAGATATTTGGGTGTTGGAGGCCGCAAAGTTTGTTTGCCATTGTGTGCCCTAGGTTCACACCCATTAGTGGTGGAAAACTTTTGGGATAGTGTCAGTTCACAAAATTTTTTCATGATTAGAAAAACTAAATTCCTAGCCATGTAGGGTGCCTCTAGAAGCCGATAATAGCACTTGGTTGGTGTGCGTTTAGGAAAATAGTGTGGCTAAACCATTTAACAATTTCCATGTTGGTGAATTTATGGTTTTTACCCTCTTTAATGAAATATTTCAACCCCTCATATCCCTTTCTATTTTCCAGTAGGTTTTTTATCATCCCTCTTTCACGATGACTCCTTCATCCTCCTCTAAATTTTTTTAGATACCCCCATCATTTGATATAAAAATATCTCATAGTAGGATACATCAGAAAGATATTAGTACGATCTATGATCATATCCCCTAAATTTTTTATCTATTTCATTTTTTGATGTGGTATATAGATGCGACTTTTTTTTCCAATTTTTATGGAAATAGTAAATTACATAATTTTACATAGTTATATATCATTTCTAGATTTAATAATGTACTAGTAGAGTTCTAAAACATCAAATTTGGTGGTATAGTTATTTTCTACTTTTTTTGTTTCTTTATAAATAATTTTCCATTGTGCCAAAAACTGAATCCTATTGGTGAAAACTCCAATATATCTAATATATTAATTGAATGGGTTCATCACATCATACGTGACAAAATTTTAAGGTTAAAATCATTTGTGGGAAGATCACCTTGTTATTTTCCACCCCTTTGCATGGTCCCACCATAAAGGACTATTTTACAATGCCTTCAATTATAATCCCCCATGTGTGTGTGTTTAACCCTAGTTAAATTCCATAATTTTGTAAATTAAATTAAGGAGAATGGTGAAAAAAGTTCTATTACCCTTTGGAAATTATGAATGTGTTATTCTAATATATTGGAAAAATTCTTTATCCCATATATAATTTCTTTAAAATAATTCCATGTTCCTTGATAGTTATATGCATTTTATACCATGTTCTTATTTCAATTTGTCTTATGTCTTGGTGGATTTCATGAAGTGGATGTTATTGTTGCACTAGATTGTTTGTATGTGATATTTCCATTCCTTGCTGATGAAATGTGATTTTATATGATATTACTTGTGATGTATTCCTTGGTTGCAATTCCTCACCTGTAATGGGATGAGAGTGAACACGGGTCACAATTTAAGAATTGAAGAGACAGATTTTCCATGTTCAATTGGGATCTAATTTATGCATCAAGATAAATACATTTTCATTCATTATATGGTCACTCAGGGCAGTTTTTTTATATTCATCAATATCAAATATTTTTTTAGGGAGCAACAATCGATAGACTCATTGGAAAGATGGATACTATATGCCTCGGGTGATACTCAGTCCCCTTATGTGTGATACTTGGTATAGAGTCAGAGTTCTACATGGAATGAGTGATATAAGGGATTCATTTATATTTTCATTGGAAGAACTCAGTAGTATTTTCTATTTCAAAGAATCATATAGTGACCCATTGGATTACTTTTACATCAACTAAGAGGCGCTTAGAACTACATCATTATATTTAACCAAATTCATGAAACTATCACATGATATTTCAACTATTTTATTTAAGATTATTCTTGATTAATATCGGAGGGATGCTACTTTCTATCCAAATAATAGGCCTAGGATCATTCAACACTTTTTATATAAATTATGATATGTCATATACTATCATTATTACTTCTACATGTAACTTGGTTTAGAAATTCAGCTTATGTTGAAGTAGTTGGTATCAGTCGGGTGTCCATTTAGAATCCCAAACTAAAAAAGATTCTTATTTATTTATTTAATTCTATACATTTTTCATTTATGGAACATTGGTCATCACATTATTAGATAAAATGGATTGTCCTAGACACCATTGATGGCGGAATACTAAGATTTTATGACACATCCAAATTGGGACACCTTTGGAACCTAAGAGGGATTTATGATTGTAGGGATTAATAAAGGTATGTGTGCAGATTATGATGATTACTTGGTTTGTAGTATTAGGATAATGCATGGGGTAGTGGACCGAGCCTATGATTAAGATGATAGTTGTAAAGGGTTTTTTTATTTTTTGGTTCCTTCATATGACATGTGTTATATTTTTTTTATCCCTTATTCTCATGTACTCATTTTGTATAACATCGTGATCATTATCATCATTTATATCTATAGTTTATTCAAGTTCTTTTTATTTACTTATATATATATATTCATAGTTTATTCTCTTTATTTGTTCTAATGACATTTTCTTATTTCATTTTCTTAAATTTATTATTTATTATTTTTGGTTATGATCACTCTGATCTGTGATTTCAAAGTCTCCCGAAAGACACACCATAGGTCCTCACTGCAGGTTAGAAGCCTCTAGTGTTCAAGGATGTGCACATGAGGTTATGTATCCCACCATCTGATATCATTGTTAATCGGATACCAGGGTGAGACACTACAAAGTTGTATCCATGAAATGTTTCCTTTTTTATTATAGTTTGGGTTTATAAAGGTGAAAAAGACATTGGAAGTTGGTAATGAATTTTTTCCATAGAGTAACTGACCCAAGTATAGGGGAAAAAAATTTCCTGGGTTGGGTTGATTTTTTTATTGCGTACCCTATTATAGATTCATTGATTTTACCATTGGGTGATGCACCTGTTTTATATTGTTAATATAATTGGTGTTATTACTATTAGATGTTTTATAGTGGATCAAGGGTATGCGGGAATATCAATCTATGCATCATACTATGTAGTAAAGGATTTAAAATTCCATGAATTATTCTATTAAATATTTACATTTCTGCATTCATTTCCTTTATTTCCTGTTCTTGTTGTAGTGCTATGATTTTAACATATATAATTTTTTCAACTCTTCTTGAAGGACTAAAAAAACTGACACTTAAAGTTCCTAACTTATCTAAATAGTTTTTTATGGGGTAGGTTGATGTGGACACCATAAATAGTCAGTTATGTCATGTTGATACATGAACCATTAGTCGCACGGGAAGGAACATTTCATTGTTAGGATTAAGCTGAATCCACATTTAAATTTATAGGTGTTTGTTCCTTGGAAAACATGAAATAGTGAACACATAATTAAACCATTTAAACATGTGTTTAAATAACTAAATGAGTTAAAATGAATACTAACTTTAAAATGACCTCATCTCTAATATGAGAAATGTCAGACCTTGAACCGTACCCAAACGTAGTAGTGGGATGTAGGTTGTGTCTTTTTATTATTCAATGAAATGTTTCTAAACACATAGTCCTAAGTCTAGAAGAAGGATGAATGTTATATCATGCTATAGGTGGCCTTCTACATGCCCTTTCTTTATCACTTTCCATATCTCCTTTTCCAATCCATTATTAATCATATTGAGGAGTGACCTTTGAAATTGTAGAGATATTCCCCCATGATATACTCATGCTATAAGACAAGAGAGTGTCGATGATCACACCATTGATGTGGTGGGCCTAGAGCCACCCATAGTACCTCCTACAGTGACACTTGAGGGACCTCATGTTGATCTTATATTGAGAGTCTATGCTCTATTACAAGATAGTTTTCATCTATTCATGCAGTCTATTCAGGGTTCTCCTTGGCCAAAACTTATTATGGAAAAGATGACTCGAGACTTTTATCAATAGCATCCTCTAACCTTCTTGGGTGATGTCAGACCATAGTATCCAGAATCATGGTTAGAAGCTATGGTATCAATCATTGTCCATCTGGAGACACCTCTAGAGAGGAATTTCAAGCTTGTTACGTACATGTTCTGTGAATCTTTCAAGAGTTAGTGGTATATAATCTATCAATAAGAGTGTCATTGAGGCATGGTATAGGAAGACTTTCAGTTGGAAGTCAACAATCACTTCTTCCCACAGACTTTGAGAGTGAACCATTCAAGGGAGTTTATGAATCTTCAGCAGGGCACTATGACCAAGCTTGTGTATTCTTCACCATTCACTAAGCTCAACCATTTCAATCCATCTCTGACCGGGATGAGTTGATGAGTGTAAAGAGTTTTGAGGATGGGATTGGGTATGCTATCCACCCATAGGTAAAATTATTCTATTTGAATACCAATGTAGAAATACTAATCTTGGTTCTAAATACAGAACTTAATCTAAGAGAATTCGAGAATACAAGACTAAGAGGTTCAGTTCATAGGTATGGTAACAATTCATCTAGAAGTAAAAAAACGTCATTTTGAGGGTATACATAGAGGTAGTGGTAGCCAAATGATAGAAAATGACACCTCTATAGTGTGTCACTAGTGTGGATGACTATTCTATAATAAGCTGTAGTGCACGAGGTGGCCAATCGAGTGTTGATCTTGCAGTGAGATGGATCACCTCTAGTGATTCCTCCAATATTTTTCTCTAACTTCAATTGAGAGGGGATCCATATCGAGACCACTATCAGGTATGGGATTCAAGACACCCCATCAGGCCGAGAGTTCATCTCCAAATGACTGATCAGGCTAAGGTAGTGGTGGTCATGGATGAGGTTGAAAGGTTTCAGATCTTCATTTTTAGAAAAGTGGACCCTCTATGTCTAGTCAAGAAACATATCAGGGTTGTAATTCAAGACATATTTATGAAGTGTATCCTATACCTGAGATTCATACTCCATGGAAAACTAAAATATATGGTAGTATTCTAGTATCTTCAACTGTAGTTTTTTTTTCTTTTTGATATAGTTTCATGACATTATTTTATATTTACTATTGTTATGGAATTTATTGATCTTGAAATTGAGTAATTATGTGAATTTATGTCTCTTAAAATGACTTTAGGGGTCATATCTGAGGATTCACACAAGTGTTTCAAGTTACCCCTTGAAAAATATGTGTATTTATTGTTGTGTAGTTTCTTCATCCTCTAGATGATTGTCTTTGACATAATTCTTGGTATGGACTTCTTATTCATTATCATTCCCTTTTGGATTTATATCTCTGCCAGGTATCATTAAAATCACATGAGGGAAACATGTATATCCATAAGGGAGAATGGTATATCCATGAAAGTTGATTTGGGACCATGTTTAATGGTCTTGGTGGAGTGAGAACTCATATGGATAGTCTCTTTATGAGTGACTAGGGAATGCAGATAGTAGACTTCTATCTTATTGTGGATATTTTTAGAGAATTCTTCCTAGAATATTTCTCTAGATTAAATCCTTACAAATAAGTTTAGTTCACCATAAATCTTGTGCTGTTTTTGGAAGAATTATCGATCCCTCTTTTTATGATGGCACCGACAGATCTCCTGGAACTCATGAAACTCCTTGAAGATCTAGAGGAAAAGTGTTTATCTGACCCAGAACATCACCAATGGGTTCAACAATAATTATCTCCAAAAAGGTGGATGATAACCTTAGATTTTTGTTTATTTTTTAACTAAACCAGATTAGGGTGAATAAACGGTATCAATGACCTTGTATCAATTACCTCTTCGACCAGCTCCCAAAATCAACTATTTTCTCCAAGATCAATTTCTAGTCGGTTGCCACAAGGTGCATGTAATTCCTAAAAATATACCGCCTACCATGTTTCAAAGAAGAAATGGCCTATATAAGTATTCCATACCCCTTGATATGATGAATGACTTGATGGTAATCATGTCTTTGGTGAATCAGCTCTTTCACCCATATCTTTACTCAACCATGGTGGTCTTCATAGAAAACATCATATTATATTCTCCCACCAGACATGAGCATTCCATCAATCATGATATCATGATGAATACATAAAGGGAGAACTAGATATATGTGAATATTAGTAAATACCACTTTTGGAACATCAAGGTTCACTTATTTGGTTGTATCATATATGAGGTAGGTGTATCGGTTGAATCATATAAGGTGAGCACCATGGTTTCCTAGGAGCATCCTAATAATTTGGTTGATATACATAGCTTCTTATGAATGTTTCACTATTAAAAGAAATTTATTGAGGAATTATCATGTCTAGAAGGACCACATATAGGTTTCAACAAGATGGATGTGAAATTATATTAGAATTATTATTGGGAGACATATTTTCAAAAGTTAAAGGGGAGAATCACTTCAGTACTGATTTTGATTCAACGATATCTGTAAAAAATCTATACTATATATTATGATGATTCATAAATTTGGTTGGGGAATGTTTTAAAGTATGGTGATTGGGTTATATCATATGTTCCCCATCTACTGAGACCCCATGGGTAGAATTACCCTACACATGAACTTGATCTAGTAGATGTGGTTCATTCAATGCATTGTTTGAGGTAGTATCTATTGGGTGAGTGGTTAGTGATTTATTGAGATGCAAAAAGTCTCAAATACATATCAACTCCATGAGATATGAATTTTATGTAGTACAAGTTGATCGAATACCTGCAGTCCTTCAACATTGATATTGATTACACACCCAGAATGGGAAATGAGCTAGATGGTGCCACGAGCCTGAAGACTCCGATGCATTCCATCATGTATTCCAATAGTGAGTGAAAGATGATGACTCTGGTATCTGAAATGCACTTATATGTTTAGGAACAACATGGGAAACCCGTATTAGATGATCTTTTTGTGATATGGTTCCTTCTAGAGTGGGTCAAGAGGATGTCGTTTTTTATTCCAAGGGCCTCATTTTAAGGGAGAACATCACTTGTGATAACCACATACAATATGTTTTGTGGATGGCAGTGAGATATTAATCTTCCATGGGTGTGTGTGGGTAACTAAGATATACATGATGAGTTTATGATGGAATCTATTAGATCTCTTTCAATAGTTTGTCCTGGAATTACCAAAATGGACACAAGTATATGATCTCAGTATTGGTGGGCATGTTTGAGGAGGAAAATAAAAGTTTTCATCACCAAGTTACCCATTTTTCAGTAGGTGAAGGTAGAGAACCGAGGACCTTCTAGACATATGTGTCATCTCTACCTTACTAAGTTGTAATGGAATGACATCACCATGAACATCATGACATGAATTCCAAGATTCATTAAGGTAGCGATTCAGTATAGGTTATCATCGACATGACGGCCAGGGTTTCACACCATATGTTAATCCAAGAAACCTTCTATTTTTTTGAATTACGAAGGATTTTCATCCAATAGATTGTGAGCATTCATGGTGTACCCTATTTTATCATTTTGGATTGAGACACCAGCTTTACCTGGTGGTTATGGAAAGGGTTCAAAAGGCTCTGGGTTTTGAGATTATCATTACTACAATATATCACCCTCATACCTATGAGAAGTTCTAGTGAATGAAAATTGTATTAAATGATATTCTTCATACCTTTATAATTGATTTTAGAGGTTCATGCGGAAAACATATTCCTCTAGTTGAGTTTTACTACAATAATAACATTCAAGAAACAATTTATATGTATCCAATTGAGGCCCACTATAGCAGACCTTCTTGTTCACCATTATTCTAACTAGAGGCATGTGAAATAGTTATACTTTATCCATGTCTCATTCAGGAGACAACAGAACATGTCCATATGATTTAGATGTGTACCAATACTACTTATTCTTGGATGAAGTCATATATCGATATTCACCATCAACCATTGGATTTTGTGGTGGGACATAAATCCTTTCTACAATATCACCTAGATTGGATAATAGGTGGATTTAATGATAGGTCAGGTTATCACCTTTTCGTGTAAAGACTTTCGATATAGTGGAGAGAGTTAGGCTGATGCCCTATTGGTTGCAGTTACCTCAGAGGTATCATGTTATTCATGATGTCTTCCATGTATCATAGCTTTGAAAATATCATGATGACCCATATAATTCGTTTGACCATCAGGATATTTGAAAGAGAGCTATCGTGGGTGCCCTCAAATGATTAATGTGATTTTGGGGTACTTAGGTGTAGCAGAGTGGCTGACCAAGGTCATCTCTCAATGGAGGAAGTGAATTTAACAACTTATTAAAGGTATTATAAAAATAAAATAATAGAGAGTAAAATAAAAAAACTACTTTAAAGGATTGGGGTTTTTTTATATTTTATTAATCTAGAAGATGTTTGATGGAAGAAGATTCTATATTTTTTTTGTTTTTAGTTTTGAAATGAATTTCGATTAAAATGACACAACAAGAAGATGTTTTTTAGAAATCTATTTTAAAAGGCGTAATCAGTCTAACTCTACCTATTCATTCACTTATTAATAATTATAATTTAAATCAATATCCACTTAATTATGATCCCCTAATATGGTATCTCTCGAACCCTATGAGAGTTAACTTAACCACAAAGATGAAATTACTTAAACCCTAGGCTAGCTTCGGAACACGCAATCGCAGCACCCTTCATTGATTGTTGTTCTAAGGATAGATTATGGACAGTGTTTAATTATAGCAGATATCCATTTTGGAAATGAGGATGAATTGTGTTTACGTATTATATTTGAACTCTGCAAATTTATCCCGTGTGGTCTTGTATTACCGATTAAGATTACGCTCTCACAAATTACACAAAATCCCGACCTCGCGTGTTTTTGTGTTAATTGTTAAATTGCTTGATTAGTTTAATGAAATTTAAAAACACAATTCATGGATCATATTATGTGAATTACGTTAGCTCATTTATTAAAAATAATTAAATGAAGAGGGTAGAAGATAGATCAATTACTAAAAGACTACTCTTCCATGGATGGCGTAATCATCATAGAAGCGTTTTGCATGTGCAAAGGTTTATAATGGGTATAACCAAATAACGCTTCTACTAAAGAATTCCAGCCCAAAGAGGATGATTAAGAGAATAATAAATTGAAACAAAACATAGGAAAAGAGAAGAAATAAAATAAGAACAATGAAGTTTATTACACAAACAAAATCATTACAACATGAAGGAGGAGAAGAAGGCTTCGTCGAAGGGATCTTTGCTTCAAGAGGTACCCTTATTTAAATGGTTGGATAATTTGAGTGGATCCACTTCTCCTCTGCCCTAAAATTTCCAATTCACGTCCCAACCCCACCAAATGTGAAAAACACCAATTTATAGAGTGGTGGAGAGGCTAGGTTCAAAGTGGTTTCAAGTGTGAATGGGGAAACTCGGCCAAATATTTTATGCCAACTTTTACCGCCCATTTGACAACAGAAACGCGTGAATTTTCCGGTCTTCCAGAAGGGTCAAATGTGATTATATGGGTCCTATATCTCCTCTCCAAATTTGGGAATAATCCAGACCCATATGAAGTAGTTATGGCCGAACTACATAAGATTCTCCATTTTGGTGAGTCCATCCCAACTTTGACTTTATGGCCCATTTTCAACAAACAAATGCACTCTTTAGATTTAGTGTCATGAATAAAAGTGTATATAATTATGTCAGGAACACCGTTACAAAATTGAAAATTCAAATAAAAAATAAAAAAAATATTTAGCTTCGAAATACTATAGTGAACTATAAAGGGTAAAACTGGAATTTTCATCAAATATTCAAATGAATGATCTAATACAAAATACTTTCTAATTAAACATATTTAACACAATTTTAGGAAATTATATCATTTATTATCAATAAAATATTCAATAAAATAGTGTTTTGTCAACTCCCCCACACTTACCCTTTTGTACTCCTGGGCAAAACCTCATGTCAAGTAAACATCAATATCAAATCAAAACCAATTTTAAAACACATATCATTGGGATCCATCAATTCTGCACCAAGAATCAAAAGATATCATGCCTCATAAAAAACCATTATTTCAAGTTCTTAATTTATATCATTCAATATATTTCCACTTAATTTATCCTCTCAGGCACAAAACACTTACCTCGCTTGAATTTTCTCTCATCAGTCAAATATCAATTTTTTTGCAATGTCTTTCTAATAAAAACTCATACAAGGGTCACCATAGGCTTGATAGATTCCTACATCTCTACCCGATGTGAGTCAAGGATATATGTTTATCATGAGGACTTTTCAGGTTTGTTGTTTGGCTTTCGGTTGGTAGGATTTTGATGTGAAAAATTCTGAGGCTGAATAAGGAGGGCTTGAACCTTTTTGAAGAAAAATTGCATTAATCTAATTTTCACTTAAATATGGTCTCCTCATTAATCCCCATAGTATCAATTCAGCTCCATCATCATGAAAAGTCATGAAAATTTTACACCAATCATCATTTCAGCATAAAAATGTCAATCTTCTCAAACATGATTTTCTTGAATGCTCTAGATAGGCACAACTTTCCACCTTAATTAGAAACTCTAGAAAAGGCACAACTTCACTTGTCTTGAATGCTCCAGAAAAGGAACAACTTTCAATATATTGAATGTCTTCAGCAGTAAAAACATCTCTTTAGAATTTAATTTTCCACCCAAAGTATCACAGAATGTGGTGGCACAAAACAAGATAGCTTCCCCCACACTTAAGCTCAACTAGATTATGAAATTTCACTTCAAGAGTTGGTTGGATAGGGGAAATTGGCTTGTAATGTGGCTAACCTAACAGGCTGTTCATTGCTTCTAAGGGCTACAAGGATTAAATGTTCAAGGTAGTCCATTATAAAAAAAGAATTATTTGAAATAGGGGCTTTAATACCAAACAAATGCCTCAATCATTTAAACATAAGTACCTCAAACCCTCATGTTTTGATAGGAATAAATAAAATTATGGTTAAATCAAGCATGGTTTGGTTCTCTCAAGAAGTGAGGTGAATGTAAATAATATGAAAATAATTGTTCAGAAGCCTCACAGGAATGTGATTTCAAATATAAAGACAGTGAGATGTGGCATGGGATTCAAAATTCGGTGTACTTTTCATGAAATTACTAAATATTTGAACATGAAACAAAGTTATTTTAGCATTAATTTAAGCTTAGTTTCAGGGTATAAATTGTTTCAATCATTGATATCCATTTGAAAATTGTGATGAGAATCATTTAAGCTCAAAAATTTCAAAAAAAAAAATTGGAAAATAAACACAGAAAATTTAAAAAATACACAATTTTTTTTGGTTTTTTTAACAGGAAAAAAATTGAAATTACTAAACTAAAAGGTTCCCTCCCCCACACGTAAAATATTGCATTGTCCTCAATGTGAACCCATGAGATGATATATGCACATGAAATGAAAATTTTTTAAATACGACAAATAATATAAAAGTGAAAGGGTTAGGAACAGCCTGATGTGATCAAGTGATGATGGGGTCATGCAGTGTGATAAAATCCACTCCATCAGTAGGAAGTCCCTCAATGTATCTCTTAAAACGTTGCCCATTGTCTTTAAAGATCCTTCTAGTGTCCTCTTGTGTGATCTCCACTGCACCATAAGGAAAAACATTAGATACAATATAAAGACCTAACCATATAGAACGCAACTTACCAGGCATTAGCTTCAGTCATGAACTGTAGACAAGGACTTTCTCTCCAACATGAAACTCCTTTTGTTGGATCATTATATCATGATCTGCTTTTTATCTCTCCTTGTAGAGCCTTGAGTTATCATATGAAGACAATATAATATCCTCAAGCTCTTAAATTTGCAGCTTCCTTTCAATTCCAGCTTGGGCCAAATCCTTGTTGAATTTCGTTATAGCCCAATATGCCCGATGCTCGACTTCCACTGGGAGATGAAATGCTTTCCCAAAAACAATCCTAAATGGGGAAATACCAATGGGTGTCTTGTATGCTGTCCTATAAGCCCACAATGCATCATCCGAGCGCTTGCTCCAATCCTTCCTATTTGGCTGCATGATTTTCTCTAATATTTTTTTCAGCTCACGATTTGAAACCTCAGTCTAGCCATTTGTTTGGGGGTGGAATGGTGTTGATGTTTTGTGTGTCACCCCATACTTTTGAAGGAGTGAAGCAAAATTCATATTGCAAAAGTGTGTCCCTTGGTCACTAATGATGGCCTTTGGTACTCCAAACCTGCAAAAAATATGTGCTTTGACAAAGTCCACAACAACATGAGAATCGTCAGTCCTGGTGGCCTTGGCCTCCAACCATTTACTTATATAATCAATAGCAACCAAAATATAAAACAATCCAAATGAACTAGGAAATGGACCCATAAAATCAATGCCCCATACATCAAAAATCTCACAGAATAGTATGGGTTTTTGGGGCATCTCATGTCTCCTAGAAATATTCCCATTGTGTTGGCAATGAGAGGATGAATTACAAAACACATGGGCATCATGGAACAAGCTAGGCCAATATAATCCAGAGTCCACAACCTTTCTAGCTATCCATTGTGGTCCAAAGTGTCCACCACAAGAAAGTGTATGACAGAAATGCAAAACAGACTCAAACTCATGATCGGGAACACACCTCCTATTGACTTGGTCACTAAACATGCGCTATAGGTAAGGATCATCCCACACATAATACCTAGACTCACTTTTTTAATATTTGGACTTGATGCTTCTTCAAATTTTGTAGGATTTCAGAGGAAAAAATGTAATTAACTAAATCATCATACCAAGGATGCGTACCTGAGATGGTATAGAGATGCTCATCAGGGAATGTGTTTTGAAGTGGTACCTAGTCCAAGGTGTCATCCTCTAGTGTGTGAGTAAGCCTACTCATGTGTTCTGCCACCAAATTCTCTGATCCCTTCTTGTCCTTTATCTCAATATCAAATTCTTGAAGAAGGAGCATCCAATGGATAAGTCGTGGCTTTGCATCTGGCTTCATTAGGAGGCACCTCAAAGCTGAATGGTCAGAAAAAACAACTACTTTAGAGCCCAATTAATATGAACGGAATTTATCTAAAGCAAATATGACAGCAAGAAACTCCTTTTCTAGGGTTGTGTAATTTGATTGGGCTGAATCCAGTGTCCTCGATGCATAGGTGATCACATGTGAACGTCCCTCCACCCTCAGAGATAAGACCGCTCCAACCGCGAAGTTGGAGGCGTCACACATAAGCTCAAAAGGAATCTCCCACCGCGGGGGATGTATGATAGGTGGAGTGGTCAGAAACTTCTTTAGCTCATCAATAGAAGTCCTACAAGAATCTTCAAACACAAAATCAGAATCTTTTTGAAGTAATCGTGACATAGGTAGAGAGATCTTACTAAAATCTGTGATGAAGCACCGATAAAATCTTGCATGCCCTAGGAAAGATCTAACATCACACACACATGAAGGATAGGGTAAGGATGAAATAATGTCTACCTTAGATCTATCAACCTCTATCCCATGTTTTGACACTACATGCCCTACGAAAATGCCATGCTCTACCATAAAATGATACTTTTCAAAGTTCAGGACCAGATTCTTCTCAATACAACGATTCAACACCTTTCCCAAACTACTTAGACATTCATCAAATGAAGACCCATAAACTGTAAAATCATCATGCATCTCTGGAAGGTACATGGGGCATTGAAAATTCCAAATGGCATCCTTTGGATAGAAAAGGTACCGAATGGGCAGGTGAATGTCATATTCTCCTTGTCCTCCAGAGCTATAGGAACATGAAAATATCCAGAAAATCCACTGAAGAAACAATAGTGTGTCTTCCAAGCTAGTCTCTCAAGCATCTGATCAATAAACGGGAGGGGGGAATGGTCCTTGCGAGTGGAATGATTTAGTTTCCTATAATCAATACACACATGCCAACTGTTTTGAACCCTCATTGGAACTAACTCATATTTATCATTTTTAACAACAGTAACACCACTCTTCTTAGGCACAACCTGAATTGGACTTACCCACTGAGAATCTAAAATCGGAAAGATTATACATGCCTTGAGAAATTTCTCAACTTCTTTTTTAACAACTTCCAGGAGGGTGGGATTGAGTCTCCTTTGTGGCTGTCTCGCCAGTTTAGCCCCATCCTCCAAGAGAATCCTATGCATGAAAATGGAGGGGCTAATACCTGATATGTCTGAAAATGTCCAACCAATTTCCCTAATGTTATCTCTCAATTGATTCAAATGTTTTTCTTCATGTTAAAAATAGAGATTGTTAGTAATGATAACAGGTAATCTATCACCGCTCAGCAAGTATGCATATTTAATATTTGGAGGCAATGGCTTGAGTTCAAATGTAGGGGGGTGATGTATGGATGGAGAAATTGATGCAACAGACATATCTGCACAATGAACATTAGTATCAAAACAGAAATCATCATAATCAGATAATTAAGCACCAAATCCATCAACATACTCAATAGCCATGTCAAATTCAGAGTTCACATGATCAAGATCAGAATATGAATCCATTTCAAAATCAAATATTAGAGAGTCTTGTTCATTAGAAACAGGTGTGGATGTTTTCTTAGACATTAAACCAGAACCAATACTCATAATTTCCCTAAGCATAAGACAATCAAAATCCATGGAGTTTTCACTTGGTGGTTCAAAATGGGAGATAACAAAAGCAGAATGGTCCTCAAAGGGGTACTTTATAGAGTCCATAACATTAAATATCACAATTTCGTCCCTAAATTCCATGGAAAGTGTACCCTCATTGACATTTATTATAGTTTTTGTAGTTTTGAGGAAGGGTCTACCTAAGATAATGGGGGCATGAGAACTTACCTGATCATCCTCCATGTTAAGCACGTAGAAATCTGCTGGGAAGATCATGTCTCTTACCTGGACAAGTACATCCTCAAGGACACCCGCTGGATATGTTGTAGCTCTATTTTCCAACTGCACCACTAATCTTGTTGGCTTCAACTCACCAACCTGAAAGGAAGAGAATACAGAGTGAGGCATCACATTTATGGAAGCTCCCAAATCACAAAGATCATCAGAGAAGTGCAACTCCCCTATGGTACATGGGATGGTGAATGTCCCGAGATCCTTGCACTTTGTTGGCATTACTAGAGTTGGTGTAATGAGTTCTGAGACATTCCTTCTAAGGTTGATCCTCTCATTTTCCTTGAGCCCTCATCGATTGGTACAAAGTTCTTTTAAGAATTTCGCATACCTTGGAATTTTCTTAATGGCTTCAAGTAGAGGAATGTTGATCTCCACAGGCTTGAATGTATCCAAAACCTCATTTTTCATTGCTTCTTTAGCCATATTCTTGGTTTGGACATCACTGTTAGGAAAAGGAAGGGGTTTAGGAGGAACATCATCAATCTTTTTCATACCTTTATCGTTCTCCTTGGATTTCTCATCAGTTGGTTTGGAATGTGGCTGCTCCGGAGTTGAGGTGAATCCCGGTGGAATGGTAGGTACAGATGTATTGTTCATTTGCTTCCCAATTCTCAATGTGATGGCACTGACATTCCCCTTTGTATTTGGAGTGGTTTGGGAAGGTAGATATCCATAATTCTTACTCACATGTTCATGGAGGGCGGTGGTAATCTGGCTCATTTGAGTCTTCAACTCCCTCAACTCTGAACCTTGACTCTTCAGTTCATTCTGTTGATTTAGAACAATTTGCTTCAAAATATCATCTGTTTTAGAATCTACCTTAGGTGGGGGATTCCCTTGTTGTTGTCTTGTTGATGTTTAAGCTTCAAATCTCCTTTGGGGTTGTTGGAAACCCTACTGGTAAGGCGGAGGCTGCTGGAAGTTTTGTTGAAATGGGGGCCTTTGTTGTTGTCCAGAGCCATACCTCATGTCTGACTGATCATTCCACCCTTGGTTGTATGTTGGAGAAAATGAATCAATCTTCATTTGGGGATATGGTTGTTGTTGCTTCTGAAATGGTCTCCCTGGGAATACTGTTGCGCAATCCTCTGTCTCTTGTAGTTGTGGGAAACAGTCAGTTGGGTGGATTGTCTCAGTGCAAATGCCATAAGGCCTTGAAGGAGTGGGTAAAGATTTCTGTTGTGCCAAAGTGATTTTACTCACCATAGTGGTAAATTCTTCAAAATTTGTATCAATCAAATGACTTTCAAGAGATGAAGGACTTACCTGACGTACTCCCCTGACATGTGGTCTACCTATATCGCCAAATTGTTGGGAGTTTTGGGCCATTTTTTCGATCAATGCTCGTGCAGCTACTGGTGTCTTTTCCACCACTTCTCCTCCAACTGCAACATCCACCATGATTCTCTCCATAGGTTTGAGTCCTTCATAAAAGTACTGAATGAGTAATTGCTCACTGATTTGGTGATGTGGGCAGCTTGCACACAACTTCTTGAATCGCTCCCAATACTCATACATTGACTCCCCTTGTGCTTGCTTGATCCCCGATATCTCCTTTCGAATGGATTTGGTCCTTGATGATGGAAAAAATCATTGTAAGAAAAGAAGTTTCAAATCATTCCAACATGTTACATCTTCAGGTTGCAAATAATACATCCAATCTTTTGCAGCTCCATCAAGTTAGAATGAGAATGCTCTTAATTTGATTTGATCTTCAGAAACATTTCTTGGTTTTAAAGTTGAGAAAACCACATTAAATTCCTTAAGGAGTTTATTGGGATCCTCACCAGATAATCCATGAAACTTTGGAAGAAGGTGAATTAATCCAGATCTTAACTCAATGTCTGATTTGAGATTCGGGTATGCAATACAATTCAGTTGATAGTTAATATCAGGTGCAGCCAATTCTCGAATGGTTCTATTAAGTTCATTTCCATTATTTCCAGCCATTGGTTCTTCTTTTATATTTGAATTTGAATTGATTCCAATTTCTATGTTTCCAGAAGAGAGGAATTCACCAATCGGTTGAATATTGAAACTTTCTGTAGACTGAGAATGTCTGATTCGAGCCCTAAGACTACGTTCAATCTCAGGGTCAAGATCTAAGAGATCTTCGGGATTAGTTCATGTCAAAAATCAAATAAAAATGAAAAGAAAGAAAGTGGACCATAGTAAAATAAAAATGAGAAGTTTGAGTTGATGGTCCAAAAAGAAAAGAAGAGGATGAAAAAAATGAAAACTTAAGAAAGGGGAAAGATGAAAGAGAGGGGTGAAGAAAATAATAAAATGAAAAATAAAACAAATACCTCTAAATGGTTGAATAAATTACTTGCCTCCCCAGAAATGACGTCAATTTGAAGGAGTGTTGTCGTGGGTGCCCTCAAATAATTAATGTGATTTTGGGGTACTTAGATGCAGCAGAGTGGCTGACCAAGGTCATCTCTCAAAGGAGGAAGTGAATTTAACAACTTATTAAAGGTATTATAAAAATAAAATAAAAGAGAATAAAATAAAAACAGTACTTCAAAGGATTGGGTTTTTTATAGTTTATGAATCTAGAAGAAGTTTGCTGGAAGAAGATTGTATATTTTTTTTGTTTTTAGTTTTGAAATGAATTTCGATTAAAATGACAAAACAAGAAGATGTTTTTTAGAAATCTATTTTAAAATGCGTAATCAATCTAACTCTACCTCTTCATTGACTTATTAATCATTATAATTTAAATCAATATCCACTTAATTATGATCCCCTAATTTGTTATCCCTCGAACCCTACGAGAGTTAACTTAACCACAAAGATGAAATTACATAAACCCTAGCCTAGCTTCAGAACACGCAATCGCATCACCCTTCTTTGATTGTTGTTATAAGGATAGATTATGGTCAGTGGTTAATTAGAGCACATATCCATTCTGGAAATGAGGATGAATTGTTTTTAGGGATTATATTTGAACTCTACAAATTTATCCCCTGTGGTCTTTTATTACCGATTAAGATTACGCTCTCACAATTTACACAAAATCCCGACCTCGCGTGTTTTTGTGTTAATTGTTCAATTCCTTGCTTAGTTTATTGTAATTTAAAAACACAATTCATCGATTTTATTATGTGAGTTATAGTATCTCATTGATTTAAATGATTAAATGAAGAGGGTAGAAGATAGATCGATTACTAAAAGGCTACTCTTCCATGGGTGGCGTAATCATCGTAGAAGCGTTTTCCATGTGCAAAGGTTTATAATGGGTATAACCCAATAACGCTTCTACTTAATAATTCCAGACCAAAGAGGAAGATTAATAGAAGAATAAATTTAAACAAAGAAAAATAAAATAGAAGAAATAAAAGAAGAACATTGATGTTTATTACACAAACAAAATCATTACAACATGAAGGAGGAGAAGAAGGCTTCGTCGAAGGGATCCTTGATTTAAGAGCTACCCTTACTGAAATGGTTGGAGAATTGGAGTGGAGACACTTCTCCTCTACCAAAAACTTCCAAATTCACATCCCAACCCAACCAAATGAGAAAACCACCAATTTATTGAGTGGTGTAGAGGCTAGGTTCAAAGTGGTTTCAAGTGTGAATGGGGAATCTCGGCCAAATATTTTATTCCAACGTTCACCGCCCATTTTACCACCAAAACACGTGCATTTTCAAGCCTTCCAGAAGGATCAAATGTGAGTATATGGGTCTTATATCTCCTCCCCCAATTTGGGATTAATCCAGACTCATATGAAGGAGTTATGGATGAAATACAGAAGCTTTTCCATTCTAGCGAGTCCAGCCCAACTTTGACGTCATGGCCCATTTTCAACAACAAAATACACTATTTAGATTTAGTGTCATGAATAAAAGGTGTAGATAAATATTTCAGGAAAACTATTACAAAATTTCAAATTCAAATAATAAATATAAAAATATTTAGCTTCTAAATACTACAGTGAACTATAAAGGGTAAAACTGGAATTTTCATCAAATATTCAAATGAATGATCTAATCCCAAATACTTTCTAATTAAACATATATTACACAATGTGAGGAAATTATATCATTTATTATCAATAAAATATTTAATAAAATAGTGTTTTATCAATATTTCCCTTGATAAATACGTGTCATTTGAGTAGAATCCAATTTGTATTTTTGATCAAAGAATGAAGGATCTCTGTGGTAGGGTAGTTCTTATAAATTGGGTGCTATTGAAGCACTGATGTGTAGAAGATGAAACCTGGGAGTTAGAGGTTGATGTATATACACAATGGATGGAACATTTCTCATATGATATATGTCCACCATTGGAAGGGAAAATCAAGGATGAGTTTTGTTTAAGGAGGGAAGGTTGTAACATCTTGAATTTTTTTCAAATTTATATACCACTGTTTTTAGTTCAAATTCATTTGATTGACCCTAATAGCTATGCCTAATGGATTCAAGGAGGAATCATGGATTTTTGAGTCTCTTTTAGATCATGTATCGCTGAAACAAAAAGATGCATACGATGCAGATAGGTTAGTAGAATCAATGCATCACAGCCTGCATGGTTTCCCGAAACATGAGATTGAAAATAGTGGGGTGTCACGATCCTCATGGTTTTTCTGTAATATTGCAACCCCAGGAGCACACCCAAGCAAGGTTTCAAAATTTTGGGACAGTGAAATTTCACATGTTTATTACATAGTTTCAAAAATCACGCAATATACCATGCGATGTTCCACTTGAAGTAGAACATAGTGAAAAGTTGGGGCACATTTGGGATAATAGTGCATCCAAACCATAAACCACTTTCTTGGTGCGCTAATTTACGGTTCTCTCATATTTAATGATTTATTTCAATACCTCTTCTCTCTTTATCCATTCTAGAGAGTTTCCCTCCCTCTCACATGAACCCTCCGTCTTCATCCTCCATTGGTTTTGAGATACATCCTTTTTTAAATGACCAAATAGTTCACCACTAGATCTATCATAAATCATACTTTATGCACTATTATCCTCTCCCTTTTATTCCTCCTTGATTCAAACTTTTGTTGCACTATTTATGTTTGACTATTTCCCCCTATTTATGGGTATTAGACGACTTCTATAGTTTCTTCCATTCTAGTTCATTTCAATCTTTGATGAAAAAAGTGTGGAGTGATACTACATCGAGGTAGTTTTTATGGGTCTTTATCGTAGTTTTTATCAATTTTTAAATTTGTTGTTGTTGTTCCATGAGATTTAACCTTTTGAAGACGCCTCAACCTTGTATAAAAAATTAATATAATGGGTTCCTCATGTCATATGTGACCATACATTAAGGATAAATCCATCATTATGTTGATCTCCTTGTCATTGTCCACCACAACGGGTCTTCCCACTAAAATGGACTGTTTTATCTTGACTATAATTGTTAACCCCTCATGTGTGTGTGTTTCACCTCGGCTAAATGACTTAAATTTGATAATTAAATTAAGATGAATGTTAAACCAAGAAATATTCCCATTGGAAATTCTTGATGCTTTATGATTTTTGATTGTAATTATGATTTATCCCTTGTGTTATTTCATTACACTTATTCTATCTTCATTGTTCTTTACTTGTATTCGATTACATGTAATTATTTCTGTTTTACATATGCCTTTGTTGATTTACTTCGAATGGATGGTATGCTTGGAATAGCCTGTTATAATGAGATATTAACATTCCTTACTAATGGATTTGGATTGAACATTCTATTACTTGATATGTTTTACAAGGTTTCTACGGATCTCCTAATATGGGCTAGGAGTGAAAACATATCCCGATTTAAGGACACTATAGATGGACTTTCCATGTTTGTTTGGGATCTACTCGATGAGCTCAAAGATAGACATTGTCTGAACTTATTTTGGGTCTCAGGGATGTTTATTTATAATCAAGAGTGACATTGGTTCCTTATGGGAGGAAAAATGGATTGAACCATTAGGAATAAGTCTATAGCATGCCTCTGGTCATACACATTCCCCTATGTGAGATACTTATTTTGGACTCAAAGTTCACCGTAACAGGATTGATATAAGGGATACCATTATTGTTTGAATTACATATAATCAGTGATGATGGTTATATCAAGGACACATATAGAGACCCTAGGTATTATATTGATATTTCCTTGGATCGAATTAGGACTCCATTATTGAATTTGATGAAATGTTTTGTAGTTTACCATATGATGACTCCAATTTTACATAAGGGAATCCTTGATTAATATCCTAGGGATGCTTCCACTAATCCAAATCACAAGATTGGGATTATTCAGAACATGTTATGTAAATTATTATATCACATTTTAATATTTTGTTACATGTTCATGTAAATTGGTTCATACATCCGACTTAGTATGAAGCATCTGGTATCGGTCAGTTGTCCATTTAGTAACCCAGACCGAAGTGGTTTCTTATTTATTTATTTTATTACATAAATTTAGCATTTATGGCACAATTTTAATTTATTTATTTCCTATATTTATTTTCCATATTCGTTATTTTTGGTGACCTAATGAAATTGTATCTCACACCCAGCGTGGGCCACCTTTTGTACCCAAGTAGACTCCCTGATTGCGAGTATTGATAAAGGGAAGCATGTAGATTCTGATGCATGATTTATTTATAGCATTAAGATGGTGTATGGGGGGAAGAGGACTGAGACTATTCTCAAGATTCTAGTTATAGTAATTTTTAGACATTTTGTTAATTTTGTATAACATGTGGTATATGCATGTATCCCCAGTTCTCATTTAATCATTTATTTATAATCATGGTCATTATAATCATTTGGTAAGAATTTTTTATTCATATTAGGTTTGTTTAATATTATATATATATATATATATATTTATTTATTTCGATCATTTATGTTGATGTCTGTTTCTTATTTTTTGTTTTCCGTATATTATATACTTTATAATGTTGTTCTCACTCTAATCTATGAGGGCATTGTCTTCCCATGGTAACACCCAAGACTCTGACTTCTATTTGGTAGTCTATAGTGTTTTGGGAGGTGTGGGTGAGGTTATGTAGCCCACCATATTGAAGAATTGTTTAGTGGAAACCCGGATAATATTCCAAAAATTTCATATTGACTTTTAACATTAAAACATTCAATACATATGAGAATGTTCTATTTGGAAAAAAAAATTCATCACATCTGTGGACTAATTTTAAATTGAATCCTATCACTTTTAGGAGTTAAATTTAGAAAAATGGAGTTTATATTTTTTATAATAATAATTTTATATTATCCAATAAGGTAAAATTATTTTTTACCATAATCAATAGTGAAAATCGTAAGAAATTATATCAATGATCTAGTTGAAAATGCGCTTTCGGGGGGGGGGGGGGGGGGGTTAAACTACGAAGATAAGGGTTAAGAATGAATAAAAATGTATATAATTCCTATTTTATGGTCATATTATGATATCATATATGATATTTCTTAAAAATGTTCCATTTCATAGAATAATTTCATTTGAAAACATGCGTGCAATTATTTCTTTGAAAAGAATTCCATGTATGTCCTTTCCCCCACATATAAAAGGACACCCCTCTATTTTAATTTTCAATAATACATAGCGCATTTGTTCATCCCATACCTATAAAAATAAATTCCATAATTCTCTATCCTCATTCTAGATTACCTGGTTTGGTCAAAAAGAAACCTGGATGGTTTTTGGTGCAAACCAGAAGCAGTTTGATGAAGAATAGGTAACACCCTTAATTGAGCGTTCGATTTTATTTCATCAGAAAAATCCTTTAAATATTATTAAATAATTCTTATATAGTTACCTCAGTTTATTATATATACTAATATTTTTTGGGAAAGTGAAATACCTACAAATATCCCCTCATCCCCCAATTGGTAAATGAAACCATTGTTTGTGTGTATGGCATACTACCCACTCACGGATTGATGTAATTTGTATTACATCACTACTACTCATGGAAGGATATAATGTTGTATATAATGTTTCTATATTACATTTATGATATAATTATACATATTGAATTATAATATCTTATATACTTTCTTAATTTCCATTTTGTACATTATATGATAATGTCGCTCGTGTATGCGATGAACTACAGTCTCACAAAGCGATGTTATCTTCATTTTTACATATGATTTACATCGAAGGTAATAATGAATAATTTCATATTGATATAATATATTAATTAAATATTAATAATTTTCTAAAAGATGTATATCATATAATTTCTTACCTTAACATCCATTAAATGAATGTTAACATTATTCATTTGTACATCAGACTACATCCTCACAAAGCAATGTGATTCATTTTTCACTGAAAATTTACATGGAAGGTAATAAAGGATAAATTTAATGAAGATCTGTGTTATATATGACACAATATTGAATCTATAAATTTAATATAGCACCAAATTACTTAAATTTTTCACCTTTTAAGGAAACTATTATGTCACTTGTGCATACATACATCCTACCATCTCCACACAGTGATGAGATTCATTACCCATTTTAGAAAACAATTATTAAAAATATGTATAAAATGAAAAATAATGATATTTATAAAATTAATATCCTTTTTGGATGATGAAACTATAAAATATGTTCAATTATTGTAAATTTTATGACAAAATATGGACATAAAAATAATAAAATTTACACAAGAAACAATAGTGGTAATTAAATATTATTAGCGAATGGTTAATTCGATGTTATAAAAAGATCAAAAAAATATTATAAATATAATATTTTCATAATGTATGATAATATAATTTTTATAACAACTATAAATGAGGTTAAACAATGCTCAACCAACGGTAAGTGTGAGGTAAGAGGTTTGTAAACTCAATTTTTATTCATTGGGTTATATGTCTACAACATTCATTATATTAGGTAAATATTATATGTGAATTTTTTTTGATTGATTTATTTTTTATATCCATTTTTCTTTGTGTGGATCATAAATTTGTTAAAATAATCACCCCAATGATTAATTTTCACCTCAATGATATGATCATTGTAAGTGTTTCATCTCAATATACCTTCATTGAGAGATTTGTTCTTTTATGCACCTTACTTACATTAAATTTTGTATTTAAATCCCATTTACATAGTATAAAATTATTCTTCTCTACGTAATGATATTTCATATTTCAATTCAACTACCTCAACTATTGAATTTTATGATTCAAAAGATAACAATGTTGTAAGGTTTACTATTTTGATCTAATTTTAATTCCCCTTGACAAGTTATATAGTGATTATCCATAATTTCATTACATTAATAGTTCCATATTATGTTATTCTTTAGTTGGGCATTCGATTCAAAAGTTACCAAAGTTGTAAAGGATTAATTTTACAATCTCATTATTTATCAGGATTGTTTATATTTATTTTTCCAATGATGAAATATTATTATATATATCCCAATAAATCCATTATTTTGGCTAATATTATTATTATATAATGGGAATAATTGTTTTCTCTTCACATTACTATATTTATGTTCTCAAATGTTAAATGAAGCGTCTTTAAAAGAAACCCAACTTTATTTCTCTCTTTGGTAAAAAATCATGTTAACTAAAATATCATTTTTCATAAAAATGTTTTCAAAAATAATATATTAAAATTATCTGAATGATTTATTAAAGAAAGTATAAATAATTTTTGATTTATCAAATCTTGTTTAAAGTAACGTTCATGTATTTTACCAAAAAAATGTCCATTTAGATTTTATAGAAAATGTGAATGTAATATTTGTTTCAAATTTTATGTCCTGAACAATATTTTCCATCAATATGAAAAAATAGGTGTTCTAAATCATCACATATATATATATAGAAGTTTATTTTCATAAAATGAATTTCAAATTTTTTTATGAATTTTTAATCTTAAAATTTATTCTCATAGATGAATGTCAAATTTCTTCATGAACTAATCCTTGTGACCATTCAAAACAATTTTCCATATAAGATGACATCCTTTGATGTCAGATGTGATTTACTAAGGATAATATCCAAGGATACAATTGATATTATTTCTATAGAAATTTTTTATTTATGATGTAAACATTTTTATTAAAATTGTTACTCTTTCACCAGTTATAGAATGATAAAATTCATAGTAAATTCGTTATTTATGGGTTATGATTTGGTGAAATGATTTTGAGACATTATTATTTTCCATAGTTTATGTTTGGATTAAATGTTTATGAAATTTATTAGGTTGGAGGTAAATATAGACCTCAATATTAAATTTATTACCTACACTAGTATAATGGTGTAGGTTTAAACCACAAGGAAAGTAGGTGAGTGATCAAAGGGTTTAAAACATTCCCACTAGTGTCAATATTGGGTAGATTTTCATTATATTTTTTATTTTTTATATTTTTTATTTTAATAAAGTGAAAAAAATATGACAAAATTTTATTGATGATTTTCTATTTATGAAACAGAATGTTCTACCGAAAAAATATGCAGTAAAAAATGATGAAAAACAAGATATGAGAACAAGAGTGTTGAGGAATGATCTAAAAGTTTGTTCAAGATATTTAAAATCCAATGGCGTAAAAATATGTTTCTTAATTTGATTGAATTCACACCTCAAAATGAACATTTAACACTTCCTATATAGAATAATTGATACATTGTATTATAGTTATTAAGGATCACCACATCAAAAACTAAACACAAAAAGAACAAGAGAAAATGGTTGAATGAAACAATCATTCCTATTATTTATGAATCTTAAGAATTTTTATTTCATTTAGTTGTTTCAATGATGAATCTGGTCAAAAGATCATTGATTTTGAAATTAAATTCTTGGAAGGTAAAGATTTAATGAAAATTTTAATAACTAGATTCAATATCACAAATTGAATTTGATTATTATTGAAGGAAATTAACGAAGGCGAAAAATATTTAAACCAGAAGGAGTTTAAAATCCTAGAAATTGTTTTGTTAAACTATAATCGTAAACATATTCTAGAGCTAAAAATTAGAAAAAGTGAAATTAAGAGAGAAAATATCTATAAGAAATGAAGACTTTTCACTACTATTTTTCTCCTCTACATATCCAGTTCACTTCTTGTCCCTCTCTAAGAGTTCTCCTGGATGAATCATCTCTAGACTGGATTTTGGCATGAAAGTGAAAGAGAGTTCTCTCATTTTGATGATGCTTTTCTTTTATGTATCCTCTCTACTAGTTGGTCACGCACACAAGCACTTTTTAACTACCGCACACATCATTTAATTTTACCCATGTAATTAACTCTACTCCAGGCGGTTGAGTGATTATGGATGTCAATCCAAATTCGGTGTGAACATTCATAGATAAAACACAGATTAAAAAATCCGACATTAATAAAAAAATGTTAACATATATAAATAAATAATAATTTGTTTAGTTGATTAATGATTAAATGTTATTTAGTTTATATTAATAGTTATTTTTTATATATTTATTTATTATTACTGTAAAAGTTATTAACTTATCTTATTATGTTTATAATTTATAATCATATTAAATTATTTAGTTTATAATTTAATATTTATTTATTTATTTAATATTATTAGTAATTAATTATTTTATATTAATTATTTTTTTAAATTAGATTGTTATTAATTATTTAATACTTATTTTTAAAAATTTATTTTAATAATAATTATTTTATTTAAAAAGTTAAATTTTAATTAAAGTATTTATTTAAATTTATATATTTTAATTTAATTTATAAGTTATTATTAATATTTTAAATTTATATAATTTTATCTTAATTTATTATTTTGAAGTTTTATTTAAATCTATTTTTTAATCATGTTTATATTTTAATTTACTTTAATTTATTAGTATTATTTTTTACTTTATATATATATATATATATATATTTATTTATTTTATCACCCTCACCCTTATTCTCTATGATGAATTGTGGAGGGGGAATTTCAGCCATCCCCGAAACCGGCAGTGGTGTGCCTCCATGAAAGTCCTATGGTCACAATGGCTGGCTGCAACAGGTTGGATTCCTCTTTGCAGTGACGACAGAGTGAGGTTCTCCTCCTACATCTCGTGGTTATGGAATCTCCTCAGTTGAGATCTCAACTCGATCACAACAGAAGCATCATCGATAGATGTGGTGGTTCGATTAGTGGAGGTTCCCTCTACCACATACAGTAGTGATCCTACTTAATTTAATCTTATGAAAATCATTCTAATAATAAAAGAATTATCTAACTAATAAATTCAAAACATAAAATTAAAGTCTTAACTCAAATAAATAAAACTAATTGTAAATAGAGCAGAGAAATTAACTAAATTAATGATACATTTTAAAATAGATTCAAAACATTAAATTAAAATTATTTAATTTAAGAAATTAAATCAAATAGAACAAAGGAAATGATGTGGGTTGCGCATTGATGTGAGTTGGTGACTCATTAAGTCATCGATAGTGGAAAAGGTAAGTGACAATGGGTTGAGCTAAAAACGTAGCGTGGGTGAGACATTGTGTTGGTGACTGAAAATTTTAAACTGTAAACATCAACTTAAATTAAAACACTTGTTTATTGAGTGAAAAAATATTACTAAAAAATGAATCAAAAATTAAAAACTAAATGAAGCAAATAAATAAAATGAAACCAGAAAACTAAATTAATTTTGAAAGTAATTAATTAAATTGATTAATGAAAATAAATTTAAGTGTTAAATTAATAAATGAAAACAAAATTAAAAACATTAATTGTAAATTAATATCAAATAATATATATGAATAAATAATACAATGAAAATTAAAAAAATGAAATGAAATGGTATATTTCTTTATTAATGAAAACTAACATAAAATAAAATTAAAAGTAAAGAAGAATTAAAAATTAAAGGTAAAATATAAAAATTAATTAATTGAAACAAAAACAATAAATTAAAAGGAAAACATTTTATTTTATTTATAAAAATTGATTAATTGATAAATTTATTTATAAAATAAAAAAAGTTATAATATTTAAGAAAAAGTGTAAAATTAATTAATTAAAACATTAAAAATCGATTAAAAATATGTGGAAAATCGGTGAATTTAAGACCACATCAAATTCCCCCAAACATAAACATTGTTTTTCCTCAAACAATACCATGCTTTATTATCTTATAAAGACAAAAAATATGTTTTTAAAAATTAAGCTAAAAAATAAGCATATGGGCCATTTAAAAGAATAGGATCTTAAATTCCAAAATAGGATTTTGTATTGAAATGTTCACATGAATCTTGCCCATTTTCAAATACTCACTAGGTAATTTAATGATCATAGAATGGTCCATTTTTAAGGATTTTCTCCCTCATTTATGAAACTCCCTAATGACTAATTTATATTAAAGTCTAGGATCTAAATCCAAGAGTGATAAAAGGTTAAAAGAAAATTGAATTAAAAAATAATGAAAAGGAACTATGTACTATGACTATCTCATAAGTTCCTATGATAAATATTTTTTTTGAATCACTGTGTAGATACAAACTAAAGGATTCCCATATAAACCAATTATACCCTTCATCATCTAGCATTCATTATTCCCCTCACCTTAATGAACTTATTTTTTACCCTAAACACATTATTTTATTTTTCCCAAGCCATGTAACATGTTCTAATCAATGTGAAAATGTACTATTTCAATATTATATTGATGGATTTTAGTTAACAGAAATTCACCCCAACATCTAAGGTCTTAGAGAAACTACAAGTGTTCCCAAATTCCTAAATTAATTCACTTTCATTAGATTCATATAAAAAAAATTCAAATTGGCTCACTATGGTGATACTTTTTTAATAATTAAAAATTTTCCCCCTTGGATAAAGTTCAAACTTACAGTTCCTAAAGATTTGATATCAAATCCACTAAGAGGTATCCTATAACACTATCAAATAAAATTCCTGAACTAAATTTTCATAAAATCACTAAGAAAAATCACTCATGAATCACTCGTCCTTACATGTTTAAAATTCAAAGAAACTCTTAACTACTAGTATGGTAAATGTACTTAGGCAAGACTTAATTGGAGTTCAGTGTGAAGCCTAAGAAGACAAAAACTATGAATGAAATTTCGAATATTTTACCCATTTTAAACAAAAAAGTTTAAAGAGCAATGGGATTTTATGGGCTTCATTAAGCATAGTTATGCTCAAGAAAATTTGACCCCCTCCCCCACACATCAAACCCAATTTTGTCTACAAAGTTGAATTAAAATGTAAAGAAGAAAACAAATATTCTTTTAAAATTTGAAGTATATTTTCAATCAAGCAGATTAATGAGATGTATCATGGGATACATTGAAGTAAAATAGTAAGTGTTTTCCACAAAATTATTATACTGCATGTTTACATGTATTATCAATTAAGGTAATGAAATTTTTTTCAATTAAATTGAAATAGTATCATGTGAAATATAAAAAGATACAATGAATTGGGTGAAAGAAAATTAAAATTTTTGATTCAAAATGATTTATAATTGAATAGAAAAAATGCTTGGAAATCACCCAATAGAAAAAAGAACACATCCAATAATAAGAAGCCATGTGAAATGCACCCACTCATATGTTCTAGTTGTGAAGAGATTTTAATTAAAATAAAATTCAATTTTTCAACAAAGAAGCACATGCATAATTTTCAGCATATTGACAAGCAGTAGATTTTTTCAATATACCTATAATGAAATAGATATTATTTTTCCAAAAATAACACAATATAAGAACAATATCTAATAGCACAGAATATGTAGAATAATTTTACACTAAGAGACATATGAAGTAGAAATTTTTTAAGCATCAGTAATGAAAAAAAAATATTTTTTCAGATGTAGCAGAAAATTAATTTCTCACCGAAAATGCAAATAGTGAGTCAACATTGAGAAAAATCATAGATAACAGTGTATCGTTGGATTAAATATGTCGGTGAAATATCAGTGAAATTTTTTCAAGTGAAAGGAGAAGAAAATAAATATAGAATTAGAATGAATGAACTTCTTTATTAATGTTTTTACAAATTTAATCCATTATGGAAACTCCACTCCTTTATTAACACCAGCAGCATCATACTCATTAAATCTAAAGATAAGAACCACAAAGACCAAGACATATCCATCAGAAATAGAGAGTATATAGAATAAAATTAGTAGCACTTTATTCAAAAAATAAAACATGTATGAAATTGAATACATGAACAGTGGGTTGACTCCAATGAAGCACTATGTTTTTAGTCCTTTGTTAGACTATATTTATGTATATTTTTTATATTATTTAATGTAAGAAAAATCATGGGTTTCCTCCCATGAAACACTAGTTTTAAAGTCTCCATATGGAATCACCTAGAACTAACCATGGTCACCAGGTGAGTGTGGTTTCCTTATTAGGAACCACCACATGTTTTTGGACCATTTTTTTAATAAATAAATGAGATAAGAGGGCATCAAGACTCTCAAGGGATAACTTGAATCCGTTCACACTTAATAATATCCTTATAAAACACCTGTATCATCAAGGAACTACATAAGGGACTCTACAAGTTGTGTAGTTGAATAATCACCCAAATCCACAATTTCAGTATTTTCAAGATAATTGAATTCAAGTGGAAAATGATGAACTCCTTTATGCTCCACCAAGAAACACTTGAGATTAGGATCATAAAATGGATTGTTTAAATAAATCTTGGAAGGTGTTTTGTCAAAATCTATAATAATTTCTGATTTTAAAAATTTTTTTTTAGGAAGGGATAGTAGTGCCCTAGGTGCAACTAGGGGTATGCCATTATTCTCACATTTTTCTATCTCTACCAAAACATCAAAAAATAAAAAAAAGGTTGCTTGTGGGTGAGTTCTGAATAAAAGGTTCATGAAGGTATTTACTAATGTGGTTAACAATATCATGAACATTTAATCTCAAGTGTTATTCACCCTCTAGACTACTCTCATAATCACATAAAGATTCTGCACCAGACTCTACCAAGTAAGACTTGGAAACGCAGGGAAGAGTAAATTTTTTTCATCAAAAATTCTAGTTTTAAAAATGATATAAATTGATTTCAATAATTCTTAATTAGAGAATAAGAGATTAATATAAGATTATTTAGAATAATTTATTCTTATTAAATCATAAATTTTGTGTTAAACCTCTCTTTTATGTTCACTATAAAAAATTTCACTCTCTTCATCAATGATTATTGACTGTTCCAATTAAATCTTAGGGGAAGGATTTTTCAATTCAGATTAAATAAATTCATATTTTAGATTGATCAATTTCAAAAAATTTCCCTAGGTTGGTCCACATCATTTTTTATCTCATAACACAATGATTTAAAGAAATTATTAATGTGAGAATAGGGAAATGAAAGCTCATCAGTTAATTTTTCGTCAAATATTATTACCTCAGTATTGTCCTCAAATAAAATATTAGTAACTGTGGGTTTTCAATTTCAAAACAGGCAAGAGAAGATTTCAACACAGGTTCATGAATTTTAGATTCTATGATTATTATTTTACTATTCTATTCCAATAAATATCTCATTTCAAGTTCCAGTTCATTATTGAATATTGGAGTAAGGATGGATGAAGAGTTTTTAAAAATCACATTTTCAATTTCCAACTTATCTTCAACCTGAGGGATTTCATTTTCAAAACTCATAAAATAATGATTTCTTTCAAATGTGGGAATCACGAAGAGAAGTGGCATTATTTTTCAACACATGTCAATTATTTTTTAATATTTCCCAATGCAACCCAATTTATGTTATTTATATGACATTCAATATTGTATTCTTTATTATGTTAGTAGGTTATTTCAGAATTTGGGTCCTTAGATTCAGATTCTTCAGAATAAGTGATTTTTTTCTCATGTTCAGAGTAACTTTCCTCTAAAATTTGATTTTAAAATATTTCATATTCATTTTCTTCTTCTCATATATCAACTTATTTTTTTTCTTTAAACCATATTTGTAATTTTGAGAACATGCATTTTGACTTTTTGGGAATTTGAACATTCAATAAAGAATTTATAACTAGAATTTCATGGTTTTAATTTTACAAGGAATTCCTAGCTTCCATAATATAATCCATTTTTTTATTCAAATAGGTAAAGTTTTCCTAGAAAGTTATATTTGGGCTCAAAGTGTTGCTCATTATCCTCAATGTATGCAGTCTATTGTGGTTGGTTATAGACAAACTGCCTGGCCATTTGTCTATAATACCCAAAACAAACACTGTAAGGTTCACTAATTCAATCTAATATTTCAAAACCATTCATCATTTTTAAAAATGGAATAGATTAAACACACACAAATTCAAGATAACTAGAATAAATTTTAAATAAGATCACATAACAAATTATTTTTAAAGAAGATTTATTAGTGGTTTTTATATGTTTTTTTTGATTTTCTAAAACCCTATTTCACTCAGCATGTCCTCCCCTAGAAAAAACACCAAATTTTGATAAGGCTGGATATCTTAACAATATAAAAAATTAAATTTATTAACTACACTAGTATAATGGGGTAGGGTTGAACCACTGGGAAAGAAGGTGAGTTATCAAAGGGTTTCAAACAAGACCACTAGTGTCAATATCAGGAAAATTTTCTTTAGATTTTTACTTTCATTATATTTTGTATTTTAATGAAGTTAAAACTAGATAAATCAATTTTATTGAAGATTTTATATTTAGGAAATAGAATGTGTAATAAATAAAAGAAGTAGTAAAAAGGATGTAAGACATGAGATGAGTGCAAGAGTGTTGAGGGTTGATCTAAATGTTTTTCGATATATTTAAAATACACTATCATGAAAAATATTTCATCATTTTATTGAATTCAAACCACAAAATGAATGATTAACTCTTCCTCTCTAGAAGAACTAACACACTATATTATTGTTCTTGAGGCTATCCCCTTCAAAAACCAAACACAACAATGGAACATGAAAAAACTTTAGTAGGAAACTATCTCACCAAACGTTTCTGTAGCTTATGAATATTTATTTTGGTTAATTATTTAAATGATCAAACTCACCAAAAGATCATTGATTTTGAAATTAAATTCATGGAAGCTAGAGATTCAATTAAAATTTTAAGAAAAAAATTCAATCTCACCAATAGAATCAAATTCTTATTGGAAGAAATTAATGATGAAGAAAAAGATTTAAACAACCAGGAGTTTCAAATCATAGAAAAAATATAGTTAAACTATGATTGTAAAAATAAGCTAGACCTAATAATAAAAAATTTGAAATTAAGAGACAAATTCTACAAAAAAAATGGAGACTTGTCACTACTGCTTTTCTCCTCTACATCTTCAATTCACTTCATCTCCCTCCATAAGAGACTTCCTAGATGAATCAGTTCTCGAATGGATTCTGGCATGAAAGTGAAAGAGAGTTCACTTATATTGCTGCTGCTCTACTTTAAGAATCATATGTGTTATTCAGTCATAATGTTTTCCACCGACATTCAGTTATCCTTCATTGTGCACTACACACGTGCGCTTTTTCACTACCACACATGTCACTTTCATTTTACCATTGAAAATAACTCCTATCTAGGTGGTTGACTTAATTATGATGTCAATCCAAATATTGTGTGAACATGTATAGGTAAAACAAAGAATAAAAAGATAGAAATTAATAAAAAAATGTTTACTTTTATAAATAAATAATCATTCTGTTTTTATTTATATTTTATAAATTTATACTTTTTATTTTCTCCCCCTCCCCCCTTCTTCTCCATGGCGCACAAGTGACGTGGGATTTCAGCCTTTCCTAAAACCAGTGGCGGTGCATCTCCTAGTAAGTCCACCAATCGTTATGGCCGGCAGTAGCGGGTTGGATTCCTCTTCGCGACGATGGCGGAGAGTGGTTCTACCTTACAAGTAGCGGCGCACGAGCTTCAGGCGACAGTGGGTTCTTGATGGTTCTCCAGATATACTACTCGATGCTAGGGGTAGCAGTGAAAGGCTCCTCATCCACGGCTCAGTGATGGCGGCACCTATAGGCTAGCAGCTTGGTGATCATCTAGATCTGAAACAAGGGAACACCAAAAAAGTGTTCCCAATGGTAGATTTCTTAATTAATGAAAACTAACCTAACATAAAATTAAAAGTGAAGAAGAATTATAAATTAATGGGTAAATATAAAAATTAATCAAGTGAAACAGAAATAATAAATTAAAGGGATTAAAAGAAAGTTTTATTTATAGAAAATTGATTCATTAATAAATTTATTTAAAAAATTACAAGTGTGAATATTTACCAAAAAGTGTAAAATTAATTAAATAAAATATTAAAATCTAATTTAAAAGATGTAGAAAATTCTGTGAATTTAAGGCCATATCAGAAACCCTATTATTTTCATGGGTATTGAAATGATTAATTTTTTATGATATTGTGGAAACCATATGTATGATTTTAATTATGTTGTGGTGGTTATGATATAACTAAGGATGGCTGTTACGTTATAAAAAATGATATGGTTACGTCATAAAAAATATTGGTTGGACCTATATCTCCCTCAAATTAATTGGATATAGATTAATATCTCATTATAGAAGCAAGACTTGAATCAGTAGTTAACAGAGCTCAGTAAGGTACTCTATCTACTATGATAGTCTTTGGAGTTGACCAAAACTACTATGATTGTTTGTGGAGTGAAAACATTCCAGTATGATAACCTTGGTAATGGTCCTCGACTACAATGGAAATGGTTTTATATGCTTACATTTATTTTAAATTATTATTCTTTATTCCAAGAGTATATTATCCCGGTTCATGTTATTTGATTCCATCACAATTCTTCTCTTATGAACTACCCTGATTTATATCATGACTGATGTTTATAATCTAGGATATACATTGAATGGTCTTGAAATTTTTTCTCTTATTATCATAACTTTATTCTGATGATATATTTATATCTCCCTTGTTTACCCTTACTGAGCTTCTAATATCACTCGTTCTTATGTTTCCTTTACACATGTTATATTGAAATGTTTTATATATGATATGTATAAGAAGGGTTCTAGATGTGGATTGTTGGAACGATGGTCTTCTATTCATGACTTGGAGTATGGTTTGTGTTTGTTTTCAATCCTTAGTGGAAGTACTGAATGTGTACCAGCAAAGTGATCATACAGTTCAAGCAGACAACAGTATTGAAGATGGCGTCGTTTCCTAGTGTTTGCCAAATTTTTGGGCCTGAAAATTGACAAATGGAGAAAAGTGATTTTGGAAAAGATACATGCGGGCTGTGTACTTGAAAGAGAAGAAAATTGCGCCCCATATGTTTTTCAAGATCAGAACATGGAAAAATGGCAATGGGATAAAGGTCGTCCATGTTTTGGGATGGTCGCGCAAGTGACTTGCGCGCTGAGAAAGGACTTGTACGCCGATTCCTAGGAGGTTGGAAAGTTGTGTGCCTATTGTTCTTCATGATTAGAACTTCAAAATATGGAAAATTGTAGAGGGTCGTGCATGTATTGGTTTGGTCATGTAGGTGAGTTGCGCGACAGAGGCCAGGGTAGTTGGAGTTGCGCATCGGGACTTTCGCGTCGTGAGGACACTTGCGCCCCACTGTGCATGGGGTCCAGTCTGCCTATAAATAGAGGACCACCCCTCTTAATTTGTAATGAAGTTCAAGACTTAGAGATTTTTCGAGCTCTCATCATACAAGTGGTTGAGTCGTGCATGTGGTTGTTGGGTCACGCAAGTAGAGGTTGCGTGTCAGTTGTTGGCTGTGTGACCAAGGCAGTTTGGGAGTTAAAGGTGCTGAGTCGCGCAAGTTTGGAGGTGAAGGAGGCAGTGTCGTGCAAGTGTGTTGGTGTCAACTACATGCCTATTTTTTACCATGAATGTGACTTGCATGCCATTCTTGAAACTTTCACGCTGATCTTGGAGAAGTGCGCCAGGTGAGGTTGTTGTACGCCGGACCTTTTGGAGCTGCACGAAAACTGGAAGATTGCCAGACAACATTAGTGAAAAGTGGGATTAGTATACGAGTGAAAGCTGGACTTCAATAGGGCATCTTCATTCAACAGAGGATGCATTATTTTGCAATGATAAATAGACCTTCACGTCTATAAATTGAGTGGGACTTCACTAAGGGAAATGAGCCAGGGGGAGTCAACAGGAGTGACCCGAGGGAAGCATTGAGCTATCCCTGAACCTTTGTAAAGGCAGTGAGCCTGGGACAGAGTGACTATTCTAGAACCATTGTAATCCACAACTAGTTAAGATTATTGGAATTTGGTATGATCGTCAACTTGTCAGCGCATGATCCTTGGACGTAGCCCTTAGTGGTGAACCAAGTAAAAATTGATGTGTCATCTCGTTGCATGTGAATGTTTCATTACTGATCATATTCATCATACAGATTTAACTAGTTTCTACCAATGTGGGAACAAGATCCTTGATTTTAAAAGAAAAAGTTGACACCCTGATTCACCCCACCCCTCTCAGGGTGTCCCAGGGTCCTACAAGTGGTAATAGAGTGTAAAGGTTGTTGGTGTTGAATCTATCCTTTCTCGTCATGGAGAATACAGTCAATGTCAGGGGAGTCCCTCTTTTTGATGGAAGTAATTATTAGATTTGGAAGAACAGAATGATATCTCATCTAAGATCCCTTGGAATGGAACTTCTGTTTTCCATTTTGCATGGTATAAATGTAACTAATCCAATAGGCCTGGCTATGACAGATGCAGATAGGAAAATTCTTGATGTAGATTCTAAAGCACAAAATGCACTCACCGTAGCCCTTTCTGATAAGATCTATCTAATGGTGATGAGTTTCACCTCATCTAAATCCCTGTGGGATACACTAGAACATATTTATGAATGAGATAACAAACTAAAGGATGGAAAATTACAAGTCCTGCACAATCGGTTTGATGATCTAAAGATGCATCCAGATGAGAATGAAAACTCATTCTTGAATCAGATTACTGAAGTGGTTGGATCAATTCGGGGTCTAGGAGAAGAAATCAAAGACATTGATATTGTAAAGAAAACATTAAGAATACTTCCACCTCAGTACAGTGCAAAGGTGTCATACCTTGAGAAAAGAGATCTTTCCAAACATTCTTTGGCTGATCTACTGAGCATCTTAGTAGCATATGAAATGAGAGTCAAACCAGAAGATTCTACGAATCGTGTGAGAAAGGAAATGGAGTTCAAGGCTAGGGATAAACTGAAAATATCAAAATATAGTAGCGGTAAAGATGAAGAAGAAAAAGAAATTCTTTCTCTCATTGTAAAGAAGTTCCAGAAGGTAAAAGGGAAATTCAAAGGGAAGTTACCTCTCGCATGTTTTCATTGTGGAAAAGTTGGGAACATTTCTTCTCAGTGTTTAAGAAAGATCAATGATGAAGATAGTGAAGAAGAGATTATCGAGGAGCCTCAAAAAAGGTCTTTAGAAAATCGAGACTTCAAATCTAGAAATAAAGTACAGAGGAAGAGTTTTGTCTGTGAAGAGGAAGACGAGGATACTGAATTTTGTGAAGAAGAAGAACCCAAATTTAAAATAGGAAAGCATGCTTCCATGATGGATACCATTGAAAAGTCAGAACCCACAATCAATAAAGGTATAGATAATTAGATTACTTATAATGGTGATTCAAAGACTCAAATTAAGGAAGATTTTTCCAAGATTGAGAATAAATGTAATCAATGCAATAAGTGGAAGGAAATGGAGGAAGAATCATCATAATATGTTGATGAGCTTGAAGCAGAGATTGAAATACTAGAAGAACTAGTGAGAGTTCAGTCTTCAATCCTTGAAAGCAAAGATGATGTTGTGGAACTAAAGCTTAAAATTGATGAACAAGAAAAGCTCAGAAATGAACTTTCATCTAGACAGGAAGGGAAGTCCAAGATGGTTGAGGGACTTGTGGAAGAAGTTGTTACTCTTAGAAGTAAAATTGAATGTCAATCAACCACCAATAAGGGCAAGAAGAAAATTCATTTTGGAAGATTCTCTGATGCAGAATTACTAGTGAGAGCCAAGTGTGGTTTAGATGGGGTTGGAAAAATCTGAAGTGATCAATGACCCACTTTCATGGGAAAGAGTGGAATTGGCTGTGAAGCTGAGACTTCAATGGCTGGAAGTAAAGAGAGCCAAAACAAAGACAATATGAAAGTTGGACATGCTAATACATTACCTGAAATGCTGAAAAAGAAACCCTCAATCCAATCTAAAAAAGAACTGAAAATTATCCCCAAAAATTCAGAAATGACAGGCAGTTGAACTATTCTCCCAAGGAAGAAGGCATGAGGAGAAATTCAAGTGAAAAGACATTTCCTCTCATGAAGTGTCAGTTCTATGGTTATCTGAGACATACCATGTCATACTGCGAAGAGGAAGGGAGCTACTGGAATGGGAAAGATTTGGGAAGTCAACAAAGGATACTGATTTCATATCCTCCATATTATAAAAGAAATAGCTTCTATGGTTACTATTTTCATTTTTCTAATTTTGGCCATAAAGCTATGTATTGCAGGCATAGGTACGATACGAGAAATTCATAAAACTCTTAAAGACGGGCTATTTTCACCCTCCTGATGGTGTTGCTCTCACAAACAGTTTTTCTGCTCTAGAAGAAGATTATGGGTATGAAGAATCAGATTATGTGGAAGAATGTATTAAAAGGACATCAGTAACCTATGCTCAATCCAATATCTTGTGGAAACAAAAGAAGAAGATCGAGAAATCCAATTTTGTAAAAGTATCCCTCAAAGCTACAAAGAGCAGCATCACCTAGATCCTTTATAGTGGATGCTCTTCTCATAAGACAGGAAATGTTGACCTTTTTAAGAACATTGAAAAGAAGGTTGATGGAACAATGCAGTTTGGTAATGATGGTGCTTTTATGATTAAAGGAAGTGGGAATACTGATCTCGCCAACGGAGAGCTGAAGAAGACTGAAGTTCTTTATGTGGACAATCTTCGCCACAATCTCCTCAGTGTAAGTCAACTCTATGACTCATGGATCATATTAAACTTCAATAATAAAGGCTTCACTATAAATGGAAAACCATGGAATTCTCTTATGAAAGGCTGTAGAATAGATGGAAACTTATATCAAGTTGACAACAAAGTAAACTCCTGCTATTTGACTATTGAAGAAGAAAAAAATTTGTGGCATCAAAGACTGGGCACATCAACCAACAAGACATGGAAAAGATATCTATGATGAAAATAGTCATGGATATCCCCATTCTGAAATGTGAATGGGAAAAGCCTTGTGATTCTTGCATTCGTGGGAAGCTGGTCTGTAGTTCATATCGGCCAAAGAAGAAAAGGGCATCTCATCTTCTTGATCTCATTCATATAGACGTATGTGGCCCAATAAATGTTACAGGAACCCATGGAGAAAGGTACTTCGTCCTTTTCACTGATGATTATAGTAGAATGGCTTGTGTAATGGTGATTCACAGGAAGCGACAAGTACTTGATTTCTTGAAAACTTATCGTCGGATTGCCGAGAATGATATTGGACAATCAATAAAATTCTTCTGATCTGACATTTGTGGGGAATACACTTCCATTGAGTTTGAAAATTACCTATAAAAATATGGAATACATCATGATGTAGCAGTTGTGAGAACTCCACCGCAAAATGGAGTTGTTTAGCGTAGAAATCTATAGGTTATCAATATGGCCAGGACTATGCTAATTGAGAGCGGTATCTCTCGCCATTACTGGAAGGAAGCTGTTGAAGCTGTAGTGAACATTCAGAATTGAACATGGCTTTATATGGGAGAAACAAAGACACCATATGAATTATGGAATGGAAAAGAGCCTTCGTTGAAATAGTTTTGTGTTTTCGGAAGCAAATGTTTCATCCGGAACAAAGAAGGAAATCATGGGAAGTTGGTGACATTGCTGATGAAGGAATTTTTCTTGGATATATAATTAACAAAAAATCCTACAAGTGTTTCAACAAGCGATTATGAAGGATTGTGTTAAGCAGTGATGTTAAGATAATTGAAGAGAAAACCACAAATGCTTCAAGGATGCCATATGATGATGTGATAGAAAGTGAGGAAGAAATTGAATGTGGAGAAAATACAAATATAGAAATTGAAGTATTTGTACAAAACACTCAGTAGTTACATCATGATGTTGACTCAGAAGAAGAATATAAAAAAGAGACTGTGGATGAATGGAATGCAACTGAACCTCAAATGAGAAATCGAAGAGCTGAGATTGATCCATCTAACATAATTGGGGATAGGAGTGAACCCACTCAAACAATAAGGATGAGGAATAACACACAATCTGCATTTCTATTAGTTGTGGATCCATCCTCATTCGAAGAAGCTGCAAAGGATGAATCTTGGGTGAAATCTAGGAATGAAGAATTAGATCAGATTGAAAAGAATCAGACATGAGATCTTGTCCAGAGACCCGAAGGTCACAATGTGGTTGGTATGAAATGGATCTTCAAAAATAAGTTTGATGAGTATGGAAGTGTCATTAGAAACAAGGCACGACTGGTATGTAAAGGATACTCCCAGATTGAAGGCATTTATGTTGAAAAAACTTATTCTCCAGTGGATACACTAGAGTCAATCAGGATTTTCCTTGTCATGGCACTCCAATGACAATATAAAGTATATCAAATGGATGTCAAGACATCATTCTAGAATGGATTACTCGAAGAAGAAGTTTGCATTGAACAACCACTGGGTTTTTTTCTTGGTACTGATGAGACAAAGGTCTGCAAATTGAAGAAATCTCTATATGGTTTGAAGTAGGCTCCACGAGCTTGGTATTCCCGCCTGGACTCATATCTCAGGAAGCTGGAGTTCAAAAGAGGAGGAGTGGATCACAATCTATATTTGAAGAATTATCCAAAAGATAAATTCATGGTTCTAGTCTACGTTGATGATATCATATTTGGTGGCGGCAGGCAGAAATCAATCGATAAATTATCCAATCATATGAAATCAGAATTTGAAATGTCTATTATTAAGGAGATCACATATTTAATGGGGATATAGGTGATTCAAAAGAAGGATTACACTTTAATTTCTCAGGAAAAATATGCAAGAGAGCTGTTGATGAAGTTTAATATGCAAGACTCCAAACCAATGCCAACTCCGATTGCAGTTGGAACTAAACTTGGAAAGCATGAGAATGGGGCCTCTCTTGATCCCACCATGTACAGGAAGATCATTGGGATCCTACTATATCTAACAGTGACACATCCAGATATTGTCTTTGCCACATGTCTTGCGGCCCGCTTTCCGAGTAATCCAAAGGAGGAATATATGGCAGCAGTGAAAAGAATCATGAGGTATATTCAAGGTACACATAACTCTGGATTATATTTTGCTATAGGCGGGCATAGTGAATTATCAGCGTTTTCTGATGTAGACTTGTCTGGTGATATAGTAGACCGAAAGTCCACTAGTGGTGGAGCCTTCTATATTAGGAATAAATGTGTTGGATGGTTGAGTAATAAATAAGAAATTACTTATCATAGTACCGTTGAAGCTGAGTATATCTCTACCGTGAAGGCATGAACTCAACTTTTATGGATGAAAAAACAACTAGCAGATATTGGTGATGAGTTAAAGAAGCCAATTTTCATTTACTATGATAACAAGAGTGAAATTGATCTTACAAAGAATCTGGTTCATCATTCTCATACAAAACATATTGAAATCAGGTATCATTTTATCAAATTTAAAGTTGAGCAAGGAGTGATTAGAATAGAACCTGTGGGAACTGATGAGAAAGTGGCAGATATTCTGACCAAGCCACTGTCAGTGGCTGTGTTTGAAAAGCATCGGTTGAACCTCGGTGTTCAGCCACCTCCTAGTGCATAAGGAGGTTACGACTTTCCCCTCTCCCCTATTATGATAACTGTTTTTATCTGTTTATGGATGTGATATAGGTTTGTGGGGGAGATACTATCTAGGGGGAGTATGGTTTGAGCTGAAATATGAACAAATTACTGGTCTTTGGGTTTATTGTCAATGGGGGAGAATGGAATAAATTCAATGTCAGTGATAGGATGACAAGGATGACAAGGAATTCATTGGTCTTCTAATTATTCTTGGGTTTCATTTAGAATTCCAAAACACTGGAACCCAATTCAGGATTCCTCTCTTGTTTTCTACATCGAGCATTCCTCAGGTAGACTTAGAGTGTAGGCTGAGTTTATTCTTGCGTTTTTGGTTTGCACGTGGATGGGGAGCTATTGCATTTATTTTCTGATTGCCAAAAAACCCAAAGGAGGATATTTTTGGAACCATGGTATTCTATTCATGACTTGGTGTATGTTTTGTGTTTGTTTTCAATCCTCAGTGGATGTTTTGAATGTGGACTAGCAAAGTGATCATACAGTTCAAGCAGACAACAGTATTGAAGATGGTGTCGTTTCCCAGTGTTTGACAAATTTTTGGGCATGAAATTCGACAAATGGAGAAAAGTGATTTTGGAAAAGAGACTTGAATGTCGTGTACTTGAAGGGGAGGAAACTTGTGCCCTATATGTTTTTCAAGATCAAAACATGGAAAATGGAAAAGGGATAAAGGTCGCGCAAGTTTCGAGATGGTCGCGCAAGTGACTTGCGCGCTGAGAAAGGACATGTGCGCCGATTCCTAGGAGGTTGGAAAGTTGTGCGCCTATTGTTCTTTATGATTAGAACATCAAAATATGGAAAATGGAAGAGGGTTGTGAAAGTATTGTTTTTGTCGCAAAAGTGAGTTATGCGACAGAGGCTAGGGCAGTTGGAGTTGCGCGCCGTGAGGACACTTGTGCGCCACCGTGCAGGGGGTCCAGTTTGCTTATAAATAGAGGACCACCCCTCCTTATTTGGAAAGAAGTTCAAGACCTAGAGATTTTTAGAGCTCTCTTAGTACAAGTGGTTGAGTCGTGCCAGTGGTTGTTGGTTCACGCAAGTAGAGGCTGCGTGCCGGTTGTTGGCTGTGCGACCAAGTCAGTTTAGGAGTTAAAGGTGCAGAGCCGCGCAAGTTTGGAGTCGAAGGAGGCAGTGTCACGCAAGTGTGTTTGTGTCACCTACATGCCGATTTTGTACCACATATGTGACTTGTGCACCATTCTTGAAACTTTCACACCGGTCTTAGAGAATCACGCCAGGTGAGGTTGTTGTATGCCGGACCTTTTGGAGCTGCACGAAAACTGGAAGATTGCCCGAAACCTTCAGTGCAAAGTGGGATTAGTATACGAGTGAAATTTGGACTTCAACAGAGCATCTACATTCAACAGATGATGAATTATTTTGCAATGATGAAGATTCCTTCACATCTATAAATTGAGTGGGACTTCACCAAGGGCAGTGAGCTAGGGGGAGTCAACGGGAGTGACCCGAGGGAAGCAGTGAGCTATCCCTAAACCTTTGTAAAGGCAGTGATCATGGGACATAGTGATTGTTCATGAACCATTGAAATCCACAACTAGTGAAGATTACTAGAATTTTTTATGACCGACAAATTGTCGGAATATTCTCCTTGGACGTAGCCCTATGTGGTGATCCATGTAACAATGATGTGGCATCTATTTGCATGTGAATATTTTATTGATGATCATATTCATCATAAAGATTTAACTAGTTCCTACCAACGTGGGAACAAGATCCTTGATTTTAAAAGAAAAATTTGACACCCGGATTCACCCCTCCCCTCTCAGGGTATCCCAAGGTCCTACATGGATAACATATGAGGACATTACATAGATCACTTATGGACCAGTTTTTAAAAGTTTCCATGTAACTACCCGGACCCGAACAACCACCCGAATAGTGCTAAACGGGTCGTGTGTTACCACATTAGGCGCACCTACCGGAATGCCAAAGGCTGCCGACTAGCAGCGGGTGTCTTCATAGGAATACTGGGGAGGCTATACCCTCTCGGAGGATAATAGTGGTACTAGTTAGAGTATAATAATAAAGATGAAAATGAAATAAATGACTCAGCAGACTCGAACCCGACCTGCAGAGTGGATGAAAATTCAATATCGATAAATAGCATAAGCAATAAATATAAACAACATCAGCGGAAAGTAAGCACAATAGCATGCTGATCACTTGTAACTACCACTGAACAACAAACATGCATCCAAAACAGGTCATACATATCCATATGTAAAGGCGCCAATGGCTAAACAATTGTAACTACCAAACAAGTAAGCATGATGATACATGAATGTAATCAAAACAATGTAAACTCCAGCTAGGAAAAACCTCATGGTCCATACCATATTCACGTAATAGATAATGCAGCCCAGCTCCTGAAGATGGATTCTTTCCTACACATAAATCCATAAAGTCTACATGCGTTCCAAAGGGCCCGTGCAGGGTGTGAGATGAATCTCAGTAGGATACCACCCAACATTGCGTACCTAATATAAGTGTTTAAGAAACCATGAATTTTCGAGGAAAACTGTAAACAATATGATTCAAAAATAAACACAAGCTTCACTGGTGCTCAACAACCACTATGGAGTGTCACTTAATGCATATGTACGGTTTATTGTCTCTCTGAATGGTGCATTCCATTTCCTATCACTAAATATT